>JBBMOC010000015.1:8706855-8870267 GCA_037975185.1 Centropyge bicolor | reverse complement strand
GGGGGGGGGGGGGGGTGCACACAGACAGCAGACATTTTGGACTATAGTCATATTTGACTTGATTTTTGCAGATGTGGCTTCAAAATGACGTATCACATGACCAAATCCTAAGTATGGATTGATCTGAAGATTCTGAGGATAGAATGTGGTTTTACACAATGTGCCATTTATTACATGGAACCAGGACTTCATGAGTATGTAAGAAGCGTTGATAAATGCGTTCATGTCTACACAAGATTGTCATCTCCAAACAATCCTCAATCAATCCTAACCTTAATCTTGAATAATGAGCAGGTTTTGAACAATCCGGGTTTTAGTCTTATCTGGAGCATGATTAAAAATGCATACTAAATATTTATTTCACATTTCCATCTCTGAGTAATGAAGTAATAAAGTAATGAAGTAAGCATTCTCATTAGCTACTTAGTGCAAATCAGACAATACTGAAATTAGGAGTATCCAAGTTTTTGTTGCATTTACATCTGTCACTTGTAACAAGCAGGCGACAGAAGTTTTATTAAAACACACAATGAAGCGTTTTCCTAATCAGATATGAGGACAGGTGGAACATCTGGCACTAATGAGTTTTCCCTCCACGTGTAACTCATTTGTACTGAATCTTCATGATTTCATGCTAACAATGCTCACTGCTCAGTTGTGAAGTCTTCTGGCCCGTAGAAGTTTGATTTAATTGGATATTAGTGTTAATTTCTATGGTGCACAGGGTGTCATAATATGCATCATGTCATCAAGTCACTGTAACATGACATGGATTAACATAAATCATCATTGCAATTTGCCGCTGCCATCTCTGAAATGGCAGCGCCTGTAACACACATAGACACGGAGAGGCTCATATCAATGCTCAACCCCAACACACTGTAATGTATCACACGACACACAGCATGTAGCACCAACATTACTGACCCACATTCCTGGTGAAGCCAGTCGGTGTAGAAAACACCAGTCCTATCTGTGTCACAGTCTCACACGTTAAACCAGTACCTTTGCTTATGTAAAAGACCAACACTGCTCTGAATCGACATGGCCATTTTATATTCATGACAAATCCCTATTCAACATAACAAGTGTGTTGCAGTTTGAGGTAGATGCTGGAGGTGCTGCATTGCAGAGGCCCCAGCCAGGGTAGGTCCTCCTATACAGTAAGCTCTATATTCATTATAAATGTATGGGGGGGATTCTCAGCCTAGGATGGAAACTGCTCACATACACTCGGCTCCATGTGTTTGTAGCAGCATTAGGAGAGTTTCTAAATTTAAAGATCAATTTTTAATGATTTTGCATGGTCATATTTCCCCAGTGTTATTATGTTTCTGATGGAAAGGTCGGGACGTTCCTCTGCAGCCCCACTGGTATTTGCTAAGATTATAGTGATTCCTGATCTGTTTTCCCTTTGCTTTGCTTCTTGTAAAGCAATTAATTATTTACCAATAACACAATCATACACCAGAACTTCACCTTATTAAAGGGTGCTTCAAGATTTTGAAAAACAGGCTTATTAAGATTGATATAATTCTAGGCTCTGTCAGCTGATATGAAATACCAGCCAGTTATTTTAGCTTAGCATAAAGACTGGAAAAAGTGTGAAATAGCTAGCCTGTACATATGACAAATGGTGGTTTCACGTGGGTGTGGGACTAATTCTTGGAAGGGGCTCAGCATCTTCCTGGACTCTTCTCTGTTTGCCTGAAAACTTCACTGTGACAAGACTCCAGAAAGTCTTTTGTAAACTCTGGACAAACCCAGGCTAATATATACTGAGAAGCACATATAAAATTCTCATTTTGAATTGGATTTCAAAAAGCTTATTTTCCAGCTAATTGTTTTCTACTTGATCATTTTCCAGTGAGAGTTAACACAAGGTGACAGTTAAAAGTAACCGTTAATGCCATCTCTCAGTGCGCTGCATGCCCACCAGCTACGTATAATGAAACAGCAGGGCACAGAAAATTACAACCTCTGGTTTTTCACATTAAGTGAAAAAAAAGAAAAAAATAATTGTGCTTGTCGTGTGAATTTGTGATGTTTTTAGTCTTGGTGTGGTAGGAGTGTCCTACTTTATACACACATATTAAAATATAATGGACGCTGTGTAAAACATAAATAAAACAGAATGTGATCATTTTTTAATCCTTTCTGACATATACTCAATTCAAAACAGCACAAAGACAATATATTTAATGTTTTAGATCATCAGCTTCATTGATTTTTGTAAATATCTGCTTATTCTGGGTTTGATGACAGCAACATGTTTCAAACCAGTTGGGACAGGAGGAACAAAAGACTGTGAAAGTTGTGGACTGATCCAAAAACACCTGTTTGGATCATTCCACAGGCAGAAAGGTTCATTGGTAACAGGGCATAGTATCATGATTGGGTATGAAAGAGGCATACCCAATCAAGGGTATAACTACACATACAACAAATAACTACTAAACATACGTATAAATGAATATATATGAATCCATGCAATGAATATGGGCACTTAATAACACTAAATGTAAAATTAAACTAACAAACAAATGTGACCATTCATAAGCCATATGCTACTATGAGTAAGTGCAAAGGATATACCAATGAATGATTGACGGCCAGTGGAAATATGTTCCGTATATGACTGATGTAAATTGGCAAGTTGTAACCTTACATCCGACAATGACACAGGAACAAACATGTTGCTCATCTGTATTACTTTAGTTGCATCTTCCTTTCTTTGCCTCCTCCCCTGTGGTTTTTAAAGCAGATCCAGTGATTCAAGTAAGGGTTGAATCAACTGGACTTGGTTGTAGATTCTTGAAAATGTTTCACTTCTCATCCAAGAAGCTGAACAAGCTTGTTCATTTCAGAACTGAACAAGCGGAGAGAGGTGAAACGTCTCTTAAGAATCTACAGCGAAGTCCAGTTGCCGCTGATTCAACCCTTACTTGTCAACACATCTCCACTGAGACCGGGGACTGTTAACATGGCAGTCAGGATGGTAACCTCCTATAATGAGGATGTAGTGCAGCTAGAACCAGCCCCCTTAAAACTATTATTCAAAGTTGACCACTGCCACCAGTAGTATTATGACAAGATGAGGAGTTTTTGGATAACCTGAACCCCGACTGAGATGATGAGTACCTCTGCTGCCGTTACCCACATGCCCGAGCAATTGTTTTTGAAGTAAACCATAAAATCAGCAGTCAGATCACAGATGAGACACCACATGAATGCAATTTACCAGGTGAAAGCCATCAACTACCTGGTAATGAGCAGCACTTTAGGTTTCAAACAGCACATTTGAATTGCAAAGTGCTGCATGATCCGCTGCCTTAGTCAATATGTCTCTTTCTACTCTTTCTTAGACTTTGGCTGATTTCAGTCATTCTTATTCTGAATTTTGAGATTTTTTTTCAACTGAGACGTTTTGATATATCACCGCAGGAAAAGCACAAGTGTAAATGATTAAATTCTGTTTAGCTGATTCGTTTTTGAGGGTGAAAGATCTTTTATCATATTGTTTTAAGGCAGGGGGAACCATTTCAGTGGAGGTTCTGAAAAATACCTGCACTATCAAGTAAAGACAAACTTCTGTGAGGAAGAAATAATTGATAGCTAGAGGTTTGATGCTGATGTGATTTGATGTGTCTCACTGAGTTTTGCTGAATGTGTTCTGCCTTTCAGTTCCGTCCACATGGAGGAGTCCTCTGTGATGCAGGGAGCGCAGGGGATGCTGGTCCAGAACTGGCCCACTGTGTCCAGCGCTGCAGGTGAGTGCAAGACCGGCATTCAGGATAGAGCGAAAAAGCCGCACGGCTGTCAGCTTTTTTGGGGGGGCAATGGTGACAAATGTGATATAAATAAACTGATTTTCCCATTTGCATTTCTGCATTTGAATGGAAGGCAACTGAGGGAGATCGCTTCAAAACGTATCAAACATAGAGGATGATGAAGTCAGGTGTACTGAAATGTCTTGATGTAATTTGTCCAGGCTGTTTGTGAAAAGGCATGTTGAAGCTGGCATCTTTGTTCATTGCAATAGGATGTGTTCTTTCAAATATGGCAATCAAAGTCCGGCTGGCCGAGGAGTAAAGTTCTCACCCAGCACCACAGGCACCTGGGATCTGAAGCTCTTGTGCACTTTGGTTGTGCCTGTCAATAACATAATGGGTGAGAAGCCAGCAAGTGTTCTTGTCCCCTGTCGTTGCACTTGTGACTCATGTTACAGCAGGCAGGTGAAGACAATCAATACTGGGGTTCATAAATACAGTAGGCTGTGGAAGCTATTCATATATACCAGGAAGAATCACAAATCATTAGACAGAATAGTATAACCTGTCACTGCCCATGGCACACTAAAACTCTTATGGTGACTGTTAATTAAGCACATGACTGAACAATGGCACAAGTATGAGTATTTTTTAGATGAGGTATATTCTGTACAAGTACCCCAAATTAAGCTGGAAATAATTCTAGACAAATTTTAAGAACTAGAGTTAAAGGGTATGACTACAGTTACGTGATTTCATTTTTGCCACTTGTGTCACAATTTCATGGATTTGTCTTTCATTAATAGCGGTTATGGTAATTGAAAGGAATAGTTGAGAAAATATGTGTGTTTATTTGCCACGGGTTAGATGAAACGATTGATTCTGCTGTCACATCTGTATGCATAATGTAAAGCCTGAGCCAGAGGAGACAGTTAGTTACACTTGCAGTGTAAATGTTTCAGTTTTACATTTTGCTTTTTGTGCAGATCAAAGAAACATCTGCTCTTAATCAATAAGCTTTTGTCAGGCTAGCTGGTTCCCCCTACCTTTTGTCTTTATGCTAAGCTAAGCTAACCATCTACTGGCTATAACATCATGCTTGCTGCACAGACCTGAGTCATCTCAATGATCAATATACCTCTGAACTATTCCGTTAATTGCCCATATTTAGGACAATAGTGGTAGAACAGAGTCCCATTGGGCAAGCAACATAAGCGCTGAGACAATCACAGAGGTCACAAAGGTCACCACACACATTACAGTCACACAGCACACATTACAATTTGTCCATTGCATTGCTGTCTATTTAACTCATGGTTGAATTCATCTTAGCTTTCACTTGAGGTTTGAGAGAATTGTCCTTTGAATATCTACATGATCTTGAATTCCAGTGTGATGTTCATACAGAGCTTAGCCGAGGTGCCAAAAGCCCGGGGCCCCTTATGCAGAGCCACAGATAAACAACTGCATCCTCCCATAAAAGCAGCTGGCAGCACGCAGAGCTACAGACTGAGACTGTTTTTTAATGAGAAATGAGTTGTCCTGAGTGGGTGGCAACGCTGAAAATGTGCAGCAACACAACATAAGTGGAAGTAGAACTGGCCTGGAAAGTGACCTGTGCTTTATCATTCACAGACACACTGGCTCACAGCTAATGACTAACAGCTTTTGCCAGTTGACTGGAAGACTTTCACAAGTAAGATTTCAGAACATTGTGAGCCACTCCCTCCTCCCTTCAACTAAGCTTCCATTCATCGATTTTCTGTCCGGCTCCAGGAATTAAAACATAGGTAGAGACTTGAGGGTGAAGGGCAGCATCACAGTCAATCGCTCAACGAGTCAGTGACAGAATATGACTTACTGTCTGTCAGCTCCTCTCTCTGTGGAAAAGCGAGCTGGGGAATTGCTCAAGATACAAGCTGTACTAGTTTCCAGCATCTCTGCACCAGTTAGCTGCAGAGAAATGTGTATGTTTTGTCGAGCAGATGGAAAGCCGCCTCTCTGGTCATGTTCAAGACTCAAATATTGTCTTTAAGCAGAGGGCACAGCAGACTGCAGACCTTTCAGAGGCACATTGCTGCATTAGGAAATAATTTGTTCTGTGCTCACAGACGTGCACTGGATTGCAGGTTGATCCTCTTTACTATGCATAAAGAGGTGGAGCCTTTTTTTTTGTGACACATTTTCATGTCTGCAGCGAATTGTTATCATGATGAAGTTGGTCTGATGTGCTGCGATGCATCCAAATGCGGCACCCTCAAAACCGTGTTTATGTAAGTGACCCGTGGCGCAGATGAGGAGACATTTGTCTGATGCCAGAGGGGGAGACAAGCTATCATCAGTAATAGGAGAGTACCAATGGAAAAAAGAAAAAAAAAAAGAAATATCCAGCAGCATTAAAAGCAATTTTGGAAAGGAGGAGCAGAGGAGACGTACAGGGGGATGGAGAGGGAAAAAAGGCGAGGTGTGGGGGGATGGAGAAAGAGAAAGGTTAAGAGGATTGGCAGGTTCCTGCAGTAGTGTTGTTGCTAGGGAACGCCATGTGACCTGTTGCCTGGCAACACTGTCTAACTGAGAGATTGCTGCAGCAGCCGCACCCTCCATCAGCGAAGGCAGTTTCCATGGCAACTCGGTCGTATCTCTGAATGGAAGATTTAGAGACAGAAAAAAAAAGGATGGAGTCTGGAGCGGAGAAGGGAAGGGGACTCAGCAAGGGCAGGTATTAAGAGGAAAAAGAGGGCGCACAGTTAGGTAGATGTGTCTCAGAAAGCATGTGATGTATTTACACGAGCACTGCACGAGTGTCAGGTTTGTGCGTGTGCCACGAACCGCCGGAGGGATTCATTTTAGATGGAACTGATCCTGGACTAGACTTGGAATAACACAGCCTATTTTAAATGTAGGACATCAGGTTTGCAGGAAATGAGGCTTCAAACACCCACACGTCTACATCAGGTGTCATGGCAGCCTCCTCGCAAGGAGCCGTGATGACCTGCTTCCCGGCAGTCACACCATAATCCGCTCCAGATGCGTGTTTGCCGTGAAATATAGGCTAATATGAAGCAATGGCAGAGTTACAAATAATCCTCCATGTTAGGGAAGCAGGGGAAGCAGAGCTCTTCGTCGTTGCACAGACTCCTCTGAGCAGCAGTGTGACCCGCTCCTTCTGAGTTGTTTTTTGGCAAAGCACGCACACACATTCATACAGGAATGTCTCCGATTAATACCTGGGCCCGGATTCTAACTAACAGTGTGAGAGGTTTGGATTTGTCACAGCCTGTGCAGAGATCCCTGGGATGTCCCGAGACGCAGAGACAATATACACTTGATTAGATGCTACACAGTCGCTTGACATTTTACCTCAGCTGCTCATGCATAAGGATATGAAGTGCTCAAGCTCCATCAGGTGTACATACACACACAACTGCACTGTTTTGAGAAGAGTGCATCTACAAGTGCATTAGTATCCTAGTTTTGATCCTTATCCGGTTTTTGATTATAATCAGGATATGGGGTTAACATGGAGCAAGAGAAACCTGATTATTCCTTGTTTATATGATTGTAACAACATCCAGGTTTTCTGATCATCTTCCTGCATTTTGCTGCGTTTTTCAGCATCTCAGCCACATGAGATTATTCATAAACCTGAATAAGGTGTTTACATGTCACAGTATCCGGGTGTCCATCTGAGTGCTACAGGTAGTCTGTCCAGGTTTCTCAATACCGGGGTAAGATCCAGGTTTCTAAAACCATAGATGAAGAATTTACATTCATGTATGGAACTGATTTAAACAGTGTAAGTTTAATCATATCTTCAGTGTTGTTTATTCTACCGTCCAATACTTAATTAAGTAGGTCATAGCCTACCTTTAATGGTCCGACCGAAACCATTAGATGACCCAATAACCACAAGTTTAACATATGGATTCCACACACTTCAAGACATCTAAAAAAAATTCTATAAAAGCTGATGTTAATATTCATTTGCAGCTTAGGTTGAATACTAATGTGAACTCATTCACCTTTCATCCAGCACCTCCATCAGCTGAAATTTACATACTATCCAGAGGATGAATCCTTTCTATTCTATGCACTCATTGACCTCTCTGATCTAAATTGTAAACCTTGCACACAAATGTTCCATAATCCAGCATAGTGTCCAAACACATTCATGCTTCTAAAGACTTCAAAATAAAATAAAAATCTAATGTAACATATAATGTATTCCCAAACTCTCCTGACAAATCACCCTCCTTTAAATAGTGGCGTCAGGTAGCAGGAAATGGTGTGTCGGTTTCTATAAAATGGAGGTGCATTGTGTGCGGCAATGCAACGCACTGCATTACCGGCTCAATAAGCTCATCCACATTCTGCCTCACAGTATTTTGCACAGCTCCTTTAACTCACCAGGCTGTCTTTTCAGTTTATTTTAAGCATGGCTGTCCTCCTCCACATGAGAGGCAGTCTTCCTCGCCTCATCACCGAGAGAGCCACTGAATGGGACTTATTTAAAATACCAGATCCTTTTCCTGGGTTTAATACCCAGATTAAATACAAACAGACACACCATACCATCAAATGTCATAATCCTCAGAAACAGACCAGCATTACAGCATTAAAGCGCTAACTCCGCTAATGGTAAGATAAGATGATAACGTCTGACACTGACTAATCATTAAACAAGCTAAATTACACAGGTCAATTAGCTGCACTTGGCTTTTTTTTCAGAAATTATTTGTAAAAAAAAAAAAAAAAGAGAGACAAAAACAAAACAAAAAGCTAAACTAAATCTGGCATTTCCTCAGCAGGCAGGTCTCGAAATGGTTTATTTATATTGGTCCTTCACATGCTAATTATTTAATGTGTCTTAAAAATGAATACTTCTATTTTTGCAAAAGGAAAACAAATTATTTATGTGTGTCTGTGTTCTTATTTTGCTGACACAATGGCATGAGAGCAACAATAACTGACCTCTCCTGCTATTGAACATCAGTCCTTTATGGCATTTGCTTGAGTTAATACACGATCAATTATTAGGAAGCCAAGGCTCGGACATATATAATAGCTCTCTGTGTAAGGTGCCCAGTGCTCTTTGCATGCTCACAATAATATTCCATACATGTAATTCATTCTCATACTCAATGAGCTCACTGCAGGGACTCGGTAGGACTCGTATGGACAGCACGGATTTTCAAAAAATGTCTACTTCCCAATGGGACAGTGGTTGAAACCATTTCAGCACTCCAGCAATGTCATAAATAGCCTACAAAGAAAAATCAAACAGAATCTTTTTGAAAGGGCCTGTGTTTGATCTAAATAAAATCCAGACTGAAAGTAGGTCAGTGCAGAGGGAACTGGTGTGGGCCTGAGAGCACCGTGTCTGCAAAACCCGCCCACCCCCATCTTCCTTACTGCCTCTCTCTCTCTCCCTCTCTCTCGCTCGCTCTCTTTTCCCCTCTCTCTCCTCATCTCTCATCTACCATCCTCGTTCCTTTTCATTCCACCATCTTTAACCTTTTGACCTTAATATCTATGCCTTATTTTCACTTTACATAATATTTTTTTCTATATTCAAACGTTCTTTTTTTTCCTGTATCTTTTTACCGATCTGGGTTCCTTTCTCTGTTACATTCATCCTGGAGCACTTAAGGTTGAATCCCTGTCTCTGGGCTCCCGTGAGAGCAGGATTAATGTGCTGCCATCATCCAAATACAAATAAAAATCACATTGCCAAGTTAAACATCCCTGTGGTTTAAAGGTTAGTCTCCTCCAGTGTTCCCTCCTGCCGTCTCGGCTGAATTGCTGTCCTGAAAATGTCTGCTCCCCACTGCTCCATTGTCGGGCTATTGCTCTGCTGGCTTGCGCTTCATTTCGATTATATCCTTATGCGTTTATCAGATTTTATGAACATCTCAGAGACCAAATAATAAAGTCTAAGTAAAGAACAATGTATGACAATGAGGACAAGCTGTTATTGTGTTGGGAATCGACCATGCCGCTTCTACCACTTGCCAGCAATGTCGTATATTTATTACTAATATGTGTAAAGAGCTACTGTGGAGTTGATGCTTAAAGGAATAGTTCGATAATAAATACGCTTTCTTGCGAAAAGTTTGGTGAGAAGATCGATTCCACACTCACATATGTATGGTAAATATGGAACTGGAGCCAGCGGCTCCATAACTCAATAACTAACAGCTCAATAAATAACACAATATATGTAGTGAAAATGACAAGACACAATTTTATAGGGCTTTCTGTGTCAGATTATAAAGGACGCATAATCCCATTAAAATACTATGGGCAAAATATTGTTTTTACACTTGTGCACAAATTAAACAAATATTATCTTAGATGCTAGTTTGTGAGCTTGCTGGAAAGATGGATTTTGCAACCTTTGGACAGAGGCATGCTGGGGTTGCCTGTACTTTCAGTCTTTGTACTAAGCTAATCTGAAGGCTGTAGCTTCATATTTTATCATACACACATGGGAGTGGTTTCCATTTCCTCATCTAATTCTCAGCAAGAAGGCAGATAACCCTTTTTCCCAAAATATGGAACTGTTCCTTTAATGAAGCAGTGTGGTTACAATGATGATCAAGGTAATGATGAGCCATATTTGACATGATTTCTCTGTTTTCCCATCATGCCTGTGTAGATGGAGAGGGTGGTGGAGAGCTGTCACCCCCAGTGGGCGCTGGCGTCAACAGCAACAGCTGGCACTTCCGATACGGTGCCGCGCAAGGCTACGGCCCTCCTCAGCCCCTGAAGCCCGGAGAGATTCCTCCTGAAGCCTTCATCATCCCCGGATCCCCAGCCATCATTTCTATCCGCCACGACGCCGGCCCCGTGGACGACAAAGGAGACTTCATAAGCTTTGGCAAGAAGGAGGAGGCCAAGAAGAAGAAAAAGAAGAAGAAGGACAAGAAGGACAAGAAGGAGAAAGGAAAGGATGACGGGGGGGACGAATAGAGGAGAAGGGGTGACTTGAAAACAGAGCTACCAACAAACTACTATTCCAATCACAGAGCCAGAAAAATCAAGCCAAATGCATATAATAGAGCCGAGGGAGCCTCCTTGCACCATATTTGCATAGACATTGTACAGTGGCCAAACCCTCATTAGACCAGGCCTGGCTCCCCACACTATGTGAACTTAACAAACGCTCATAGTAGACAGACTTCATCTAAAGGCTGGACCAAATTAAAGCAGAAAGGATTTTATTGGATTAGATTAACCTTTCTGTGATTCGCTGCCCCCCATCCCCCCACCCCCACCCCCCCAAGTTTGTATAATAAAAACAAAAACACCTGAGAAGGTGTACTATTTGTATCTGACCATTGTCAGCTGAGGCTGCCCGTGTTGGCATCTCTGTCTTTATGCAGCCCCCTTCCTTTTTGGCTCACCTGGTTGGAGGTGAAGTGGAAGCCAAACTAATGAAAATGAAACAGAGGCTTTTGTCTTCAATATTCTGGAGGCCTTGTAGAAATTCAGAAAATGTGGTCTTTTGTAAAAAAACAAAAAGCGAAAAATGAAAAAGTAACAACATACAGTATATGTACCATGAGATTAGCACCTTTAAGAGAACGAGGTGGCTGAGACAAGCAGGACCACACTCGATGAAATAGCTCTGTTTCAGTGTAACATAGCACATTGCAGAGGCCGAGGACCTGGACTGGGTTGCACCAACTATGCGCAAGTTTGTTCCCAGGTTAGGGTTTAAAGTAGTGGCTCCATAACTGCTGGTTAATTTGCAATTAGCAAGTTACTAAATTGGATTGTACCATGGGTAGTAAGGGAATTCTACCGCTGTAGCTAGTTAGTTAACATTAAGATTTCAGATGAGTAGCCAATCAGTAATAGCTTTACCTTGCTGATGACAAACCACAAGGATTTGTAGTCGAGTAGATTGGCATCAAAATTACAATTGGTAAAAAGAATCCATATGTGACTCTTAAAGGACGACATTAGTTTTTGCATGTTTTGGTCTAATCTCTACAAATATTAAAATAAAATACTAAACAGACTGTTGTATTTTGGGGAATTTTTCAAGTATCCTTCAGGCAGCCATTATTTTTACACAAAAATAAATGAGTTAAGAAACTGTTTTGAAATCCATCAAAGTGAACAGTGTTTGGTTTTATTGCTTTTTTTAAAGTTACATTTTCATCATAATGTAACTAAGTGCAGATTCAATTCTAAACTGTTCTGCATTATCACAGTAACTTAAACACAGAAATGATGTGTTTCGTCAAACGAGTCCCAGCATCTGAATTTTATTATTGTATTAAGGGGAATGGGAAACAGAGTCTGCCTGAAAAAAAGACACGTTAAAAAATATAGAAACTCAATTGGAAAATAGTCGCCGGTGTCTTATTGTAGAAAATGACTGGAAACATCCAAAATCACTGCTACAGTCCTTTAAGTTACAAAATGGCATGGAATTAACTAAAGACAAAAAAATATGGCGTGTGCAAAAAAAAAAAAAAATACAAAAAAAAAATTCCTGCTTTACTGTTAGTGAGTGCAATTGTGTGACTTTGTATCATTTGCACCTGCTTTATTGCTTGCTTAACTATTTAGTTGTTACTTAAGGTTACGTAACAGATTTTTGTGGTGCTACCGCTTGTGTTTTAGCAATGCGAGAATCGGGATTAGTGGCTACTTCGGATATAACTAGGGAACCTACGTGCAGCTGATGCAACCGGCCCCTGACCTTGCCTCTTCTCTTGGATTACGGCGCAGGTCGATGGGGGTCTTTATCCCACTGTGTGTCAGCACGCCTAGTCTGACGCACACACATTATTGTACACTAATACTGACTCTCTCTGCCCTCTTGCTCGCACATACACACACGTAAACACACATGCTCTCTTATACACAGACATACAGTACATGCAAACACACAAAAATATACGAAAATAATACACACACCCCTCTCTGGAAACTCCAACTCCGAGACTGAAGGCCAGTGCCATCCTTAATTATGGGAGTGTATTATATGGCTGGGACGCAGGAACGTTGCTCGTTGCTTCATTTCTGTTCAAGCCTGATCCCTCTACTTCTGTCTTTGAATGTTAAGTAGTTGTTCTTCAAGCCCTGCACCACTGCCTCGACTGCTTCAGTGCTTGTAGGAATTTGCTTGCCCGCTGCCTGTTTCCTCCCTCTACTCCCGTTTCTTCAAATCGACATTGGTTGGACGACATCTTTTCGAGTCACTCTCCTTCAACGAACTGTGCCGTCGTAACACAGTAACATTTGTGTATTTTGCGTATTTACACACAGAACACACACATAGACACATGCACACATACTGAACACACACACACACATATTTTGTGTTAGGTTCAACTTCAAGTGAGCCTTAGCGCTTCAGCCAGAGTGTCTCTTCTGATGGCTCATTGTTGACAGCTCAGTCATCTCTCGCATCGTAAGGACGTCTGACGGGTTAGCGAAAAAGTGAGATTACGCTTTACTTGGCATAATGAGACAAGATGAAGAGGCGAAAGAAAATAGCAGGCATTGCAGTGCATTGTGTAGATAAAGAAACCGCTGCAGGGTTAATTGGGCAAGTCGTTCCTCTTTTTTGAGCACGAGCAGAGGTGTTGCAGTCATTCCTGTGTGTCAGCCATTAGTGACAGTTGATCAGCTGGGGTCGGCTAGATTCAGATACAAAATGAGTGAATCGCAGTTCAGCAGCAGTGGGAAGAGGTCGGTGGTTGACTTGGAAGATGGGGGGAATTCCACTTAGAGATTAATGGAGGCGAAGGATACTGTTGACATTGTTTATTGTGCAACAGCGAGAGGTAAAACAGGGAAAAGGGACGATGATACCAGCGAGCAAAGACCTTAAAAGTTCCACCTATTTTTTTGCTTAGGTGCTGCACACAACATCAAAAACATTGCTGCTGGGAGAAAGTTGCAGTGACCCAAGTGTGAACTGTGTCAAAGGCCCTGACATGAAACCCAAGTGAAGCATAGTAGAGAAACAGTGTTGTAGTAAATATTGGAACAGCATCAACGTGATGAACAGTGTCATAAAATCTCACCTCAGTGTTCCTTTTTTTTTAGACCATTGTCTTTACCAGTCACAGTAGGGGTATTTAGGTGCTGCTATCAGGCTCAATCCCTCCCATGCACACGTTTCCTCGCCCCCCCCTCCGCCCCGTCCTTCAGGTGTACTTCTGTGCTGTCAGATCACCAAGTGGCTGTTTGCATGTTATAAGCAAAGGAAACAGATACTATATAGATACTATATATACATAGATATGTTTTTCCACTGGGAAATGCGTATTGGAATACATATACCTCTGATACACATTCTCAAAGACAATACACACATATTGAACGACCCACGCTCATCCACACACACACACATACATACACACATATACGCTATTGCGAACAGTAACTTGTGGAAAAACCTAAAAGAATCACATTTTTTATCCTGTTGAAAATGAATTTAATCTTCTAGATATACATAATGCTATTGTGTTATGCTATGAAATGCTTTTTTTTTGTTTTTACCCTCATGATTTTCATAGGTAAGAAAATCAACCCTTAAAGTTGTGTTAAGCTTTGAAACGATGATCGAACAAACACTATTGTGAATTCAAATCATTTACTCACCCTCCATATCTATCCCTCGCCCAGTAGAGAAAAAAAAGAAAAAAGAGAAAAAAAAAAGATCAAAATACATGAAAATGGTTTAAAAAAAAAAAAAGTTGATGTATTCTCTGCTTGTGTATAGTGAATGTTCTTCAGTCGCTGGGTGTGGCGGTGAGTGGCACACACACCAGTGGACTGTGACAGTGCAGATCTGTTAATACATTTTTTTGTACACCTGCTTCATCATTGTAAAGGTGATAATAGTGATTCTTATGAGTTCATCAATCTGGTAATGTGTTTTGTTAATAAGTCACAAATAAAGTTTTTCTTAAATATCTTAATATCTGAGCCGTGTTCTGACTTGATTTCAACAAAGCGGTGATGTAACTGATGTAAGAAGAGCTTTGTCTTTCTTTATAGCTTCCTGCCTGTGGCTTTGCTATATCATGGGAATTTTTAGTCTTCAGATAGTATTGGCACAGTTGGATATTTGGAGCAATAAATTTTAATTAATGGAGGGCAGAGTTTAGATATCAGCCTCTGATTCCTATTATTTAGGAAACACCTGACTACTACTGTTAATGAAACATAGGTGGAAGACATTTATTGTCACCACATTATCATAGTATGATTCCAGCAAATATTTTGGAATTCTGCGGACATGTTCTGTATGTACATAGTTTTTTGACCCTGGATGTAACCCAACAGGGACTGTTTGAATCTTTCCCGTCAGACAATATTAAATTATTAAATGTGTTCCTGTAAATCTCTGGCCACAAACTGAAACATGTGTCCTTGTCCTGTTAGAAAAAAAAAGAAAAGCAGCTCAGTCAGTATTACACAATCACCTCCCTGAACTCTCAAGTTCAACTCAGCCAAGTCATTAACATCCTTGTTTTTTGGCTGGAGCGTTTGAAACCTGTTCAATTGCCAAATTGAAAAAAAAGTGAGCTAAACTTGAAAACATCTGAACTAGATCATCATCCAAGCAGCTGATGCATGACTGAGAAAACAAATCAATGAAACAAAAACAATGCAAAAATCTGACATAGGTCACTTATTAAAACCTTTTGTGCCGGGAATTCTCCGCACAAGGTGAAAGGTCAGCAACAGTTCATTTCATTCTAAGGGTGGCAGGGATTCAAGCAGACCACAGAGGGTCGGATATTGTTTAACGTGAGAACTTAACCTTTCCCTCTGTTTGAACAAAGAGTTCTCAGTCTTAATGTTGTCCAGGATGAAGGGAGTCTGTCGATGTCTGTGCCACCGGCTCCATCTGCCTGCAGACTGGGGAACTCATCCAGTCACACCTCCCTCCATCCTCCCTCAGTCTACATCTCCAGCAACACTGACACCTACTGATGCGAGCTAAGACTGGCAGCTGACCCACATTGTTCATGTTCTATATCACAGGATAATAACATCATGTATTACTTTGTTGTAACAAGGATACACAGAATAATTAGCAGGTACATTTATTTGATTGTTTAAATTTGAGTGAAACAAATACTCTTATATTTCACATTCTATATCATTTAGCTTTAAATTATTTGAATGTGCCACAGTTTATCCAGTGCTCAAGGATGACATGGAGAAATGGGTTAGTGAATGGCAATAAACAGATAGTTATCTAGTTATCACAGGATCGATGTGTGCAGCTTTACTTTCTTTACCCTCTGTGCTTTCTTCAATAATTCAAGACTTTTCATGGTGACAGTGTTCTTGAATATTAAATGCATAAATAAAAGTGTAACAAACAAACACACAGGACATTTTGCACATATTTTTAAAAACAATTATTCACGATTCCCTGTTTTCCAAAATAACTGGAAGTCCAAACTAAAGCTACACTAAGACGCTTTATTAGAGCATCTGTTTGATGTTCATCTGCCCCTTAGTGGCCATTTTTTTAAATGCAGTTTTACACACAAAAAAATCCTCTTGCTTTCTTCATCTTTTACAATCCCTATTATAATGGTCTCAGATGTTTTTAAAGCAGACTAATACAGCTTTTAATTGCACCAGCACTATTTCAAACACATAAGCACCTGAACAATGAAACTGTTTGTGTGTACTTTTCAGTGATTTCCTCTTTGCCACCTTCCTTACTTACTACCATGCAGAATTATACCACATGAAAGCTCTCTGATCTTACATAATTACAAAGAAATTGTTTTGTTAACCTGATATTATCCTGCAACCACATTAGCTTTGACTGAAATTAATGCCTTCCTGTTGCAAAAAGAAAGACCTGATTCAATACAGATTCAACATGGAGTATATTTGAAGTTGACTGCACTGTTTTAAAATGCCAAGCAACTGCAGTCACTATGTTACATGAACATTCGTAAGGTGATGACGATTTCTGCCGCCCTCATCTACCTTTTTGGTTTCATATTTGCAGTCCTCCCTTGTGGCCCTTCATTAACCCATAATGTGATGCTCCTGGCTCATTATCAGCCCATTATCACCACTGGAACTGATGATACAGTACATTCATGGACTCAGGTCCGGTGAAGACAACAAGCAAGAAATGAAGGGAATATTACTAACATTTGTACACTTCTCTAAAGAAGATCAGACTATTAGGAATAATAAATGCAAAACACACAGACCTCTTACAGTGACAGTATAACTGTTGTGCCATATTATTACAGAACAGTAGGCGTTTTCACTGATACAATATTGTGTAATCACCTTGAGGCTATGGAACAATTTTTTATTCACAAAGTCAGTTCCCCAGGGCTGCACTGATGGAATATGAGTGCAATCTACTGAACTCAGCACACTCAGGATTCCTAAATTATGAACCTACTTCAACGTTGTAACAGTAAATTGTATTAATTACTGGTATCTCCTGTCACATTATGTAAACCACCTGGTATTTGAGAAGATCCTCTCGTATAACAAATGGCCTGAAAGTGCTATAAACATTTATATTGTCTGCTATAATACGCCACAAGAACATAAAGACGGCCTGTGTACCATCTGCAGCGAAGCCCGACAGGAGTCTTAAAAATGTCAAGTAATCCAGCCTGAACATACCAAACTGAAAAGTTAACTAAGACCAGAAGACAGAGAGGAGAAGAGTGGACTAAAGTATTGGAGCAAGTAATGTGAGATTGGACAACTGGAGCATGTATCACTAGTCGACTGAAAAGTGGTGCAGATAATTGTGAACCTTTATGTCACAGTGATGCAAAGGTTGATTGTAAGTGTGTCATAATCACAACATATATTACTGTTTCATTAACTGATATTAACTACTTTAAATGGGTCTATAAAGTAAAGGCTTTTGCTATTTTGTTTCCCATGTCTGCCTGTAAATTTCTCCTGAAATTGAAGCCTCAATTCCACTTTGAACAGACTTTAAAGCAGGTTCTCCAGTCTCTTTAAGCTGAGGCAGAGGTTACTCTAATTAAACAACTTCAAAATAGGATGTGGGTTCAGTAAATCCACAAAGTGTCATGTGCAGCTGTCCTAAAATGGCTCGGTGGGGGATTTCAAAATAAGTGCGTGAAAAAAAGTTTTGGATAAGCAAATCAGAAATGACTTTCACTGACTGTGCCTCAATTAGTGTTCTCAAACTAAACTCCACTATTTGTAGGGCTGTACTTTGGGAGTGTGATGATTACTGACAAGCCCCTACATACAGTAAATTTATTTTGATGGAACACTGTGTGAAAAGAAATCAAATCCTCTTTGCTGGTAATTATTTATGATTGAAATTTTTTTTATCATACTTTAATTATGTTTATGCAACAGAGGCAGTCTAATTAATTTGTTTCTCTCATCAACAGCTTGCAGTTATCTGCCTATTTATTTATCTCCTCTTGTCTATTATCTGCAATATTGTTTCCTTTAATCATGGTTGGAAAGAACTTGATGTTTGATGACATGTTATGACCCAGCCCTCAAAATAATGTTCATCAGAGAAATTAAATAATTAAAAAGTTAAATGTATAACTTGCTGCTGATGGTAATTATGAATTAACCACAAATAAATGCATATTATTCTACACTTTATTCAGTCCTGTACAAGATTGAACCGGCTTCAAGTCTGTCAAGATAATATGTAGCAGCATGAGAGTGATTTTCTTGGCACAAATGTAAGCATTTTGTTTGAGAGTAGATCAAATGAAAGCTATTTGCTTGCATGTAAATCTCACCAACTCTGTCACTGCCAGTAAAGTGATTCCTGGTCGTACATACCCATTTGCAATGAATATGTCCTGATTGCAGTGGTTGTCTTGAGATGGTATTTCATGTTTTAAAATACAGCATAGAGTTAAGATAAAATGATTTTCTCACTGTCATTTTTTTATTGCCTCCTTGGACTATGACAGCTCTGTTTACATTCACATTTGCTTTATAATTCCTGTCAGTGAATTTTCCTGCTTTCTAACTTGCATGGTAATTTACACACAGTCCCTACCCCACTGATGCAAGTCATTTCCTCTCTCTCTGTCTCTCTCTCTCTCTCTCTCTCTCTCTCTCTCTCTTGCTCTCTTTCTCCACCCAGCTGTAGATCAGGATACATGAAGGCTGGGAAGGAGGGTAGTGGCAGAAATGAGAGAGAGGGAGAGGGGGTGAGACAGAGAGAGAGAGAGAGAGAGAGAGAGAGAGAGGAGGTAAAAAGGCAAGACATAGTAGGACAGAGTGTGTTGGAGGGCAGTATACTGTAGCATACTGTTGTGTTGTGATTATGGAGAGAGCATGGAGCAGCTGGACCAAAACAAGAGGAGAAGGGGGATGCAATGAGGACACAGCCTGGCTTCATGCCTGATCAATAAAAGGTAGATTAGTTCAGAATCTGAGCATTAGAAAAGAGGGCTCATTAAAGCAGCACTGCTTTGCAGAACTGGCTGCCTGCACACCCCTTTGAGTTTGAAATCTGCCACCAAGGGATTCGAGATATGAAGACAAAGTCACTCCAAACCTCGAGGACCTGCGAGGACATGAAACAGAAAGCGGGAAACTAGCTCCTGATATTTGGACTCCAGAAAACAAGACATCTTGCAGCAGGACCAAACAAACACTCAGGTATGCCTGCAAAACAGACTCACACATTTGGTAGGAATTCTGCTGAAGCCAGACACAGCCTAGTCCTGATCATTTAAAAAGTGTGTGCCAGTGCAAGAACATGCGTCTTGTTTTCCGTCCGCAAAGGGGGATTTAATGGTGTGTTAACGGGGCAGGACAGTTGTCACTTAGCGTTAGACGGTGACAGCAGACATAGGTCACTTGACTGAGCTCAAGTAATGTTAGATGACACGACAACCAAAATAATAGGTGACTAAATGTTCTTTTAGCAATTTTGACATCCCTGGATGGAGGCTGTTGGGGAGGGGGGGTGAATGGAGCCTTGTCAGAATGTGTTTGCCTGAAATTTAAGTCATAAATCAAAGCTCGCAAGCACCAGCATACGCCACATTTTTAGTGTATCGCAATCAAACGTCTACCCATATGCAAAAAAGCCAGCACATTACGGCCTTGTTGTCGACCGAAATGTTGTCGCGCAAATGGTCGAAATGACCTCCTGCACGCACGGGGAACCTGGCACATGTGAGTACATGGGTGGCATGGACGCACACACACACATATAAAATGCCACCTCTGTGAAAGGGTGTTCCAGTTAAATGCACCTAAAGCGTAATGAAGTCTATAGTGTAGCATCAGTGTTTACATTATGGCCTCTTTCCAAGGTGAGCTGGATGTGGAGGACAAGAGAGTGGAAGCTGCTTGCTATGACAAACATTTCAGTGACAGAGGAGAGAGAGAGAGAGAGAGAGTTCACCTCAGGAGCTGTGTTTTGGATTTCATGCCACTAACAAATTATTCTTTGTGCTGTCAGACACTGAGAGGGGATCTGTGCGGTATGTTTGAAATGCTAATATAATATAGAGCACTTGTTTTCACAGCTACAGCCTCCCCTTATATTCAGCCTTAATAGATTGCCATTCCCTTTTTCTCAACCGGTCACACCGTGTCAGGGAAGTTTCAAAATGAGAGCATAATTCTTCCTGTCTTATCTCAAGCCTGCAATTGATTTTTGACAACTCTAGTTATCCTTCATTTCTGCAGCACTGAAGCACTTCCTCGTCTCAGCTCTCGCTCTGTGCATTGTTTCAACTTGTCCTGCTTACTCATGGATTTCTTTCGCAGCAAACCGACTCCAAATGCCTCCCCCTGTAAACTTGTTCCTCTCTTACTTTTAGACCGATGTAATGGTGTGGAAACACCGCTGCGCTCTCGCATTGTCAGACTTTTGAGTCAGTCAGACGAAAGGGATGGGGAGACGAGCGGCTGACCTGACAACTCCGGTTCCAGTTTTAGGTGTCCCTGCCCTGGTTGGAGTGCGTGGTTGGAGGACAATAGGAGGAGACAGAAGCGGAGGAGCCCTGCTGCAGACGTGGGGACCTCAGTGCAGCGTTGGCGTTCAGACGTCCCCGGGGATAAGCAGACCACCTACCCAACACAGTGTGCAGCTAACTGATACACTCTCTACGCCATCAGATACCATTACTCAAACAGCCAACAGCTATATTACCAAGGAAACAGACTACAAGGAGATACTGCTGCTAACAAAGAGTGACAAGGAGAAAAGGGCTATTTTAAAACAGAAAAGTGGGGAATCCAAGACCAAAAAGGAAGTGACTTTCAAAGCACTCGGAGGTGAGGCCTCGAAGGATGCGACCTGCAGTCAGAGGAACAGTAGTGGGACTTATTGCTATGCCAGGGCAATCAAGACCAACCCACACTTTGCAGGGAATGTAACCAGCGTCAGGCCTAAATTGAAATCTGCCGCCCGCTACACCAATGGCAGCGTGGTTGATTCAGAGGCGATTGGTGGAATTAGCGTTGATAGCGATGACGCAGAGTCGGCAAAGAGTGCAACGTCTCGTGGAAGGAACCAAACCAGACTGCAAGGTCATTATGCAGAGCAGTCTGGGAAGACGCTGTTGTTATCTGCTGCTCGACCTTTCGGCGTGCCACAAAAAATATGCAGCCATTGTGGTGGGAGACAGTACGTAAGCACCGGAGTTGTCACTTTAGGGGAGAAAAGCACTACTGCGGATGCTTGCCTTGGAGAGAAGGGGCTGTCGACTACCACCCATATGGAGAAAAACCTTAAGTTAAGCAATCAAGAAATCCATGAGAGCGTCACGAACAAAGACAAAAGGACACACATTACAGTCAGTCCGCAACTGTTATATCTCAGTGAAGAACTCAAGTATCGTAAAACTCCACACCCAGCATGCCCGGTGCACTCAAGGAGCAATTTGGTCACTTTGTCACAGACGCATGCTGAATGTGATGCAGCGTCCAGCCAACCCACAACCATCCTACACGCTAAAACCATCACTGTAACGAAAGCAACTATTGAAACCAGACAAGACGATTCCAGTACGAAGTCTTTCACGAAACCATCTCAGGATGTCAAGATCCCCCGACCATCAAGCCTCACGTTGACTCCGCAGATGGCCACCGCTACCAAAGCAAACAACCCGCATTCAAACACTTACCCTAAGCAACTCAAAATACCACAACACAACTCAACGCAACATAACGTGCCTCACAGTGTTTGTGTATCCGTACACGCCACACCTGACAGTACTCTGTCGCCACCTCCTCATTCGTATACAACAGCCGCAGGACCTGGAAATACATCCATTACCAACACACACAAAACCACCACAACCATTAATACTGCACTGATGTCCACTGAGAGTATACCCTCTAAAGCTGCTAATGAACATGAGACCCTGCACTCAACGGCACCAGTAAGCATAGCAACAAATACAGTTAATAGCCCACAAATGACTCTTAAATGTCCCACCGTGTCGCTAGCAGTCAACGCATCAGACTCCATTCATAAACTGGAAAAAAACGCACAACCGACACCTGTAAATCCACCGTGTACTTCATCCGATTCAGGTCATAAACCACAAGAAAAGCCTTCCTCAGACATGGACAGCAAACCAGCAGGTACATCGTCTTTTACTGACACTGTAACGAACTCAAGTGGATTCCCCAGCTTTGCCAGAACGCCACACTCAGCCACCCGACATCCACCTCTGAATGTGGTTGTCCCACAGAGCACTTTGAATCATAGCTATAATTCAGATCAAATTATGCATACCAGCACTAAACATATATCTGTGGCTGCACAAATTCACCTAATTCAGCCCAAATACTCAAAGTCTGAGCCTACGCTTCATGTTTCCACAGCTTCTCTAAATGCAACCCCTAATGCAGTAAAACCCAGAGACTCAAGAGCCAGGTTGCTTTCAAGTTCCACATCCACATGTAGCAGCACTCTATACAAAAACACAGCCCTCAGGAACTCCTCAATCAATCTGAGAAATTCACCACCCACAGCAAACACCACCTCTTCATCTACATTGACAGAAAACCAAAGGAATGTCTGTGCATCAGGTACAACTTCACTTCAATCAGCAGCAGACGCAACACAACACGGCGAAGAACTCGCTCGTAGTGAAGACGCAAATAACCCCGGTCACACACAAGCACCAGACAGCGGGACTCAAACTAATAATGAATCTGGTTTATGCCGCGTTGTTTTCAATCAGGAAAACACAACAAGTCAAGCTGCATTATCTGAGCTGCTACATGTGTCAGATCATCAGAACAGAGGCAGCGATGCGAGTCATCCTAAATCAACCATTATTCCAAACTCTGAGTCGCACACGGACAAAAAGAAATTTAATGGTAATCTAATCAATGAATTAGTTGTGTATGAGTCAAAACACCATGAAAATTCAAATCTATCACAGGTCACTAGCCTTCAGAATTACATTTCCCTAATTAAGTCAAGCAGCTCTTGTCTGCAGGGTTGCATAAACACGGAACAACAAAGGCTTGCACATTATCAAGGATACACAGGAACAGAACATGAGGGACACTGTGCTGCATGCCCACCAGTAAAAACAGACCAGCAGACAAATTCAAATACAGGAAAGTTTGCTGTGGGTGTATCAGTCAGACATGCAAATATTAAACTTAAATCCAATGCAGATAAACAGACACATCCCAATAACCCAACATCCTCTGTCACAACACAGACAAACTCTGAGCCCATTATCTCATCAGCGGAAAACACTGGCGCACATGTCGACCCCATCGCCCAATCTTCAGTCCGCCAAAACCCCGATTCGGATGCTTCATCGCTACGTCAAGCACACACAAGCCCAGAGCTTTCGTTCGCCGCACCAGGCCCTGAATGTAATTCCACACTGCCGTCATCAACGATGCACTGGGCGTCCCTTCCCCGCCTGCGGTCCTGCGAGGCAGAGGCAATCGTCAAACCGGATTCAAAGTTTAGCCCCGCTCCCCCTCAGTCGTGCCCAGAGGACAGCAGCCTGGCTCACTCCCACCCAGCTGATGCAGCCCTGTTGCTGCCTCCATCCCCACAGTGCTGCAAATCTGCAGCCCTACAGCAGAGGCTGGAGACTGTGGAGGCCAGCCTGGCAGCCAACAAGGACAGGATCACTACTCTGCTTAACATTATCCATGACCTGGAGACGTGTCACACTCCCAGCACAGGGTAAGGGGGGGGTGTGCGTGCGTGCATGCATGTGTGTGCATGCGTTTGTGTGCATGTGTGTTTGTAAGTGCAGTAGGCTGGGTGAAATGACTTCAGCACAAGCCATGTTTTATATATGGAATTGCAAGAATTATTCCACGATGCTTATTAAACATTTAAGTTATAGTTTGACTACAGCACAAAACCTGCATTGTCAAACATCACTCTTGGTTTATTAATATACTCCCACAATACCTACTTAAATTCAGTCCAGTACAGGTATAGTTGTTTGCCAGGATTCGGTCCAGGGAATTACTTTAAAAGCTGTCCTGCAGTGCTGATCTTTGACTTTCCAGTGAGTCATCTCTTGCATTTACTGGATCTACTCAGTGACTTTGTAATTCTTTGGCAAACTGAAGAGTGTTTCAATCTTTAAGAAAAAACATTTTGTCGAAGTATTTAGTTTATTGTCTAGTGGTTTAATTTGTTAAGTTTAGTGGAGAAACTACTGGTTGCTGTGACGGCAATAACAATTTAACAGATAACCAGCTTCATGTATTCTCACTTGAAGTTTGTAGCTGGAGACGTAGACATACAGCACATATATCAGTTTTACACTAAGTTGTAAAATAACAAGGTGACAAATTGTGGTCATCCTGTTCGATGCATTAGAGAAAATATATGTAATCTGTGCAGCACTGTTGCCTCTAAAATGTAATTGCTAAATGCAAAATGGTTTAAAATCAATTTAATTTGGAAGAGAAGTGGCTGATGCTCAAGAGTTCATTTTGATGCATCAAATTGTCAGTTATTGACTTTCGGCTGACATTGAACAAGCGTCCACTTTGGAAATGAAGCCTGGACAAGAGAGACAAATTATGATTTGTTACATATGATGTAAGAGGCTGCACAAATGCCTTTTGAAGACTGACCTGAAGTTCTGAAGTTGCCTTTGTAGAAACTATAAATGGGCTATGATGACGTGAAGCTTTTAACATTGTTACAAGTTTGCAAACAGGTCCGTGAATGTGTGCCTGAGTGTGACAGAAACCTACTTGGGCATTTCAAGAGGGCATGTCTCAGAGAGATTTATTTAGCCACGTAACTCTTCTGGGACAAATAACAGGAATTAAAACCGCCTTCTGGCAATGTGTCTCTGTCAATCATTCTCATCCACTGTAGTGTGCTAATAAGTTGTGACTGCCTCTGAGGTCATGTTTCAGAATAACCAACTCCTAATAACCGACTGACGTCTGACATAATGCACGTTATACAGCTCATTGCTGCCAACAGCCGTCTGAATGAATATCAGACACAGAGGATGAGCGGGGAGAATATTAAATTGTGAATCTCAAAGGAGGAGAGTTTGAGATTTTGCTCTTATTCACCGTATGCAATTTAATTTACTTTTCTGTTATCCTAGCCGGCGATGCTACAAAACCGGACAGGACCTGAAAAACTGCTCCACCTGCCAGAAGACTGCTTGTATTGTCTACAGGTGAGATAATAGTGGAATTGTCAATTTTGCCTGCATGCAACGTTGGAACTGATAAGTGATCAGAGCAGCTCTTGAATTCAGCTCATGCCCAAATATAAAACTGTGGTTGCAGCATATCATGAATATATAATACGAAATTGCTTTGTGCTACTCCTCAGAGTTGATTATAAGTTGGAGCAGCGAGCCCTCATTTAGATAAAGTTGTCTGGGCTTTAAACGTTCCCAAGAGAGACATTTTGAAAAGGATATTAAGAAAACAATTAAAATGAAATCAATACTTCAGAACTGATAGGATGAGTGTTTATATGACTTAGACGAATTTGAATTCAGAATTACTTCACCAAACTCAGCAGCAGTGTCACTTTATCCAAGGACACTTCCGGATTTCAGGCTTTATTCGAAGTTTCCTTTGTGCATGAGACACATAATTCAACAAGGTTGAGTCCGTTTGAGTTCAGTTGCCAGGCAGTCGTCTGCCAGCCTGCTCACTTCACAGAAAATTAATGACGGACTGTATGGGCAGCTTACCAAATGAAAAGCTCTGTACTGCTCATTTGCCTCTCGCTCAGGATACATAGGGAGATTACATTTTTCCTCTCTGAAAACTGGAAATCTTTTGGAATAACTGTCAAAAGTAAGCACCGATTGTGTGTGACTCAATCTATTCACACAGCAGATTAGTGGAGAATCAGATTCTCTAAAATTCAATGGCAAAAAGGGACAATTTGTCCCCAAACAGCCTGTGAGATTGATTTATAATGAATTAGAATGTTTTTTTACTTTACTGAATTATTATTATTAGCATTGTTATTTTGCGCACAAGGTGATTTCTTTTCATACAGAAATAAAATATTTTAGCAGATTAGCTGTCAGAGGCAGAATTTATCTGTTCTTATGTTAAAATTTGCTTTTGGATATTTTCACATCACATCCTGCGGCAATTTTAGCAGAGACATCAGTTTAAATCCACATTTTGACAACGACAAAAAATGTGGTTATTTGCGCATGTATGGCACATTCTCACATGGAGAAAGTGTAATTTTCATCTCATTAGAGAAACATAATGACAGATACTGTTTGACTATGCTGTGAGAAAAAGCTCTTAATAAACACACCCTGCCAATTTTGTAGAAGATGCAGTGAATGAAGACTTATCATGCAAGAGCGGTTAGATGTAACATCCCATCTTTGGTCTCGGTTTGCACCCATTAGCTGAAATGTTGCATCAGGTGGAGGCAATGGGAAAAAAATAAGAATAAAAAATAATTGTCCCAGAAATACTGTATGTGGAAAAGAGGCTAAGAGAGGCTAAGAAATCTGAAAGTCTTATCATCTTTTGGAGGAAATGCCTCATGCTCTACAAAGCAAAACCTAAAACGGTCTTTATCTTGAAATATTCAAAACATTCCTTTTTTTGATCGACTTATTTTCAAAACCCCTTTTGCATGACAAAGAGATGTTGCGTAAGTTGATTTGCTGACTGGTGTGTGTCGGCATCTGGTCCTTAAAGGCCAAGTGGGAGATAAGGATATCCGAACAAGATGTGTGCACCTTCAGAAAAAAAAGTAAGATACCCTGGCAGGGAATGTCTTTCTGCCGCAACTAATCAAGCACTTTGAAACCTGACGAGCACAGAGCTTCCCACATGAGGAGCAGCACACAAAGCAAAGTGAACTGTAGCTAAAAAAGCTCGGTGCATAATAGAAAAATGAGCTGTAATTCAGATCTGACACACCAAAGCATTCGTTTCATTCTTTGGCAAGAGCTGGATTTTATTCATTCTGTTTTGTGATTTTTGTGGTTTTTGTTAATTCTGGGCCGCACGTCTGTCTGTCCAGCGTGGAGTACGACTTCAGGCAGCAGGAAAGACGCTTCTTGGAGGTTCTGAATCGCTCAGCGAGAGGAAACAACTCCTTCTCCATGCACCTGTCCCAGCCCCCCAACTTTAGCCTGCTCCGAAATGTCATCATTAAGAACTTAACAAAGTCAAAAGTGAAAAGCAAAAAGCTGTGCAAGACCCTGTTCAAGTGGCTGCCCAGGAAAATCCAGCAAGTGTAGACCTCCTAACAATACCTGTGTGCTATTTAATAGCCATAAGCCTGTGTTACAAGTGACCAGCAGAAGCCTTTGCAGAGGACTTTTATTATTCCCTTCCTTCCCATAGAATGAGATTACTTTGAATTAGAGTCTCGCCCAGTACAGTTCCACTCTCCTGAACACTGTTAAAGCTTATAAGCAGGATTTTGTGCTCAAATTGGCTCCTGATCCTTGCGACCTTCAGCTAGTATCACCCATAAGGAATTCTTCATTTCACTTTTGAAAGTTAGTCTTATTTTGTTGTCAACATGCCTGCTTAAAATGTATGGCTACCCTCAGCCACATCATTTTTTTAAAATCTGATTTTATACATGAGATTGTGTTCTCCTTGCACTGTTATGATTAATGCACCATGAGTTCTACTTGATGTTACATTTACCCCTCTCCTTCCCTGCTTCTCCTCACACTAAACGTGCAGTACGTTTTTGAATGGAACAAATTTTGAAATGGAAAAATAAATCCGAATTTACTGACTTTATTTGTTTGTGAATCTCTTCATTCGTCCCGAGCTTCGTTTAATTGAAATAAAGCACGTTTTCAGCTGAGACTTACAGCCTCGGTGCATCTAAACCTTTTCACGACTGCAAACGAGCCACGAGAGCGGGGGCAAATAGAGAAACATTCATTATGCCTTCGCCAATTGTGCTGATGGTCTCCAAATCCCCAAACAATCTGAACTTCATAAAAGGTTTCTGAGTAAAACAATGACATGACCAAAGGCTGCAATGAAGCGTGAGTCACAGTCAAAATGTTCACGTGCACATGGGCAAACCCAGGAACACACTCATGGATACAGCAACATGAAACAAAACCTAGTGGGTGGTTTTTATCAATACAAGGGGTGTGTGAGGTTTTGAGAATTTTTGGATGAAAGCTCACGAGCGAGGAACTCGTACACAGGTTATCTGAGCACGAAGCCAAACAAAGATTGTGAAATTGCCTGCTGAGCAGGAAATACTTAGATGCTTTAATTACAATGCCTCCAAGAAGAAATAATGCCAGCTGAAAATGAGATTCTTTCAACAATGGTACTAAAGGGAAATATGGGTCCACAGCAATTGTAACAGCCTTGCAGCCTCATACAGGTAGCACATGTCTGCCAACCAAAGTACATTCAACTGTAAGTTTGTGTGATTTCTTTACTGTGTGCATGCATACACAGCTGACAGACAGGGGCCAATCATCATCATAAATGTTGAGCAGCACTACACTGCATCTAACTTAAAGGGGGGAAGTATCAAAGTACGTTGAGGTGTTGGGGAGTCCTAGTGCATAATGTGAAAACAGTTGCACAAAGACGTTTGTATAAAGAGGGAGCTGTGTGAAGTCTGAGAAACTGCCTCAAGTGATGCCTCAGCTGGGGCTTCAAGTTTGAAAATGAAAATATCTGGGAGTGTAGAGTTAAAAAAGAAGTGAGCTTAGCAGATCTCTGTAGCCAGCTCCTCAGCCCTGCTTGAGGCTATAGAGGCCTCGGGCTACAGCAGTCACTACCAGTGTAACACACCCACATCTCCAGCTGAATGGTCAGTGACTGAACTGAAGTCTGGGTGATGTAGACTCCAGACTTTGACAAGGAAGAAGAATGAGTGGAATGAAAAAAAGCTGATATCTGTGCTGCAACAGTTTACTTTGCCACTTACATACTAAACTGCATACAATTCACAATCACATGAAGTCAACCACTAACTGTTTTACTTATTTATTATATAGTTTATTTATCACATTCTCCTATTGTCACCTGGCTCAGTGTTGAACAAAGGAGGAGAGCAGCAGTTGTAACTGAAAATAAGTTTATTTTACAAAACTAAAGAGGAACTAAAGGTATAGACCAGAGTTAATCAAAAGGCCCAGAAGCTGTGCCATACGGACCCGGACCTATAAACAAAGCAGAAGGCTATGATTTAAAATCTGACGGGTCGCTTCTATTTTAACTCGGCGCAGCTTTTGTAGTCTTTACAGTAGTGGTTAAGTGGATATAAGGAAACGCACGAACCAATTACATGCGAGTTAAACCATTCCACGTGATACCGCTCAGCCAATCAAGTCTGTGCCTTCCAGGCGGAAAATATTGTGACTTGACGGTGTAGACAGATGAGAGAGTTAGAGTCAAGTTGCCCATAAGGAGACACTAGACAGAAAAAGAAAAATAGCAATACATATAGAAAACAAAGGGAGATATTTCCTCCCTTTACTTCATTTTTCTGAAGTTAAGCACTTTGTTTGAGCATACACAATTTTCACATTGTACTTATTTCCTCTTATTTTGAAATGCAGCCCTTTTTTATTTAGTAAATGAGAGAACACTATGCATATCGGCAGTCATATACATAAGTTCATCTCTATGTTACTTGACAATAAATATTGTCAAAAAGTTTTCGAATTGTCCTTAATTCATTTGATTGGACAGGTATCGATTGCATGCAGATGTTGATACAACTACTAGGCTACTTAAATATAGATCACATTATATAGTTAGACATTATGATCTTCGGACCTTTGCATGAAGAAATGTAAATTTTAGTTGAATACCCCTGGTATAGACAAACAAACTGCAACAAAACCAAAGCAGCTGGAGGGAGAGCTGACACATCTTGCATCCAGACCAGGTGAGCTGTATCCCAATGACCCGACTCTGCCCACCAGGTACCTGGAGGGAGAGGCCTGCTCAGATGGTCGTCACATTATATTATCTTATACTAATTATCATGGCTTTTTTACTGATGCTTCTGACTAGTGCACCATCCACTTTGCTAGACTGCAAATTTCCTCACTGTGTGATTAATAAAGGATTATCTCGTCTCTTATTTTATAGTATTAATATTATTTGCAAAGTCATTTACTCTGTCATCTGACAGGGAAAGAAAAGTGTGCACTCAGTCAGTGTCCCTTTTAATTAATTAGAAGCAAAAGATTATTTAGAAGCAATAAACAAATGTTAAAACAATAAACTAATGTTTATTGCTTCTTGCTTCCCCTGTGTCCTCTAGAAATGCCCTTCTGAGTGTGCCATGCAGATTTTATGAAGGGCCTTTTACCAAGATGAACTAAGTTATGTGTTGCCAGATTTCATCCCAGAAACAGCTTTCTACTGTGTTAATGATCGTGTTTAATGATTGTGCATCATATATCTAGCTGCTCATGTTTTCTACATGAGCTAACATTGCCAGTGTCATTCACCTTTTTTCCATTAACTGAAGCTAGAGGTCACACAAGTGTAGCTCAAGTACTATTTTATTTTACATGTAATGTTGAACCATTACTTCATGTAAATCTTATAATATTTGTTTTAAAGAAACATTTTCATGAAACCAAAACAAAAAATGACACGGAAAAGAAAACAGAGAAGACAATGAAGAGACTTAGAAAATGGGATTAACAGGCTTGAGCCATGCTTGCTTGTGCAGAGAGCTTTAAGTTCCCGACTTAAGAGTCCTGCTGAGACTGTGCAGCTCTCTGCAAATGGACTTGCCAATTTTGAAAAGTGGTCCTGCTAAACAATATTGCAGCAACAGCACTGCACTGAGTCCTGGAGCCAAAGACAAATGGGTCTATAAAACAAAACATAAACAGGCCAGGAAATGTATTGCGGTTATGTTCCATATCAGACAATATCTTTCGCGGAGAATGAAGCCACTTGTCATCTGTATGAACATGAAAGTGTTAAATTTCAAAGACAAGTAGTTCTACAATCTGAGTTGAAACCCTCCCTGTAGCCATAAAAGTATCAGTATAATTCAGAACAGACAGAAGAGCAATTTAGCGCGTCTCAGTTATGTAATCACAGCAACAATATGATTGCTTTGCTTCTTCTCAAGTGTGGTAACTGGGCAGAGCTGGAGGCAGATATTGAAGGAAATTACCTAATCAATACTAAAATGTCTGTTATGCCTCAGGAGATGATTCAGCACCAGTCAGGCGTGGAGCTGCTGCGCTGGTGCACGCTACTCTGAAGAAGTGCACATAGAAGCACCTGGAGGAGTTGTTGAAGTAGCGTTTTTCTCTGCAAGTGCTGTTGGTCTTTATCCAACCTTTTGATCTATTTATACGTACATTAATCCTCATTTACTGTCTCGTAAAGTCTGCACTTTGGCCTCTGTATGTTACACAGCCATTTGGACACGGTTCTCTTTTTTATGTAGAAGATATCCTGTTGCTACATTGTCCGATATATTTTCACTGTTAGCTTCTACAAATATGTACAAAATCAATGTTGTTGTGTTGTTTGTGTGGCTTGAAGATGACCTCTAATTCTATATTGTTACCATGTAAAATATAGCATTTTCCTAGCACATGTAAGTTACAGAACAGTTCTACAATGCAATATATAACAATATAAAAAGTGGTATGTAAATGTATATATATATATATAAATATGTAGCACCCAGCCGTATAATATGCATCTATGCATGCCCATAAAGAGCATATTCATATATTTTCTTGTAATAACAGTGTTTGCATTTGCTGCACTGGTCGTCCCTTTACAGGTGTTCCTTGGCTTCATAAATAAAACGGCTGGGGAAAAAAAAAAACTTCCATATCCATTAAGCAATATTGCCGATATTAACTTTGAATCGAATGACTCCCTGTAAGGTGAAAGGATTACCAGCGCTGCCAACCCCGCTGAAAAGTAACACCCGGTCTGCAGCTCTGTGCAGCCCTCAGCCACTTTCGCCTCATTATTTTGGTTCACTGGTCCGTCTGGTTGAGGTCCAACGGCTCTCACCAGCCCCTGCATAAAAAGCCATGGGCGGCTGCCAGCTCGAGAGCTCCGACAAGCTGCACACTACCTGTACACGGGAAAACGGCTGAGGTGAACGAGAGGCTGGTGGAGAATGCTGAACGCAGGAAAGACCCATGTTTATGTTAGTTAAAAGTAAAGAGGAATCAATGGACATGCTGATTTTTTTGCAGGTGTAATTTTTACCATCTTCTCCATCTTAGTTTTTAGAAAGTGTAGCTGAGCCTGATGGGGAATGTCATTAGTTTTGCAGGTGTTTTATTTATAAACCAAAGTATTGAACAAGCTGAAATACTGATGAAAATGTGTCAAAATGTCAAATTCAGTTTCAGGGAAATCAATTTCAATTTCATGATGATGGAAAAGCCAGGGAGGATCAAAGTTGAATTCATCCACTGGGGACCATGAATGTCAGTACAAAAATGTCACAATCTATATAACAGTTGCTGTAGGTGAAGGACTCTTTGCACATCAAACTGCTGCCTCCACACACAGGAAATTGTTGAGGCAGGAATCTGGACAGGTGACATCTAAAGCACACTGTAAGAGCTTTTGATAACGTGCAGCAACTACCATTTGGACATAAAGCCTGTCTGTGTTGTTGAGATATTTCAGCGTGGACCAAAGTGGTGGACCAGCCAGCTGACAGACGGACCCACGCTGCCATCCCGAGAGCCACATCAGATTAACGTGTGCAAACAGAAACACACACACTTACACTATCCTGAAAAGGCCACTGGTGCTGATTTGCACTTTTTTGCATTTGTGCACCACGGTAAGCTGTATGTGACACCAGTGATTCATGCGTGCATTTAATCCAGCAAAGCATATGCTAATCATGTGACAGCTCAGTACAGCATAGAATGTTACACATAGCAGCAAAGGTAAGAGGCCATTTACCCAAAAAGCCTCCAATCAGGAGGGTCCCTGTCTGCAGGAATGTATGTTTCCAAAGGCATCATCAGACAAAATTGGACATTACTAGCTGAAGGTAATAACTACAGCAAGTTTTAATATCTATTAGGCTACATTTTCTGTTGTGTTCACCCCATGAGAGACAGTTTCAGAGAGGACAAACTCATTTCCACTGCAGTGCTTTTTTCCCGGGGCAGCCTGCTGTGCACTGACAGACATTTCTGAAATTCTGTGCAAATTGCCCTGTTATTCTTCTTTCCAGCACAGTGAGCTGTGAATTGCTACATCTACAGGATGCTAATGAATACATCTTTACACATCTAACACTGATATCTTGAATGTAAGGTAAAAATCAGAGGCTGGAATTTCCGGCGTCCGTATGACCTTTACAAACCGTCTGGAGTCCGTTTGGCTCTGGTTTGTAATCTGTTAACAATTAGTGTGAGAATGAGTGTCATTTTTTCCCTGTAAATTAACTTTGACAGTGTCATCGTGATGATGCTTTACACTCTGAAATGCTCTATCGACTCCTGACCTCGCTGTGACACCCGCAGTGCTAATTGGTAAATCTTGCGTCTCCCTATGGAGGGATGAACCCTCGTGGATTTCAACAACAGAACAGCAAAGAGTTCTAATTAGATCTCTCTCTTTTTTTTTGTTTTGGTAAGAAAACAAGATGTCGTCTGAGAACTGATGTTGTGCTTTACTGCAAAACGCTGTCTTTATCCTCCAGTTAGTTTGACTTTGGGTTTTTATGCGAGACAAATATGCTTATAACATTAATCAGAGTAACTGCTGGCAGTTCCCTGGTTCTTTTTTTTTCTTTCAGTGTTTAATATTGGATTTGGCAGTTTTATGACTTTTGTCAATATATCCTCTGAATAAACACTGATTTCAAAATATTTGGGACAAAATGCAGCCATTTGCAAATAGACTGTGTTTACTGACAGTTTTACAGTGTTCCTGAGCCCATTTAATAACATCCTTTATACAATCATGTGTTTGACAAACCTTGCTTGTGAACGACTGAGTCTTTCCAGGATGAACCTTCCATACCCAATCATGACCCTATCACCTCTTACCAATGAACCTGTTTACCTGTGGAATGATCCAAACAGGTGGTTTTGGATCAGTCCACAACTCTCACAGTCTTGTTTGAAACATGTTGCTGCCATCAAATTCAGAAAAAAACAGATAATTACACAAATCAATGAAGTTGATGAGCTATATTCACTTTGTGCTGTTTTCAATTGAGTATATGTTAGAAAGGATTGGCCAATTATCCCATTCTGTTATATTTATGTTTCCAACTTTTTTTTGAAATCGGAGTTGTGCGTTTATCTTTGCTTTTGATTTTAGGATTATGAAAAATGTCCACAGAGGGACTGAAGTTTTGTTTTCCAACTTACACCTCCTGCCATGAGCTGTTTCCTGTGTTGTGGAGAAGATATTAAAACGCATTAACAATTCTCACTTTATGTTCACTGATTTAATTATGCCGGCAGTTCACTAGTCACCTCTGATATTACTCAAATGAACACAGGGACAGTTGACAATTGTTTGTTTTCAGACAGGAAAGAAAGTCACCAAACACGTACATGTAAAAGTTTTATAGTTAGGAATGATAATTCTGCATACAGCATATATATGGATTCATATTATTTTGAATTTTGAATCATATTTGTTTTTACACATGCAGTGTGACATGGTTAAAGATTCATAAGGAAAATCCTCGTTTGTATAAGAACCAGCCCAGTGCATGTTGGGTAAAAATGCTCTAAGAAATGTTTGTATATTTATTGTAATTGAAGATTTAAAAAAAAAAAAAAAATTTAGTTTGGTTTAGTTTGCCACATTGTGCATGTTATTACATTTTATATGGGATTTCTAACTCTATGCACTAGTGTTGAGAAAAGGCTAATTCAAAGAGTATTAAATTTCAGAATAAGGAATGGCTTGATTATGGTGTTGAAGTGATCTGAGGTATTTTGTGTTGGCGTTGTATAAACTTCAATGTGGTAACTGAAACATAGATTAATGTCTCCAATTAAATTGGTGTAACATAAATAACTTTGTTCCATTTTCACATATCAGGAGCTCCAATGAAGATTTAGATGTAGATTTGTATGTTGCCTTATCAGGAATATGATATTAGTTCAAATATAGGCCAAACTCTGGCTCAGATTTGGTTTCACTGTTAATGTGTCACATAAAAAATAGGAAACTAAATGTTAAGAGAATGTGCACTTCCATGCAGTTATAAGTAGGTGCTACAGACACAACATCCGTTTGTCTGTAGTGGGAGGGTAATATGTATTTAGATCATATCATGGGATGGTTATGATGCACTGAGACGGCAGTATGGCTGTAGACTTATAGCTGTGATCTCGTTATATGTGGACAAACAGCTCCTGTAGACTTGTGCCAAATGTGGCAAGAAACTTCAGTAGCCATGCCAAGTTTCCGGTCAGTAGCAAAAACCATGGCGAAGATTTCAGTTCCCATGTCAGAATTTGTTTGTTTTTATTGGCTTCTTTTATTAATATGCAGCCTCTTTTCTGCCATTATATCCACCTAATATAAACACAGTGCGCTCTCTCCTGTTTCTCTATATGGCAACGTTGCTGCCAGTTTGATTCACAGACAAAACTAATGACTCATGTTGACGTGGAGACACACTGGCAGTGTTCCTTGGGGACACAGAGGGGTGGAAGAGGGCAGATTGGGGTTTACTCTGGCTCCTCCTCCTGGGGGCCGAGCATCCTCCAGAGGGGTTTTAGAAGAGCAGTAATCCACTGAGATGTCAGAGATTGGCTTTCCCCGAGGATGGAAATGTAATATGACAACCCAATGGAGGAGTAAGAAAAGAATACTGTAGAACAGAGTGGGCAATAACCTGGGGCTTTTATATGTGTTATAGTTTGGCTTAATAATCCCACATCACACATGAAACAATTTGCAGTCCTGTCTTTATTTTTGTTCACCAGCTTACATCATGTTGAACACTGTATGGAACCATGTTAATAAGTTTGATATGAATGTGTGGAAGCAATAATGGCAGCTCTTTTAGGATTTAAATGTCCTTGTATGAATTATATAATCACTAAAAATCCACTCTGATGAAGAGCATCTTACTTCTTTCAAACTTTGAAAAATGTTCAGCAAAACATTCTATATCTGGTAATGACTTCCTTTATTGCCCCAAGAGGGCAATTCATTTGTCTGACAAGGATCATATCGCACAGTGATAACACACACATACAAACAGCACTGCCAGCAAATGGTTAATGCGTAACATCAAAACTTAATCACAGATTCAGTCCTTCCAGATAAATGCATTCAAAGCATGTAACAGCAGTGACGCAGTTTTGTCATTCATTTTGTGCTGCTCGTTTGTTTAAGTCAGTCTATTGACTTCTGGGTTGCATCTATTGTGTGCTCTCAGTCCTGCTCCATCAAGTGTGCCACTTCAACCCTATTTCTACAGTCCATAAAGCTGCAGTGTGTAATCTAAATGTCAACAAAGGGCATTGTGCATTAGATGGAAAGTTGTAAATCATAATACTGACTCATTTCATGTTCTAGTTAGAACTCAACAAAACATTGTTTTTATTTCAAATTATTTTGGGTATTTTTTAGTTGCATTTGGTAACGATACAACCTAATTTAGGTTTACATTAACATTTTTTTTTTTCAACAACTAATGAGTGTGTTTTCCTCTGAAATGCTTGTTGGATGTCAGGTGCCCTTTGCACACACCTTTCTGATGTCTGCAAACAGATCATTCGGCATTCACACCCTCTTCACGCTGTGATTGGTCAGCTGCGTGGAGGTGAGAAAGGAGCCAATGTTTGAACTTTGCTGTTTCTTTTGCTGGCACTGCATTAAAAGTTAAAGCATGACCAAATTTACAGTTTTTACAAGTTTCCAAATTCCAAGCCAATCCATTAAATAAATGTCAAGATGTTTCAATAAAAAACAAATTATGAAACTCGTGATGACACTAAAGGAAAAGTCAGTCAACAGTGAGCAAGATGTCCAGATATTTCACTATTGACCAACAATGTCAACCTGTTCATGACAGAGGAAATGTCAGGAGGCAACCAAGGTATTGGTGATGCATCATCTGGAAACCATGAATGTTCAAACCAAATTTTGGGCCAATCTATCTAAGTAAGTGAAATAGATGAAAAGTCAGGAGATCACCACATTCCTCAGACTTTTTCCTCTTGAAAATCAGTAGAAAGTTATATGACAGATTAGTCCACTCGCTGTTGAGATATCTGAGCCAAAACCAGCCTCTTTCCATTGATTCAGGAGACGGCTTTGATGATAGGAGAAAGTCTGGGTTTGGAAGCGCAGCAACACGACGCGGGTCACACAAGTGGCCTTGAAACAGTGAGAAAAAAGCGTGTTAGTCAGAAACATCACTTCAGGCTCACTCACATCTTGTTAGCACACTAGTGTGAATGAGGACGATTGACAGACAACACAGCTGGAAGGTCTTTTTAATTTCTGCTAATAGCCGAGAAGCATCATATTCTATGGCCAGAATAATCTAATGCAGTCTGCTCTGCTCAAGTACACATATACACATTCATCACCAGACAAGCAAACAACACTTATACAGAAGCATGCAGCTGCACAGCATCATATATTTAAGCACTGATCATGTTACTTGAGTAAAAGTATTTAAATATCATTAGCAAAATTTACTTACCAAAATTACTCTATGTAGATGTTACACTTATATATACTATTATATATACATATTTTATATACATACTATTAGATTATTGTTGCTAACGCATTAAGTATTTTACTGTTGCTGAGTTGGAGCCAACTTTACACCTCTTAACATCATATTTCTTCAGAGAATTATGTATTTGTATGTAAAATCCAAATTTTCTAAAGTACTATAGTTATAGTCAAATAAATGCACTGAGTAAAAAGTACAAAATTTTCCTCAAGAGTGCAGTAGAAGTATATGAAATGTGAATATTCAATTCAAGTATCCCAAACTTCTACCTTTAAAGTAAATTTGTTTAGTTACATTTGACCATCACCCAGGTGTCAGCAGGGAAACATACAATCCACAGTTCACTACCTTCGTATGTCCAGCAGGAGGAAGAAAAGAGTCAGAGTGTTTTTTTCAACCACTAATATCTATAAGAATAAAAAATAATACCATTTAAAATGCTTGATGTTTTGTTACATTTCTAATGCATAATATAATTGCATGGGCTCTAAGGTTACTGTGATGCGTGTTCAAATTGAATAGATATACTGACTGTGACAGTTTCATTATCTTTCATTATCAAGATGAAGAACTCTATCAACACCCAAATCATAATTTGTATTTAGAATAGTCTGAATATATTTCTGAGCTGACTTTTTAAAAATTATTTATTTATTTATTTATGTTTAAATCATACGACTGTGTTGAGTCTCTTGCTGGGGATGATATCACCTTAACTCAACTTAAATAATTGGATGTTCACAGTGATTCTGCCAAAGAAAGCTGAAAGAAAGTGGCTTCTTGGTGATAGCAGTGCATCCAAACTTAAATAGAGCAATGATAATCAGCCCCCTCTTCACTGTGATATAATGTCCTTACTGCTTCAGTTGTTCTTCACTTTGAGAAATTTGTCTGCGTTACCCCTGTTGACCTGGTCAGTTTTGAAACAGCGCTCTGCTATTTCTGGCTGAACAAATAGTCCTACCAGCCTCTGGGCTTCTCAGGCCTTCTCTTCCTCCCTAAATACATTATTTTATGGCTCCCTTTTGGATTGAGGACATTAATATTTCCACCAACTTCCACGCTGATCTTCCTGCCCGTAATCTTTTTAACCCTTATTTAATCATGCATTTAAAGCAACAGTAAAAAAGATGTTTCTTTACTGAAGATGTAACTTGATATCAGTGTGTATGTGCACACCGTTTAATGTGTGTGACTGTGCATGTGACCAGATGTAATCGGACCGCCTGGAGGGGAGCGTTTGGACCGATGGCGACTCGAACACAAGCGAGTGGCACAACCTTCAAGTTACTCATGTTATTGATCAATCTCAGTTTAGTCTGCACATTTATTCAAACTGGCTTTAATTGTTAACTTGTTGTCATTTGGAGGCAAGAGGGGCGATTGTAGCTGCTGTGGAAGGTGAGCCACACCTTGATTCGAGGAAACCATTAACATGTGTTGTCATGTGACCCCATATGGAGTAAGAGGTACAACCTTTTTTACACACATGTTAGAACTTGGATTACAGATACAATGTTGGGACTTCAGCACGAGGAAGATGTTGCTGAGTTTGTAAAATGTGCAAAGCATCAAATTAAAATTCCCCTCACCTCTTCCACCAAGTCTCTCTGGCAGGTATCTCAAAAAACCTCACCAAATACAACTGTAACTGTTTGCACGCGAGTCATGAGGAAATAGGTATGGTCTCAATCAAAATGTTCACTTTATCACATATTTGTACAGCAGGTTGAAGTATCAGTCATATAACATTTTCAGGAGACCAGCTGTTCCGGAAACGATGTGGTCGAGGTAAGTACTGATGTCCTGAGGCAGGATGGCCAGAACAGTTTATGTGAGGACAAACATTTTAAATTCCACAGAAAGTCCTCAAGCTGAAATCAAACACGTCTTTTTTTTTTTTTTGTTCCCACCATCAACACAATGTTTGCTGTGATCCGGGAAGGTCGTGGTATGCTGGGACTCATGGGATGGCTTCTTTGAAATGACAAAAATCAGCACACAAGTGATGAGTATATATATATATATATATATATATATATTTAGCCATGCCTGCACCATTGGATACCAATCCGTCCACCACTTTGCTCCAGACTGAATTAAGTCTATCTCTGACTATTGGATTGATGACCATGATATTTGGTCCATGTCATTACAATTTCAGTGGTTATCTTGTGATTGCATGTCTGTTCATTGATTGTCTTCTGTCTGTGTAGATTACTTCTGAAATCCTGTTCAGACTTAACGCAGCTTTATCTTATATATGGTACAATTTGTACAGCAGGAACAACTTTTTTATCAAGTGATAAAAGTGCACTGTATCTTCACTAGAAACATGCCATTAGCTTTCTTAAGGGAGTAAACCTTGGCCCCACTCCTCCTTACTTAAATCATGTACTTACTGCACGTTGCATAAGCAAAGTATAGAGGCTACAAGTACAACACACAATGAAGACATGAGGTGATGATTCAATACTGGGTGCCTATTAAAAATCCTTGTTTGTCAAATGCAAAATTAATCTGTTGAGATACTTGAAATGGAAAATCATCCAAGTTGAAAATACCCATATTGTAAGCAGAGCTGTGTGTGCGACTGCTTTGCAGCTACAGGGGGTGAAATAAAAGTTCAATCTGAAACAACAGTGATGACTCTGAGCAAACGGTCAGTGAACACACCAGAAGTTAAAGTGCATATGTAGGCTACATGTCTATACATGAGAACAGTGAGTGGGGGGAGAGAGAGAGAGGGAGGAGATAAAGAGAGAGAGAGAGATAGTGAGAGGGAGCGAGAGAGAAGTTAACATTTAAGCAGGATCAAGGAAGCAGAGGGGTGCATTCATGATCTGGAAGCAGGTTGGGATCTAGACGACACTTAAGAGAAAACATGTGAGGTGAGTTCACGCGCTTTGAACAACTTTATGTGGGGTCTTATGTGGAGGAGGTACACTGAAGGTTAACCAAGCACACTCTAGATGTTTTGAAATTCCCAGTCACAAAGATGAAGCTTCATGCAAGAAGTGATGTTTGGTGTTGGTGACTGTAAAGAATGTGCTACTGAGTGATTCATTGATGTCTCTCTTTTCCCCTGTTACACATTCACATGATGCTTGCGAGCTGAGGTGGGTGGTTCGGTCTCGATCGAGCAGGAGTAAATTACCACATCAAAGAAGCAATAGGTGCAAAGTTTGAAATTTCTCAAGGCGAGCTGTTTGCTTTTGGCCGTTGTTAGACCTTGTACATTTAAGTTAACTTGTGGTTTTACTTGAAGTGTTCTGCTACATTCGGCTGCAGGTTTCAATCAGGATTGTAATGTCGTCAATCAAACTGACAGCTGTCTATCACTGATTCCAATTCAGATTTTCACAATAGCTCTGGGTTGTTTCATTTGTACTTAAATGACAGTTAATTGTTTTCGGAGTAACTAAACTCGCATCAGTCTCTCTTGCTGACTTCTTAGAGTCATTCAAGATTTGGGTCAAACATGACAGTGTCCTCAGTTGATGTGATTATTAGCAATCATGTGGGAGTTGTTCCAGTGAGTCACAAAGCAGTTATAAGTGTACATTCCTGAAAAGACATTGCTGGAGTTCATAATGGATAACACGTTCCTGGATACGCTAATGTGGAAGAAAAAGTCCTTTCTTTGGTTTTATGGCTGAAAAAAAGAGGACAAGTCGAGGATAGAAACGCACTGTAAACACATCATATAACTTCTCCTTGGACGTGACTTTGGCAGATTGCCAGCAGAGTCCCCATGCACTGCTGTCAGCAGTTTCAATTTTCACGTGTTGTTAAATTAGATATCTTACAATATATTGTTGCCCCACGGCGTGTCATTCCGGGCCGGATGTTTTGCCACATTGTTAACACACTCTGTTGACTCATCTCCCTCAATTCTATTACATTAACAGCTGCTAAATAGAACTTTAATGTCATACAGTGGCTGTAGATAAGATAATTTTGTCGTATGGGCCCGGAGCAGATGCACGTCTGATGACATCGGCCTATAAATCTCAAATGGTAATTGTTAATAAGCAATAAGATTAGAATAGAGATATGCAGTGCACAGCTGAAACAGACAATATCACTTCTTACTTGTGATACGTATTCATGCATTCGTGAATACAGCACGTGGCAAAACATGAGACTACCATGACAGTCTTTTTTAATAACTAGTTTTATGTGTATTTTCTGGTGCAATATCCTCATATGAAGAAAATTTGAGCCTGTTTTTTGCCACTCCTCTTGGACCGTCTGGGAAGCAATAAATTAATTATGCAATGAACTGTAAAATGATCTCAGGTTGCCGTCTCGGTGATATTGTGTTTCACCTGTTACCTCGCTCTCGTGGCGCATCAGCAACAAGGCGAAATGAAAGCGGACACCAGCGTGGATCGTTTGCTCTCATTCGAGATTTGTATGAAATTCTCGGGGACCACGGTTCACCACCTCTCTCTGCCTCGTCCTGTCCAGTGAAGCTTGGCTCTCGTGGCACCAAGTGAGAGCGGCGGTCTGACGCAGGGGACGCAGCTCCATTTGAACTCTGAACAAACAGAGTCACCATGGGAACAAGAAGTGTTTATCCCTGAGGGGGAACTATTGACATTATTAAAAACCTTAAAACCCTGGATCCTCTGAAAGGCCCGGCACGGCTGAAACAATGGCTACTTTAAATTTACTTACAGCTTGGAAAAACAAAATATAAGGTCAATGCTTTGTTTTAAGTGATGAGATTAAACTGTTGTGGACAGTGAGTTAAGAATTTTCACATTGCAACCACAGCTCATGTGAAGCAACATGACAGGAAACACCAACCTTGATTAAAATTCACAGAACAAGAGATGTTTGCACTTGCTCATGACACTATATTAGAAAATCCTAAAACACACTGTACATAATGATTAAACATACAAAATGTCTATCAGTGCAGTTACTGTTTCTAACACATGTAAAGAGCGACAAAGTGATTTTTTTTTCCCTTTAAATGTCCATGTATGCAATCTCCTACCTTATATATATGTTATTTGTTTCCTGCATAATAAATCTAAAGTATAAAAGTATCACTATTGTACCTTTCAAAATAATGGTAGTATAACAAAAAATGCTAATGCACTTATCCTAAATCATTTTTAGTCTCGTACCGGATAAAGATTCTCACCTTTGCTCTATTGATTTGCCTTTGACTCATGTTCAATTTTAACACCTGTTCAAGAGGACTTTAACTGTAAATAAAGATATTTCATAATACAGATTAATCATAATGGAAATCAGTATTTGAACCCCCCCCCCCCCATAATTTCATCCACCCTAACCAAACTTGAACATTATAACTACAAATCTGCTGTTCTAATCGTTGTCGCTGTAAACCCTTCACAGCAGGGATGACATTGTAGTGGGAAAACCCTGAGTATTCTTGCAATCATTGACGAAACAGCAGATAAAGCAGTTCCTGTAAGAACTGGTCATCTGTGCCTACTGTTTCTTAAACATGAATGAGCAAGCAGTTTTGTTTGACAGGCGTCATAAAGTCACTGAAAACTGTGTTAGCCATCCGTTCTAGCTGTGTTTTTGAAGAGGTTAGTTAAGGTGTGATCCAGTTGATGGACAGATAGTAGTTATTTGTATGACAGCTTAAAAAAATAATCTTTCATTAAGAGAAAAATAGCCACAGTTTTCATATGATGTTACAGAGGTTTGTCCAAACTTAATATCTTAAATCACCGTCTTCCACATGGAGGTCAGAGGGGTCGGGGTTTGGGGTCAACTGTGTATCAAACAACACATGGGAGCTTCTATGGATTTCATCATGATGAGATGATTTGCATGAATTAAATAACACAGGCTCTGTCATACTTTCGTCCAGATGCTAATATATAGTCAAATGTTTCATGACATTTAGTTTCAAAAATAAAATCAGTGGAACAAATAGTACAATAGCTGGTCACATACAGCACCATCAATCTGCTGTTGTCTCTTCAAACCTTGAATAGAGAATTTGGGAAGTATTGGTCCACGCCAAACCTCATCTGCTTTTTTATGAGAGTACACTGGATGGCCTTACTGTAATAAGGAAGCAGATGAGACATTAAACATCAAACATGCAGAATTTTCAGTGTGGGAGCAGACTGTCAAACAGCCGTCACAGGCGTGTGGAAAACACCATAAAACACTAAAAACACAGCATCACTGTTCAGGTTTGGAGCAATTAGCTGATTTTAAAATCTGAAAATTGCTGCTGATTTAAGTGAAACATGAAACACATATTGGAAAGATATTGGCTGTTAAAATCTGTTTTGAATGAAGTTCCAGGTTGTGTGATGTGATAAAGACTTTTAGAATGTAGTCTGATGATAAAAAAAATAAACAAGCCAGATGGATCATATTTTACTCATTAATACAGACATTGGTTTTAATATTCAGCTGTTTTATCCTTTCCGTAAAGATGCAGTCAGTACAGTTTCAAACAAAGGTGCATTATATGGTTGGATACACAGGAATCTTTTTCTTTCTTTTTTTTTCTTGGACTGGAGTGTTTACTTTACTCCTCAGACTCTGAATGTATGTTTTACGATCTTGTTTTAAGATCTTGTCTTGAATCAGTCTGACAGTGATGCACAATATAGTGCAGCCCACGCTTCAGCGAATGCGTTCTCTCTGCTGTAAATTTTCCTGTCTCCAGGGCCCAGCTCAATCTCTGCATACATTATGTTTATACAAAGGGACACTGTCTTTATCTCTCTCTGTGTGCTGTTAATCATCCAGGTCCATTGCTTGTTTTATAGATATGCCTTAGTCCAGACCGGAAGGTGCTCAAATTGGAAAGGAATTTCCATAAGAACCACACATGGCCCCACCTGCAAGAGCCAACCCTCAACTGTGGATAATTTATCTCTTATTGTAGCTATAAATGTGGATGTATAGATTCACTTGAAGAACTCATGTACCCATGTGCTTTGTTCACATTTTTTCTTGAAGGCATTTACTCAGTAACTATTTTTGGTGATTCAACCTTCAACAAGCTGCAGCAATTAGACTTTTCATTAAATGTCACATGGATAAACGTTTTTTACTTTTCAAATACACAAATGATAAAGCAATAAGTGCTGTTCTTCTTCTTCATCAGGGAGGTGTTTGCCTCAGAGGCCAGCGGCAGTGGCACCGTGAGATGGCTGAGAAGTGCTTCCTCTGTCGTCTACTTCTGAACCTGATTACCTTTGTGCGCCGGAGCCATGGAAAGGATCGTCTGATGGAAAAGTGCACTGGCAGTAGTTGAGACATTGGATGAGCCTGTTTAAATATTTTCTACTGAGATACCAACAGCAGCGCCGTCTCACTGTGGACGAGGTCACCATGATCTCCACAGCTGTCCTCTGGCTGTTCCTGGTGTCTTTTATCATCCTGACCATCGGTGGGAACGTGCTGGTGTGTTTGGCCGTCGGGCTCAGCCGTCGACTTTGGCGCCTGGCTAACTGCTTCGTGGTGTCGCTGGCGGTGACAGACCTCCTGCTGGGCCTGCTGGTCCTGCCCTTGTCTGCCACCGTGGAGCTGCGCAGCGGAAAGTGGCCCCTCGGAGGGGCCCTGTGCAACATCTACATCTCGCTGGATGTCTTGCTGTGTACATCCTCCATCCTGACCCTGCTGGCCATCAGCGTGGACCGATACCTCGCCATTTCAGCTCCCCTTAGCTACTCCCGGAGAGTTACCCCCCTAAGGGTGACACTGGCCATGATCGCCATCTGGGCCTTGTCACTGGCTGTGTCCTTTGTGCCCATCCACCTGGGCTGGAACACGGCGGACTACAGAGTGCAGCACTTGGACTGGGGCATGGGGGACGAGGACAAGGAGGGACGCTACTGCCAGTTTGAATGGAATAACAACTATGTTCTTATTTATACCTTTGGCTCATTTTACCTGCCTCTGCTGCTTATGTGTGGAATGTATCTTTGCATATTCAGAGTGGCACGAGAGCAGGTCAGTGTTTCTTTGCATTTTGTAAAACGTGCTGAGGTGTGATATTAAAGGTCAAAGCTTAGGACGTGCATTATATTTTGCTTCTGTCAGAGACTATTTTGGATTTCATATTAGTGATCTGAATTCTAGTGAGAACAAACATTTGCAAGAGACATTAGGTCACAAGTCATATTCACTTGTATCATATAGCTGAATTAAATTCTTTTACCAGCTCATTTCATATTCTGCGTCCTCCGGCTGTCTAACCTTTTCTCAACCCATCTTTTCAGGTGCGGCGTATTCGTGCTGCCACTCCATCATTTGCACGCACGGCATCAACTGCAGCCATGGCCGCCCGAGAGCACAAAGCCACCGTGACCCTGGCAGCTGTGCTAGGGGCCTTTGTCATCTGCTGGTTCCCTTACTTCACCTTCTTCACCTGCATGGGCATGAAGGAAAAGACAAACCCTCCTAATACACTTCACTCTGTCGTCCTGTGGCTGGGCTATTTTAACTCGGCTCTTAACCCCATCCTGTACCCGGCCTTCAACAGGGATTTCAGGAGGGCCTATGCGGAGCTGCTTCCCTGCAGAGGAGTGTCTCACAGAAAACTGCTGCTGTCTCGCGTGTCCCTGCACAAACGACTGACCTGTGGGAACGGACAGAGGGTTCTCCAGCAGTCCGAGAAACATATAGACGTGGTTAAGAATGAAACTGAGGGGCAGAGCCTCACAGTGCACGAGAGGAACTGTGTCCCAGATGAGCCAAGCTGAAACACCATAGATCTGTTGTTTCACTGCTGGACTGCGGACCAGCAGCAAAATGTGTAAATTTCAATCTTGCTCCACGACCCACAGCACCAGAGTAGCTGATTATTTACAGCATCATGTAGATGTTTAGTGCATAGTGCCAAAGATGATGCAATTGATGTAAAACTCAAGGCAACGTCATGAATGTTAACCTGTTTGTTCGTGGACTGAAATGTCTCTTTATTAGACACGTGTAATAAAGCGTACAGCCATGCCACTCAGAGCAGAGAGGAGGACGAATGGATGACTCAGTAAGTTTCCCAGCAGGCTGCGTGGAGACACAGGTGGTTAAAAGTTTGCAAATTGTTTATTTTCTCTCACCGCAGCCCTGCCAGCGGAGGTGAATAAGTGACCAGCAGGTTGATTTGATATGTGTAATATGTGTATGTTTGACTCGACCCAAGCAGGATGACCTTAATGACTTCCAAGACGTTTCTGCAACTCGACAAACATCCAGACAAAATTCATCAAAAAGGTGTATTTTTATTAGTTATGCACACCCACAACACAGTCTCTGAGTTAGGACGAGGACCAGCTGATTGAGACTGAAGCTGCTTCCAAGAACTGCTGCGTACGCTCCACATCACTTTATAAAATAAAATCTGCATCCATGAAATTATCATTATAACTTTGTCTTTGTTAACTGTATGTGTTGCTGGGATTATTGTCATGTATAGACATCAACAGCTCAACCCATTGTGGCTCATGCTCAGTGGTGAGGTTGAGAAAAGATGAGTAATGTAAATGGAGTCTACTTGACTAATTGTGAAACTTTGAAAGAAAGCGCACTGATAGATGGGTTACCGTTTAATATTTGATTATGCTATAATAAGAATGAGAAGAATAATACATTGTTTCCTCATTCAAAGGCAGAATAATACAATAATTTCTATGTATTTATTCATTACTTCCTAAACCCATTTAATCAAACACACCTTTGCATAGGCTATCATTACACTGCAGATACTGCTCTGTGTGAGGAATACTAGTGTTGTGTTGGCTTTATGTAGTACTTTTAATGATGAATTTTAATGAAGGTAACGTGCAGGGTTTCAAGCATTGTCAGTAACAAGACGGGGCAAGCTGAGTGTGACTGTAATGAAAGTTTAATGGGAGCCCCGGCGCTGTCGGTGGAAGTTGAAGTCGGCTGATACAGTAGGTTAAAACAGAGAAGGGGAATGAAATCCCTGTTGGGGTTTGAATTGATGACTTGCCTCCGCCTCGTAGAAGAGGGCGTGCTGCCGAGGAGCAGACGTTAGATCGCACTTTGATTCTGGAATATAGGGTTTGAAAGTGGAAGTGATTGAGTCAGCAGCTGCAATGTGACAAAATGGAAGTAATAAAAATTATGAACTGTAATTCAGGTCAGGTGGCAGGGGGGTAAAAAAAAGAGAGAATTGAGGTGCAGGACCATTTATAGGTAGCTTTAAATGCAGCTGAGTCCTGTGAACTAAGGAGAATAAATTTGCAATTCTGTTCCCAGTCACATTCAATACATCTCTAGCACAGTAAAGGTCTCTCACAGTTTGAGTGTTGCGTGTACAGTGGAGGTAAAAAGAAGTGTCTCTGTAAAACTCTGTGCCTTTATTCACATATATCAAGGCTGACTTTGTGCAAACACGCAAAGAATAGAAGGAATGGGATGTTTACAGGCTGCAGTAACTACTGAACAGGTACAAAATTACAAAGCGACTTCATAGAGTGTTTGTTGGTCGACACAGTGACACCAAGTCAGCCAAGAAATAGGTACAACACATTATTCCATGCAGCACATTGCTGTTGTTTTTGCTCTTTCTTTGTGATTAAACAGGCTATAACATTCTCATCTCCAAGTTTCAGAGATGCTGATAGGTGCATTTTTGAATTTGGACAGAGCCATGCGAGCTGCTGCTGCTTCCAGTCTTTATGCCAACTTAGGCCTATTGCTTCCTGGCATCTTTGCACACAGACATGAGATTGTTATTGATCTCCTTATCTAACTCACAGCAAGAAAGCAATTAAGTGTAATAATGTTGAATCATTCATTAGATTAGAATGAGAGACTCATTCCAACTCATTACTCACACTTGCCAAATGTCACCATAGTCAAATGTTACATAAACGTGTTGTTTATACAAACGGGGTGTTCCATTTATACAATTAGTAAAAGCTTTGTTTTAATCAATCTATTTTGCAGTTTTGCAGTTTTTTGTTTGTGCATTTTATTTGCAGTAGAACAACAGTTGAAGTGACAAAAAGGAAAATTTAATTTAAGGTCTGTGAAATCATTTGTTGCCTTTGCATTCCAGTCGCAAATAGTGGATACAATTGAAAATTACTGATAAGATTTGTTGAATATAAAACATTGGAAGGACCAAACATCATGTGTGGGATGTTTGGTAATGGTTAGTTCCAAATACTCCTCATTGGCCTCAGCACATCAGCACATATTTGATTTGGAACACACTTTTCACGCTGGATGAACTTCCTGACGTAACCCCACCCATTTATCCACCATCAAGATTACAATGAATTCATTAGGCATCTGTGTCTCTGCTCTACACACCATCAGTCCTAACAACTGCCGACCGTCAGCCTGCTGTTTCAACATGGATCATAGGAAATGGGGAAATTTCTTCAATTCATCCAGAAGCTCTTGGAGCTTGTTCCTCTTAAAAATACAAACTGGCAACCATCACTTGTCAAATCAATAAGAAATTAAAAAGTCTCTTTAAGCTCGAAAATACATCTGCATATTGTATATGAAAACATACATTATAATCAATGCATATCATATATAATAGATATTAAATGTATAACTAATGGAACCGGTTTAAAATGCCTTCATGAACAGGCTCTACCCATTTAAACCTTATCAGGCTGGGGTCTGTACTTCAGCAAATGTTTGGTGATAAATCGTGTGCTGCCACTGAACCTGGACTGAACCCCAGAAAAACATAGAGCAAAAGGAATAATGCAAAAAAATAAACAGATCGATCACAGATTTTTACCATCCCAACACCCACAATCGATCCACATGATAGAAGAGTCTCCACTTGTTGTTATACAAAATGGGACCCAAAATGTGCCTTTTAATCATGTTAAACTGAGTTATTAGTCTACATATCCAAAATGGTTCCAGGCAGTATGAGCCATCATGTGCTTTATGAAAACGTATCGCTCGCTCAGAAGTGTGCTAATCCAATATTGTGCTTGTGTCATTACTTACATAAGTCCCGGTGACCACGCTGGCCACTGCGATCTGTGATGCCGGGCCTTTCATTTTCATTGTTGTTATCTCTGTTTACTCTTACACTGTCATTTCCTATGTTACATCTCTATAGCACAAAGACAAATAAAATCCCACCTGCTGCTCAATAGAGCGGCGTTTTTATCTCAGTGTCAATACTTGTATTATTGTTTGTGAACTGTGTGTGAACGCTTATTTATTCATGTTGGCGGAGCACAGACAATTCAAGCAGATAGACGTAGGTACAGTGTTTACAGTGTTTTAGATAACAAGTTTGTTTTTAGGGTGGCCATTTCAATGTGATTACAGTACGAGATACTGCACACCAGAACATGGAAATACACAATACTGCGTACTGTGTGTGCCAGTTCCTGAGAAACACCAAATATAGTCATGTAGAACAATGAAAAAAAGGAACAGAACCAGGACAAGAAGATCATTAGTCCAATTTTACTTATAGGTGAAGGGTGAACTTTGAATATAGGAAACTGATGAAAGTAAAAGTCCCACAGATCAAACTTCACGTATACGTTGACACAATTAGATATATGTTTGCTATTTAGAGACCAATGTAAGAGTGCATTTCAGTCACAAACACATGCATTTGTTATGTGTAATGATTTTTGACCTTAAGTGCAGCACTCGCAGCTTTTAAAGGTTTATTGCCAAATGCTGCTTTTAGTATAGGTGAATGACGGTAGTTGAAGTCTGAGATTGTGAGATCCGGAGGTGAGAGCAGGACAGGAAGTCGAGGTGATTGGGAGATGATGGCTGCTATGGCGTCAGAAGGGCAGATGGTAGATGAGTAGAGCCGTCAGGAGGATGGCCGAAGGTGGAGGCGCTGTGACACATGGAGACGTAAAACACAAGGATGATGTCATGAATTTGTTTCTCTTGTGTTTTACTACTTTGTTTTCAGTGCATTTCCAGTCTTACTCCAGTGTTTCTGGTTTAGTGTTTTGTCTTTTTGTTCAGGCTTTGCTTCAGTGGCTGGAGGTGTGGTCTTCAGGTGCTGGGCCCCCCTCTCCCTTCTCACAGCTGTCCCTCATTCCACCTAACGACGGGCAGTTTTAAAAGCTCTCTGGTTCCACCTAAGAGCTGCCAGATCGTCTCTCACTCCCTTCGTATGCCCCCACTGGTTTCTTGTGCTCTGTGTTTTCTGTCGTTCTCCAGCGTGTCCAGCGCTCTGTCCTCATTTTCACCTTCATGCCCCCACCATCCAGCCTTCAGCCACTGAAGCAACTCCCCACCAACTGGCCTTCTCTTTGTTGTCACCTTTTTGTTTTTTTCTGTCCTGGAGTTCTTTTGACTTTAATAAATCCATTTTACTTATCCATCCTCGTCTGAGTCTCGCTCTTGGGCCCAGTTATATTCTGAAACTGTCACAACTATTAACACTAACAGGCCTAGTTGTGTAACTACCACTGCAGCAGTCAGGACAATGAGGAGAAGAGTGGATGATGCACTGATGAGTTTATGGGTTGCAGGTTTGCAGCAGGTGAGTAGGCAGAGCAATAACCAGGGACTCAGGAGAGTGAGAGGAGCAACACGCCCACAGACACACAAACACATGGAGAAACCAGAGCAGCAGCAGAGATCCTGACATTTGTTACAGCGGTTGGAAGCTTCCTTGCAGAGAGTAAGATGATGGCTCTCATGTCTGTGCGTAAATATGAAGTTAGAGACAGCTGCTTAGTTCAGAAAGACTGGAAACAAAGGGTTGGTCTTACTGTTTCCAAAAGTAAGAAATTGCACCTCTGAAGTTCACTAATTAATCAGTTACATCTTGTTAATTCATACAAAAACTGAAGTGCAAAAACAACACACTGTGGCTTTTAAGGTGGTTCTATATCAGCTGATGGAGTGATGTTGCTTGTTTCCAGTATTTGTGCTACAAATGTAAGAGAGGTATTTATAGTCTGTCTGTAAATATATTTCACAAAATGTCAAACTAATTTCTAATATACAGAAATGCATTTATGCTTCAGTTAAAGATTCGTTCCAGCAGTTAACTTGTGTGATCTAATACATCCATGATTTGCTCATGTGTCGACTCTGACATCAATGATGGCGTGGAGTAACTTAAGAGCACAGTGTTGCAGGGGTGTCATCCTTCCCTCTGAATGTGAGGAAAGCTGCCTCGCTAAACACGGGACAGAGGTCTTTGTCTGAGTGGAGAAGGATGACAATACTTTCCTGCCTTCAGAGGATGAGTGGGAGCAGCGCATTGAACACAGGGGCAAAGAAAATCCCTGACAAAAAGCCCGCTGCTGCCAACAGTTGAGCCGGAGCTGTGGCGCGCTCGCTGCCGAGGCTGAAGACTGCCATTGTGTGTGTGTGTGTGTGTTTGTGAGTCGACTTCTGAAGGAGCCAATTGTTGCAATTTTGTCAACCGCTTTCTTTGAAGTGAGAGCGTGGAGAAGTGGCAGCACTCGGGGCTGGATTAGAGGCAAAGACGCCGACGTCCTCGGGGACCCAGACCCTCAGGGGGCCCAGAACGTCGGGTGCAGTTTGTTGGTTTGAGGTCCCGTCTTGTTTGTCTTGCAGAAAACCTACATAGTGCATATTCCTAAATGAACATGTATTTAGTAAATGTCTGCAAACATTCTGGGCCCTCAGTTAATTTGAGGGCCCCCCCGGGTTTGATAATGTGGACATGGTGAATCTGTTGCCTCTACAAAGTTACATTCATAGATTTGAATAGACTCAACCTGATTGGCTGAGCAGTTTGTTGTGTCTCAATGGGTCATACTGCCTTCATCACAGGACAGTTGTTCTTTTCTCTCTCTTCATGTATCTCCACCAGATGGCAGCATAAACTAGTTTTCAACCTGCAGACTTGACCTCCAGATACAATACATGGACTTTACAAGGCCGTACTCTTTCTTCACATAGTGTGCATGGCGTCCAGACAAATGAAAATCTGCACGTAAGATTACATCACAGGGAAAAGGCGAAGCTTGTATCAGGTGATATTTTTGAAATGTTACCAAAAGATAAACTGACAACATCATGTTTTGGACGATCTGGTACAAGACAGCACTCATGTCATCATGGCCTCAAGGAGTCAGACTGAGAGTTTAAGAGGGTCTATCTGATTCATTAGAAACTCAAGTCTAGATACAAGAAACACTCCTAAATGTCACTGTTGGAAAGAGAGAATCAGCTTTGAGATTTGGGACTAGAAAAATTAATTTTTTCTGAAATCTAATGAAGATGCATGATGGTGTATAGGGACGGTGGAGATGTCTCAGTCCAGTCTCTCCTCAGTACAAAGACCAAGCCAAGCAGGAAAGAAACGCAGAGTTATATGTATATGGTGTTATTAGTATAAGGAAACTATCTAATATGTTGCATTGATTCCAAACTGATCAAAGAATTGACCAAAGACTGCTTTTGATCAGACATTCAGAAATGACGTAGAGATGTAGGTCAGCTTGGACAGCACATCTTGGCATCAATCTTGTGCACTTAGTTTTATTTATTCATTTATCTATTTACTTGCGATAGCACTGCGATGAGTGTTTAAATAACCTCATACATTATGCAACTGAGTAGGAGGTAAAGTGGGTGGTGAGGTGCGAAGCTTAAAAAAAGACTCCTGCTTTGGTTTCTCGAAAACCGTTTGAGCCCGCACTGTAAGCTTGTTAATGGTGCCACTGTATTTGATGGGCCTCGTGCTTGTCATGTCACTCGTCCTAATTGTCCCCAGTGGACCTGAGCAGGACAGCACCAGCTATGGATAATTAAACAAATTTCTTCCGCCGGCTGCACCGGGTGGAGATTCGCCAATTGGTCAGACTAAACACAACTGCTCTTAAGTCCAATTCATACTTTTAATAGCTGCTACATTTTGTGTCTCATTTCTAAAGTGTGAGATTTCTTTTTGCGTCTGTGCCCAAAAAGGCTGTGATAAATGAGCTTTATATCTTCTGCTGTAACGTAATGTGCTGAACAAGTAACACTCATCTTCTTTATGTGGATTCAGCTTTTCTCTGCACTTCTTTACTGAGCCCATGTTAGTGCCAGCTCCAACAGAGGTGGAGCCTCGGCGTCTAGTGCTGCACAAGAACTGAACTGAGCTGCTTTTTAAATTTTACAAAACTCCATCTTTTTTTTTTCCCTGAACATTTCCTCCATAACTGACGTGTTTTTTTTTTTTGACGATGCTCTGACTTAATATATACATATTAAAATATTCATAAAAATACTTATTTGTGTACAATATGGTTTATGAGCAAACATGTGCAAAACTACATTCCCATCAGGCTGTGTACTATGTGTTCAGTGCTAATTAAAAAACATAGTTAGTATGCAGGCCTGCTGAACTAAGCTGGTAAACATGGGAGTCATTACAGCTTTGTCATTGTGAGCATGTTAACATACTGACAACAGCATTTAGTTCACCGAGCACACCCTCACAGAGCCGACAGCTTGCGCACAACTTACACAACTTTTAACAGCTTAGTGTTTGTTCACTTCACTACTTCACACGATTTGTTCTGAACCACAGAACAATAACTTTCTTATTACTGCAGCTATACTTTTCCCCAGGATAAAAGCTATTACACTGTTTGTGTTCAATGTACTGATATGATTAAACCTGATCTCCGGCAGGTTTGGGCTACCACATTAAACCAAAACTTAGTGAGAGTCCAACTTGTGATTTTCAAAATAAGATGAAAAGCTTTTGTGTTGCAGCAAATTTGGTTGCTCGCTCTATGTATGTTTCTGTGGGCCTGTGTGTTTTTGTGTGTGGGGGTGAGTTTATGTGTGGGTCTGGTAATAAAGCAGCTGTTGGCTTTGCCTCCCACCGCCAGATATCTCAGCTCCGTGGCCTCCCACTGTTCTTGTCACTTCTCATCGTTCCATGCACAGATGACTGCTAAACTCCTGTCGAGAGATCCAGGAGCAGGTCGGTGTGAGCATGCTCAGTGCGGGGGCTTCGGAGACTCAACATCTGAGTGTGGGAGGCAACGCGGCGCTGCTGCAGGGTTCAGTGGCTGCCTGCACCCAGCAGCAGTTTGTACACCGACAGCACTGAGCAGCCAACCCTGAGGAGAAGGCAAATCTGAAGCTAGATCCACAATTATTCAAATGAATGAATGAAGGTCAATATGATCACAATGTGTATCTTTTTATGAACCCTCAAACATTGTCTTCTTGTTGTATCTTCTACTTCACTATGGCAACACCATTTTCCCCAAACAAGTGGCAAAGTCATTTTTGTGAGTTCATTTATTAATATCTCCATATCACCATGGACACTGATATTTTTCATGTAGCTGAGAATTTTTTTTTTCTCTTCACCTTCTTTCGGCTTTTCGTTTGATGCTGATCACAAACATGTCCAGTTTAGAAAAGAACAAGCTTTAAAAGTTTAATGTTAATAAATATGAAAGAATTGTTTTTTTGTAATGGAGGAACAAAAATGCTCTCACAATCAATACCAGTACAAATTAGGCAACATGTTTTTCGGAAAGTAAATCATGTTTGTGAACGGCACATTGGCACAATGTGTAGTGTTGGTCAGTTTTTTGGGATACAACATAATATGATATGTAAAAGCTTTGGGTCATTCTTGTGATGAGGGACTTCTGTGAATTTCCCCACTGTGGGACGAATAAAGGCTTATCTTACATAAATAACTTGGCTGTGCCACAGAGATGATGATGACCCCTGGTGTGATGCAGAAATCTGACCAGTGAATTATCCAGGTTACGTGCGTTGGCATTGCCATGTCTGCTAATAGTCTCCAGAGGGCAGACACACTTATACTGAGTAGGTGGATGCATGAGTGAATTGAAACACCAGTTACCTTCTGGACTCACAAGGTGTTTTGCAACCATGGTGGAAAGTAACAGTACATGTAGTTTATATTACTTCACACTTCCACCTACTTCCACTCCACTATCATACTTCCACAGCTGTAGTTACTTTTCAGATCAAGAGTTTACATTAAAAGCACATAATTAGCTCATAATTTTGGGTTGTTGGGTTTAAAACAAACATTGTTTGGGGCTACTTGCCACTTTTCAAATGTCTCTCAGTTATAAGCAGTTCCACCAAAAAGACATTCATTACCATTGTAGTGGCTATCCTCAGTCTTCGTGTTTCTTTCTTCCTTATGTCTACTTACTTCTACATATAACCACATCTAAGAATGACATAGACGACAGGAGCCCGTTTTACGCGTTGAGTCGGCTCGGTGGCAACGCCAACGGTAAAACAACCACGTTGCTCCGCCATTACTCATTTATTTTCTGAACGGAACCCTTTCACAGATTTCATTTCCTGACAATTTGATATTATTCAACGGAAATGCACAGGATGACAAAATAAAGCTCAGAGGTCAAACAACAAAATAAAGTCATATAAAACACTCAATAATATTCTCTGACCCTTAAATTTAAATATTCTCTCACTGTGCTCAACAATAAATGCAAATTAATAGTAAACAAATGTACTAATTGATAAATGGCGCTTACAACCACCATCACCTTCATCTATAAATCATCTCCACATCCGGTCAGCTTCCTCTGCTCTCACCTCCGGATCTCACGACCTCAAACTTCAACTACCGTCATTCACCTGCTAAAATCAGCATTTGGCAATAAACCTTTAAAAGCTGCTCTCTGTGTTTGTGTGCTTCACGTGGATCCAAATATCACTGAACATAACACAGATACCTGTTTGTGACTGAAAAGCACTCATCACAATATCTTACATTGGTCTCTAAATAGCAAGTAATAATCACAAGGATGGATGTTTTACTGCAGCGTGAGTACTTTTACTTTACCGTTCTACTTACCGTAGTGTAAGCAATACTTCTGTACTATTGCCTAAGCAGGATTTCGAGTGAAGTGTTTTTACTTGTAATGGAGTCTTTTGATTTTTTTTCTCATTTCATCATCAAAATTCATAAACAAAATTTGGCTTCCTCATTAGACCTGATCAACTGGTCGTTAATGCAGATATCTAATGAGCCATTCATGTGGCAGTGACTTGATGCATTTAGGGCTGGTTGGTGTTTTGGAAACTGCTGAGCACACACCCGTTTTCAGAAGACAGAGCTGCAGTTGTCTGGATTAAAATGCTCCTCTTGATGGCAGAGGTAAGAGGAGAAAGGCCAGACTGGGTCAAGCTGACAGAGACAGTGAGTCAAATAATCGCCCATCACAACGGAGGTACGCAGGAGAGCATCTCTGAACGCACAACGTGTTGAACCTTGAGGCAGATGGGCTGCAGAAGATCTGTCCTGTCAGCTAAGAGCAGGAAACCACAACTGGCAGGGGCTCATCAAAAGCCATAAAAGAAGATTGGGAAAATGTTGCCTGGTCTGATGAGTCTTGATTTCCACATTCAGATGCTCGGGTCAGAATTTGGCAACGTGAAAGCGTTGATCTCATCCTTCCTGGTATCAAAGGTCCGGGCTGCTGGTGGTGTAATGGTGTGGGGGATATTTTCCTGGGACTCTTAGTACTGATTGAGCATTATTTAAACACCACAGCCTGCTTGAGAATGGTCACATCCATCCCACTGTGACCATAAAATAAAACAGAGGCTGATATTGTAAAGAACAAAAATATAGGTTTAATTTTATTGCTTGTCCTACAATACAGTGCTTGTAAAGTAAGTGTAATTACAAACATCCTGCACATACGTATAGTCTTTTTGACAATGTGGCCGGCTCTGTGCTGCTATTTTTACCCTGCCACTCCGTGAGTAAAGTGCTCCTCTCCTGGGATCCAAACAGGATTGTGCGATCAACCACCTCAAGTCACGAAAGCCGCCGTCTCCCCCCTCGCAGTGTTTTTGTTTGTTTATTGCTTATGTGGCATTTAGGACGCAGATAATGTAGGACAGAGACTTCCCAAAATGCAGCGGCTGGCCGTGCCTGGGATGAGGTAAATAGAATCTATAAACATTAAATATAGACAAGACAGAGGATGAAGTGGGGGGGGGGGGATAGACGGAGGAAGCACTGCGTCATGCTCTCCTCCAGCATTTCCCCAGTTCAGTGGAGTGAGAAACAAAAAGCTCTGTCTCCACAAGCAAACTGCAGGCTTACATAACCTGTCTTGGAGTCATTTCGTGACAGGGTAGACGGTGTGTTTATGGGCGATTGCTTGCATGTATGCGAGTTTGGCACCCAACTTTTGGTGCTATTTCAGCAGTGATATTTTCTCAGTTGTGGTGGGTGTCTGATCACCATAGAGACAAAAATGTGCACTTCCTGCCATCGCTGATAATAACGGTGATGGTGATTAATATTATTGCTGTAGACAGCCGTTCTTTGGGGAGAGCCTCTGGTCCACGACGTATTTTTAGACAGAGGCTTTTTTTCCTAAAACATATCCACAGAAAGACACACAGCAGGTCACTTGATCCCCTTTTTCATACATATTGATAGAATGCATACATCGTAGTGTAAATAAAAATCATTCTCTCATCCCATTCTCAGACTCACCTTTTGTTTGTCTCCAGCCAAAAATCATAAATTCGATGTCTACTGTATTGTACAATAATAATATTTGTCCACCCTGATAGTTTTACTACAGATTCCCATATGTTGACTCAAGAGAAAGGGAACTTACTGTGATCTCAACACTCTGCAGGGAAAGGTGCTTAATTATTTGTGATATGGCTGCTGGCACTCCAGCAAATATGTTATATAGGTGTGTGTGTGTGTGTGTGTGTGTGTGTGTGTGTGTGTGTGTGTGTGTGTGTATCTTTTATATTTCTACATACTCTAATTGTATATACACATCAGGGGTACAATGTAAATATCATCTGCCTGTGTATACTGCGTATACTGCCATATCCACCTACCTCTTCTCATGTATATACTATATATTGTATATTTCTGCAAATATTTCTGAATAATCATGCACATATTTCTGCATACTTTGCACTTGGCTATCTATTTTTGCACTACTGTCTCAGGGTTTAGAAAAAAAATGCCTATGTCCACCCAGTTTTGTTAGTCCACTATATGGAAGTACAGAGATCAAAGTGAAACTTGAGTCATATTCCTTGTATGTGTACGCATATCTGGCAAATAAAACTGATTCTGATTCTGAATTATAAAACTAATATAAAAACAGCAATAGCATAACATTTTAATATGGTAGCTTTTTAATGGTGACCACACTGAGAAGTAAATAGTATTATTTCCGGGATGCAGTTTTCTTCTCTTATGTGAGTTTTAGAGAGAGAAAACATCTTAATGAAAGTAGAGTAACAGTTTAAATAACTAATTTATAAAGAGATTAACATGTACTGATTTAACACAGAGGACTGTATTAATGATGCTTTACTGTAAATTGTGATATGACCTCTTGTAAAATGACAACGTGTCAAAGTAGATTGTGAGATGTGTGAAAAAACATGATAATATGATGCGATTTTACAGTAAACTGCTATGAATGAGTGTCCATTTTAAAACATTTGTTGGTCACAATGGGGAGTATCTGCTGTAATAGTTAATACAAACTTGACTAAATCCAGATCCTAGCTCTTGCCTTAAACCATGAACCTCCAACCTTAACCTTGCTCTATACTGGATCATGCAACTGTGCAGGGCTCTTAAAAAAAAAAAAAAAAAAAAGGAGCAATGAGCATTAGCCAGACTGAGAGTGAGGAAGCACAAACGCTAGACAGGAGGAGGGAGCATGGAGGAGGAGAGGGGGGCGGGTACAGTGGTGGCTGCTGGCGCTCTCTGCAGTACAGATCTGCTGAGAGCACCAGAGCAGAGCTGCTCCACAGACCACAGCCGCAGGGCTCCCACTGCAGCTCAGACCAAAGCCTCACACTGATACGTCCACACTGGAGGAGAACGTGCTACCTCACAAGACCACAGCACAGAAGACAAAGAGGAGGGGAAGACAAGAGTGATCAGACTGATACAGAGAGGAGGTGAGGAGAGCCGGACGAGGTCCTCCGCTTTCTCTTGGACGGACAGAACTTCCAGGGCTCGCGACTCTTCGTCTACTTTGGGAGTCCATTTTATAATTCATCTTCTGGCTCGTGTTGGTCTGCGGGACACAACTTTGCTTTTTTAAAAGTTTGACAAACAGGTCTGGATTTTTCTTTCCAATTGAGCCCACCTGGCTCTTTTGGCATTTCAAGCTCCATTTTAACACCTGCCTCTAAACTTCATCCCAGTGTGTGTTTGTTCCTGTGAGTGTTTGTTTGAGTGAATATCTTTGAACATCCATTTCTGACTGAGTGAGTAAAATGCACCTGAGTCAATACTGATTGCGTTAATAAGTACTTGGGTGGAACTGTATGGAAGAGAATACACATTTTTAATTGACACTAATTTTGCAAGTGAATTATTAGTCATCTCAGCTCTCAACTTTTTCTCCACAAAGATCTCCTTAACGGACTTTAAGATGTCCCTTCACAGAAGCGACTGAGGCAGATTCCTCTTTGCAACAAGGACCCCACACTATAGCAATACCTCCTGAAAGGACACTGTGGAGGACACTTGCAAGCTCGAAACCCTTTTTTGAGACATACTGGAGGAAAGAGTTTGTCTGTGTTGAAGCCTCGGCCCCGTCGGCCCCTGCCTCTACCTCAGGATGGCTGGCTGTACCAGCCGCTGCAGACAGGGGGTGCTCAAATTAATCCAGTCCCTGCAGAGATTGGTCTCAGGAACCCTCACAAAAGGTACTGTGGCTTTTTCACTCTAATGCAGGTACTTTACATATTTCACTTTAAATGTGCTTTTCCAACCTTGGTGACTTTTTCCATTTGTGCTTGATTAAATTCAAAGTGGTTCTGTGGCTACACGCAGCACCTAATGGATATTATTGTCTATCTGTGAGTGTGATTCAGTATCTTTTCATACAATAGTGAGTAAAACACAATCTTACAATCAAAAGCCCCTACAGCTCCAATTCTTTCAATTCACTCAACATACATTTATCAACAGAAACATTCTTTTTCCCAATAGGTTCCATTTACATTGTGATTTATATCGTTATGCGATCAAGGTCAAGTTTCACTTCTCACACAAGCCAATGTGTGGTCTATTCATCAACAGCCATGTGTCCTGTCACAGTGTCCTTGAGCAAAACACTGAGCCCTGGCTTTGTAAGTGTGTGCCTTGGTGTCGCAGTAAGGCTCAGTTGTAACATGGTTTGTTGTGGAAATGCAATACAGTTCTCAATGCATAACTCACTTTGAACTGCTGAGGTCTGTGAGGATTACATTTGTCCAGTTTGGGACACTGGGGAAGTGTGATCCGCTGTAACTGGTGCTGTGTTGGTGGCAGTTATATTGAGCCATCAGGTCAGGTTTTACATATGGGCCAGTGGTCCCAGGGGTCGGTCCACAAAATATTATATAATTATTCATATACATTTTTTTTCACTTTTCTCAAATGTGTTTTTTTTTCTTGTGAAATACTGGATATTTTCACCTCTGGGTTTTTTTTAAATGGTTATAAATGAAACAGTCTGGAGGGAAAGATCACTCATTGTTTGAGCTGCTCACATTTCCACAGCTCATTACAGACCATAACCTGTAATGATATGTCATTGGTAAACCTTGCTACATTTTAAAGGGTCACAAGCCCAATAAGTTGGAAGAGATCATGAAATTACTGCACAGGATTTCAAATCAGGATGATGGCACACACACATGTGGTATTCTTCTTCATATGTCTGTTCATCAAAGGATTAAACCATGCAGGTAGACTAACTCTTGTCCTGGACCTGTTCAGGCTTCAGTTCTTACATTTACAGAAGGCTGCACAGATATCTACATTCCACTTGTACCCTTGTATGCATATATTTCCAATTGCACTACTGCAGCTGAGCAATATACAGAAGAGCAATAACTCAGCTCTTTTTTGTAATTGCTATTTATTTGTGGATGCTCCATCCAGGGTTGCTTTTCGATTTCATTCTGCTCTGTGCTAAAGCAATTGTATTCTGCCAAATTAGTTGACTTATAGATACATTCTTCAGAGGATAATCAACACATTTTCCCCTACACATTTTAGCACCATGCCCAGAAACATGTTCTATTCACTCTCACATGTGCAAACAAACACACATCTCCATCATATGAAGGCTGGGTGACACCAGCAGTGTTATGGTCGGGCAAATCACAGACAGTGGTATGATCCATTTTGTTAATAACGCACATTTGTTTGCAGTGAAATGAATGGCTTGGTTTGCCTGTGGGGTTCATTTTACTTGCTGCGGATCTCTCTTGAATTTTCACGCATTATTTGGGCTTAATGATGAGGTCATGCGTCATCAGCACGCCCCCCCTCGGGCAACAGTTGCGATGCACTCTCAACCTTGTGTCATGTTCTTCAGCTTTGTGTTAAAAGCCCTGGTTGTCTCTCTCCTCACCGCCTCCGTCATCCTTTGCTCGAAAAGTTACTTTTCACCTGAACAGCACAAAACAAATGCTGAGTCACCGAGTCAGAGTGCAGCTGCAAGTCAGTCACGACTAATGAAACACACTGATCTGCTCTCGCTTTAAAAAAAAAAAACACTCTGCTCTGATGTAAATTTAAAATATAAACCTGTGTATAAGAAATGCTTGCGCAGGTGCAGGCGATGCTTCATTTAAACTGTCACCCAGGGACCATGAATCTCTGCTCTCTGCATTTTTTCCACCACTTGTCTCCTCTGATATACATTTAGTCACCAGCTGCTTATTTTCCAACCAGAAACATTTCAAGGCTCTTCATATCTAGTCCTGAATCATTTGCAAACATCCGCTGCCAGCAATTGATTTTTTTTTTTTTTACAGAGAACTGAAAAGCAAACACACACAAAAAAATGTTGGAATATTTTATGAAAAAAACATATTCTGGGTTTTTTTTCTGTAGCAAGTTGGTTGTAAGGAGACATTTGAGCATTGACTGGGGCAATGTTTGAGGATCTCGTTCAACCATTTTCTACAGTTTTTGTCAAACATACGAATACGCAGTTGACAGGAACAAGAATATCACTGCTTCCTATATGAAGCAGAAATTGATCCAATTGTGTTTTGTGCTGATGAACTGACCAAACTCTCACAAACTACTTGTGTCTTGCTACCTAAGACGTGGTTGTCCAGTAGAGCTCTTCAATGGACTCAGCTACAATCAACCTAACCTCAAAAACACCTAAAGCAGATGCATATTTCTATGGTTCTGTTGTGATGAAAAACTGTGAAGCAAAGTAAGGAAACCTGCTGAGAGTGAAACTATGTGCTCTAAACTGGTGGCTTTGTCAGCTTCTGTGCTATTCTAGAAATAATACAGCCTACTTATGGCTGCAAGGGTTGATAATCTAGGTCATGCACTGCAGCCACATATCTGAGAGACTGTGGACTATCCATCATTTTTACAATAGAGAAATATGCAAACAATTCCAAATCTGCCTTTAATCTTCAGTTGCTTGGATTAAATACCAAAGTAAGGTTGTAATTAGGGGAAACACAGCAACCTATAACTTTATCTTATAGAGCTAATAGATGTTTTTCATGAAGTAGTGGCTTTTTGCTCAGGCGATGTGAAAGCAAGAGACAGAAGTTGAAAGCCTCTGTTTCACATCAAATAAATATTAAATCCAGAGCATGAATTAAGTAACCCATGCACACAAATTACTGATTCAAGGGCACCCATTCATTTTTCTCTTCCACTTCCTGAGCTCCGCACTATTATTTTGTAGATGCCGGTTATCTTGCTCTCTGCGTCCTCAAAGACTGAATAGTTGATGAATTCTATTGAACGTCTGGTCCCTNCCCCACCCCGACGCTGCACCTGTCCCCTGCTATCACAAGTCACATGTGTCCTCTAAGTGCATAACCTTGCAGCAGGAGTGGCATCATCCCACGCTGCAGAGCCCGATTCAGATCTACGGCCCGTCTGCTTTCGACCATACCTCCACTGTACCAAAACATACAGCAGGATTATCCAGCATTGCCCTGCATGGGTGAACTGTTCTCCCCTGAAACTCCTTCTCCTCCTCCTCCTCCTCCTCTCACTCTCTCTCTTCTTGTGTGACTGTAAAAAGCAGTGGATTGAAGCTGACAGTGTGTGTCTCCGCTTTTAATTTTTTACATCACCTCACTACACACTTTTATGTAACCGTCTTCTTCTGGATTTATTTTTATCTCTTTCCTCCTCCGTGTGTGTTTCATTCTCTACGTTAATTCACTCCAGCCTCATTGTTTTACTATCTGATATTTTACAGTCAGAATCCACTATTGATGGACAAATATTTGGTGCAGTTAACAATAAGGTGATGGTTGGGTGATGTGTTGTGTTGTAGTGCGGGGGAGTATACAATAGGCCTACAAGTTCATATGTTGTTGTACTCTGTTAATTTCTGCTCATGTTGTATTTAGTCATGGGCAAAATGAGCTTGCAATGGCGAAGCTGCTGATCGTATCAGGAAGTATTGGACTCTGCTGCCACCGGCTGTTCAGAGACAAGCACCACAACATGACAGATAAAGGAGAGAGTGCTTCAGTCTGGTACAGTCACGGAGAGGTTATGACAGTCTGCTAAGTCTGAGTGGACCAATACAGATCCCCATCAGAACTGTGTGGATGACAGCTGGCTTCTTACAGGGGTGACGTCTATCAGTCACATTCTTCTCTCTTGCTGTTTCGTGTGTCATTTACTTGAGTGTGTCTGCTCAGCCAGAAGTTGGTTTCTTTCCCTTTAGTGCACAAACTATAATCCATCAAACAGAGCTGGTTCTTCCAAAGGATTCGAGGGCAGCATGAGCACTTAAATAAGAGCAATTTAATATTTGGTTTTTATTGAACTTCTGCTTAAATTAACACACTTTAATATTAATTTTTTAAAAATATGTTATTGTTGGGATGCAATTCTTCTTGAAATGAATTTTAAAAACCTCCTACAGATCTTGTTAGAAGGTTTTGATAAATAGTTGTTGCAATGTACATTTCAAATAACCCAAATATTAATAATTAAGGAAGATGATAATTATTAAAGCTGTGATTAATCTTTTTTAATATTTTCAACTAGAAACTTGCCTAATTGATTAAGTAAAAAGTTATCAAATATTATATTCAAATTCCCTGTTTTGTCTGAGTCAAACTGACCTGAAAGTATTGAAATTAGATTAATATGAAACAGAGACTTGTGGATAAGGAACTTAATCAATGGCTGTAACTACATTGTCACTATATGCATTAGAATAATGTGAACATAAATCCACTGTTTGGCTGTTCCTGTTCAAATTTTAAACAGAGCCATCCAGATGCATCGATTCATCATATGTTTGTCGTGTCTTAAAGCACAGCTCCGTTGTGATGTGGAGTGTGCAGGAGACAGAGGAATGTGAAGGTGAAGAAGGGAGCAGCAGAGATGAAATAATTCAATGACAGGAGCTCTTGCATAACCAGACTAGAGAACCATTTGTCAGGTCTGAAACTGCCGTCTCATGCCAAAAACAGAGATTACAGTTTCCCTCAAAAGAGTTTTCTTTTAAATAGCCTTTTCTTCTAAAATTCATTTGTTGAGCCTTGAAAGAAAAGGTGTTGTATTTAGGCACATTTGTGCAATGGATTCAGTCGGATAAGGCAAAGTCTGAGCACACACAGTCTCAGCTGTCGTCGGCTTCTACCTGAAATAATGCATGAGTTAAATGGCTTTTCATGAATGACTCTTCTGCATTCTTGGAAATCGCATGAAAGATGAATGCAGTGGGAGAAAGAGTGCAGGATTCAAGAAGTGAAAAAGATAGCTGTGCCATCATGCGTCTATTGATTATTATGGATATGATATTGGCATATTAATATACAAGAGATAAAGTACTTGATCAATATTGATAAAGCAGATATGTGTTGTTATAAATCTGTTCATGTTTCACTGGTCTGGATTCTTCTTTTGCTGATCTTTCACCTTTTCAGCAGATCCTATATCTCAGCTGTATCTGTCGAGCTGTATTCAGATTAGATTATGACCTGGTTAAAACATAATGAAGGGATTATGAAGTGAGGCGCAGCGCAGCCTCCCTGGTGCTTGTCACAGCGCAGGGTGATCTGGTGCAGAAAGGCAGTTCCAGATGGCAAACATCTGCCCTGGGGATTACAACGGGTTACTTATAGTAATCTGAATACTTAAATCTCCATCTGCAAGTGTTTGTATGTGTGTGTTGATGTGTCAGGGGGCTTATTTCTGTTTAGAATGGGAGAAGATTGTTTAAACATCTGCGATACCACTTAGACTTTTTTTATTTTCTGCTTCCAGGTCTGAGATGAAGTGACTGCACTGATTGTTGCAGGAAGACAAAGTAATGAATATTTGATAGAAAAATGCAGGGAAATCACTGTATACGTGAGCGTCTGTAAAGGGGAAAAGGTTACGTCTTCATTTTAGTGTGACGATATTTGAAAGGAGGAAATAGGACTGTAAGCAAAAGGTGGAACATCCAGCATGAGAGAGATGTGCGTTCATCAGAATTATGCATGAGTTTATGTTTAATTAATCAGTGCATGTTGAGTTCTTATCTGGGCTCCACCTGGGCAATCACAGGGCTGCCCTCAGCAAACCACACACACACACACAACTTCATCTGAACAGTGGCCTGCACACTGAGTCCTGTGCAGCCCTCTGCTCTTCAAACAGCACAGACAAACACACAGCAGAGATAGAGCAGGTTTTCGAGGCTTACGTAACTATGATAGAATAAATATTCAATTTATGAGAGACGACGGAGTTTAGGCTCTGTTTGGAAGCTTTTTTTCTGCTTTGTGCCCGATGATGCCACCGTACTACTTTCGCATGGCTTTCACTTTTTTTACAGCTGCAACAGAGGAAGTGCAACAACTTTCAAGAAACAGGAAAGCTGAAACGGCAATGAAAAAATGGCAGGGCATGAATTTTTCAAACCCGGAGAGCCCCCCCCCCACACACACACACACACAACATGCACACACTAACAGACACACATATACACACAGAGTGAGGCAGAGAGAGATTTCTGGTCTGCAGCCAGTGGAATATTTAAAAAGACATTCACATTTTCCATCCCTTTACTGTACATGAACCTTCCCTCGTATCGACCAGAGCAATGGCTTTTTTAAAAGTCCTTTCTTGGATTAAATTGTGAATTCAATAATTGTGAATTTGGATGTTCAGCTGCAGAGAATCACTGCCTGATAACAATATTTAAACAGACTCAGGTATTATCCAGCCTGAAACATATTTGTACTCATTAGCTGCCTCAGACACAGTGAACGATGTTGTTTAAGCAGAGAAAGCACTTATAATATAATAAACATTTACTTCTGCTTCCAACAAAGCTGTTTGAGTTTTAATCGCTGGCACTTGTTGGGAAATAAACATTACTCACTCCTGTTGCTTTTCTTTCCCCAGTGCACAGTCTCATTTTCTTAAATCGAAGCTGCTCCATAAATATTAATTGACACCATTAAACACTTTAATGTTCTTGTTTGTACCACTGTTTAAAAAACTCATTTTCTGTAGCCCTCCACATTAGGATAAGAGGGAGAGAGAGAAAAAGGTGTAGATGTGTTACTCTGTTGAGTTAATACACACACACACACACACACACACACAAGTGGGCTTCGCAGCTAACATGTACTGTATCTGCAGGCGCATTAAATTACATACAGTGTGTCAGGGAGCAGGGCGCTAATTTGAAGTGGTATTGAACTGAAGTCATCATCAACCATTTGGTGTGTGTGTGTGAGAGAGAGAGAGACAGTGTCTGTGTGTGTGAGTGTCAGTGTCTGTGTGTGTGAGAGGGCAGTAAAAAGAGAAATAAGTAATGAAGATCTGTCAGTTTTAAATGCATGACCTTCACCTGCTACCATTCACTTGTCAGTGGTGTTATTACTGAGTGCAGCATCGGTTTCCACAATAACACTAGGGCATGAGGAGGCAGGGAGCTAGAAAGAGGGGGAAAGGCTGACAGATGAGTAGAATGAGGCACAGAGCGGAGGGAGTGGCGCAGGAAGGCAGGAGCAGCTTGTGTGTGTGTGTATGTGTGGAGAAAGAGATCAGAAATCCCAGAGAATCAGCTCAAACAAGAGAGTCGTCCCTCAGTGACAGATCTGGAACCGGCGAGAGGAAACAACGGGGGCAAAGCCCCTTTAAGATCCAGAGCCCTGGAGGCAGATAAAGACAGGACGACAGGCTGACAAGATCGTGAAATAAATAGAGGACTAATACTGTGTGGGTTGTTTGACCAGGCTGGCTTCCACAGTGACAACATGGGTGCAGTGGTGGGCACTTTGACCATGCAAACCAAGCAGAGGACACCATCCAGAGGTACGTCAACATTAGACACAAAAAGATGGAGAGAAGACAAAAGAGCAACAGACTAAACTGACAGAGAGAGAGAGAGACAGAGAGAGAGAATGTCAGAAAGAAAAGATTCAGATAGTAATTTGGACTAATTGTAGTTCATAATTTGTCTTAGTTTCTTGTGTGTTCACTCATTCATATTTAACACAAGCAATAACTTATAGATTTGTCATGTTTCTGTGGAGTGACTATGAATTATTGAACCAGGAAGTCAGTCAGAAAACTGCAAAAATAGACCGGCTGATGCATTTGCCATGTGTTGCTTACATGTAAGCAAATGGAACTGAGTGGCATGTACATCTGAAGTACATTAACCTAGAGCATTGATTCTATTTTGTTTTATACAAGTGTTTGATTTTTTTTTTCTTTAGAATAAAAATGTATAAATGTTGAAGAAGTGGCAGCAAAATTGTATAATACGAGCTGTAACACATGCACTGGGGTGATGATGGAGAGATTACAGTACATCATGAAGCAGGACGTCCTTGGAAATAACCGGAGAGCAAAATCACTGCCCCTGACTCCATGATGATGTGCGTGTGTTGGTGCATGTGTGGGTGTCCGGTGAACGTGTGAGTGGGTGAGCGAGTGAGTGAGTGAGTGAAAGAGAGGGGGGAGTGACTGAGGGTTCAGGCGAGTATGTGAATTAACACTCAGCTCACATATCATAGCTCTGCCTGGCCTCATGCTTGAGATCCTTGTTGTCATGGAGACTGGGTTGTAGGGGCATAAGAGGAGAGTGGGAACATCTCAGCCGGGATGAAGAATGAATTTATAGCAGCATGAAACTGAGATAAAATACATCATCCAGCAAACAATGCAATCGCCCCCCCATGTTGGATGCACGAGACGATGCAATGCTCAATGAGATGGAATCATTCTCCTTGTTTTGATAAAAGCATGTGAACAATGTAGGGGAAAAATGCATTGAGGTCATCCTGTTTTTTTGATTAAACGTTGTCTTGTGTTGCCAGCCACGCAGAGGTGTATGAGATAAGATGAGACAGATAAGACTTTATTGATTCCCAGGAGGGAAAATGAGTGTCACAGCAGCATAAGAAACAGAGCAGAGAGGTAGGTCAACACAGGATAGAAATTCAAAAAAGAAGAACTAGAAAGCTGAATACATACAAAAGGGTCTATATATATCACAGACACCTGAGCATATAGTGAATGTACTGTATATGTGCAAAGCCAAAAAAATTGTTTCCAAAAACAAGTCTGATATCTCTGTCTTGGGGACTTGTTGCTTGCTCTGTGAGCTCTGATTTGTTAGGAATCAAGTTTTTAAAAGGGCTGCTGTCATTAGCAACATAGTCAGAACAGAAAGTGATTGCGGTCATTCTGACTTAACTTCATATGTCATTAGAAATAAAGCAAAATTTTAGAAGACTGATACTGCTCTCATGTCTTTACACTAAATAAGTCAGTTATCTTATCTATCTTATCTCAGCGCAATGATCGAGATCCCAACAAAATCTGCCAACCATCACCTCTAAAGCTCACTATTTAAAATGTTATATGTAATTCATCCATATAAAAACAGAAGCTTACGATGATACGCAATGGTTTTATTGGAGGCTATGAGCCAGACTACGTCTTGGTTGGGTAACTTCCTGGAGCCACTGTGAGGTTTCAAGGCACCAAGCAGGGACATAACTGGATTAAATAAACAAGATATAACCTTTTATGAGCTTTGGATGTGCTGGTAGTCAGATTTTGTTGCCTTCGGACGCAGCTCTTTCTGCTTAACTAACCTAACCTGCTGCTGACTGTGCAGACATGAGAATGGTAGGTCTTCTCATCTGACTCTCAGCAAGAAAGCAAATCTTATTTCCCAAAATGTCAAACTTTGTTAAAGCTTGGGATGAGCCTTCACTCTGCACACACTCATGCACACACGTCAGACACTTGCAGCACTTTAACAACCCGTCAGTCAAACAGTTAGCGTGTGTAAACAGTGCTGGTTTGAAGCTGCTGCAGCAGGTGTCATTAACAGTATGACTACTGTTTGTCTATAAAATCCCCATCTGATGTGCACCTCTACTTATCTCCATTGCTTCATCACATAAAACTTCCCTTCCAGTGAACGCACATGAATGTTTATGTGCACAGCAGCTGTTGCATTTACATCAGGACTCCTGCTGTGTACGCATCAACACTGGGACTGTTAGTACAGAGTCTTCTCTTCCTTATATATTTTGACAACATCTGGCAAGGTTTCTATTCTCAATAAGTGTTTGAAATCCCCAGACGTTTAAAAGCCAGTTGTTACTAGTTAACCTCAAATTAGAAATCAATATATGCCATTTTCTCATCCTGCTTTGGAGATCAATAGCTTCATGTCTGCCTTCCACTAAATCCCATTTTCCTCATCGATGGCCTCCAAACATATTGTGTTCTTCCTCTGTCATGTTCTTTTCTCCTTCTCTCACCTTTTATCTCAACGCTCTCCTCCCTCCTCCTTGTTTCTGTCCCCCCCTCCTCCTCTAATCAACACCTCTGCCTGTTTCCTTTTCTCACCCTCGCTTCATTTCATCTGTTTCTTCTCACACCGGGACAAGCGAATGCACCCTGGCGTAAAGAATACGTGCAAGCAGCAAAACAACACCTTTGTCGTTCTGTTGTCATGCGATGAGACGCTTTTACCTCTTTTTTTTACCAACCTCTTTTTTTTTTTTAATCAGCCGATCCAGTTTTACACACCACTGTTCACATTGCATCCCGGCTGTCCATCTCCATGACAACAGGATGGCAACAGGAGCTCGGGGGAAGATGGAGGGAAGATGGAGAGAAAGCAACACATGACCACATGGTGTATGTTCAGCTGATAAGTGACAGTAAACATGTCCTGAATTATTCACAGAACCAGGGACATACTGTGAAAAGGGAATATGCAATTGCCAATAAATTGCTTGAACTAGTATCTGATTGGTTTTCCTGCATGTGGAAAAGCTCTTTCACACATATTTTAATTTCATACTATTTCTAAATTAGCATAAACCTGATGGAGTCGCCTCATAAATGCTGCATGTAACCTACATATCCGTGAGCCTTGAGAACGTCTTTGATCTCAGTAAACACATGTAAACGCACGTGTGGCTGAGACCTTGTTGCAGGGATTGAAAGTGAAATCTAATGAACTACAAACTGGATCCGAACGATCCAAAGATAAAAGCAGAAGCAATTACTCCTATAGAAAGAAACAAATGCAGCTAATTACTTCTGTATTATCTTTGCATACAGTTGATGCCTCTGGAAAAAAAAACAGTGGATGACCAGCAGGATGTTTGATATAAATTTCAAATTAAGATAGCTGCTGGAAGATGATGCATGATACCAGATAGAGTTTCGGTGTCGAGGATTAATCTTGACACGGCCGCTGAATGGGCTGTAATGAATGAGTCATCGCCACCATCCAAAAAGCAGGAGTATTATATTCGTTTTAATCTCCTTTTTCTTAAAGGCTGACTGAGCCAATTGATGCTGACACAGCTATGGTGCAAAGCCTGTCTGGACTCAAGTGTGCGTGTGTGATCATTCAAGTCGTTGCCTGCTCAACTTTAATTGTTGCGTAGATTTATTGCATTAAAATAATGAATTAAAGGACATATATTATCACTTGGTGTCCATTACAGCTAAACACATTGCTCTCATCTCAGGGCCCAGCTGGGATATAAAGGTAACCATGTAAGTCACAGAGGCCACCATATGTAAATATTCCCTCCTGTCACATCAGTATCAGGCTGTAGATGTGTGGGTCTGCCGCCGCCATCCACTGCAATAAAGCCTTCCACAGAGCGCTTCATGTGCCTGTTTTCTGCTGGATGTTTGCTCATGTTTTGAGAACTCACCCATGCGTGGATGGTGTCCGCTGTCGGGATGTTAGCGTAGCTGGAGACAGCCGTAGTGACAAACACTCGCCCGCAGCAGAACCAGAACTTCCTCACATCATTAACCGCCATCCATCTCCGCGGAGCCCGATACTGAGCACCGCGCTGCCATTAGTAAAATCCCTCAACTCCTGAGGGGAGAGAACATGTAGCTCCTCTCACATCCATCCATTTTTATCTCTTTTTTACCTCTTTGTGATCCTCGTTCTGCTGCTTTGTGAGCGCTCTTTTCTGCTGTCTTGTCAAATTTTTTGTTTCTTGCCGACTTAACATTCTCGAGCTTTGCTGAGTTGCCTCTTTCCTCATACGTCTAAAGAACGGGCAGAGCACATGTTAGACAGGGATTGTTGAAGTCCTGACATGATAACAAGCATATTTCTCTCTCCCTGTCTCTGTCTCTCTCTCCTCCCTGTAGATAAAACAGATGATGAGCTCGAGATGACGATGGTGTGTCACAGGCCAGAGGGTCTCGAGCAACTGGAGGCCCAAACCAACTTCACCAAACAGGAGCTGCAGATCCTCTACCGTGGTTTCAAGAATGTAATCACACACTATATGATATTATTATTGAATTACTTTGATACATGGAGCAGGCATTCAAGATACTTCAAACATGAAAGATTTGGATCATCCTGATTCCTAAAAATCATTTTCTCTTTTACTACTAAAGTTATCTCTCTAAAGCAGTGATTCCCAACCTATGGGCCGCGAAGGTATTGCAAGTGGGCCGCCAAATCATTTCCAAAATATTTTGACTTTTGTATGGGGGTGGGAAGAGCGTAATTATATAAAAATAAACAGAATAATGTCCTTAATGTTAAAAATCAGTTACATTTAAAATGATATTATAGATGCTCAAATATTCTTTTTTTCAAATTATTTATGAGAATGCATTTCTCTGTTGTTGAAGGATAGTGTTATTTATTAATCATTTGTTAATTAGCTTGTTACATACAGCCCCTTAGTTGTCATTTCTGATATTTGTGTGGTGCTGATGCACAGCTCCTTGAATGACAGGTCTGTGTGTGTGTGGTGTTGGAACATGTTACAGATGATGTGTTTGTGGCTGTGGAGCTTCCATCTGGTTTCTATTGTATTCAGTTCAGTCCTTTATGTTTCATCTTCAAAAAGCACTCTGGGAACACATAGTTTTGCCTCCGTATTTATGGAATCAAAGGTGGGCCACGAAAATTTTTGAGACTTAAAAGTGGGCCCTGAGTTGGAAAAGGTTGGGAACCACTGCTCTAAAGTTATGCAGAAAAAACTGAGGTCAGTGTTAGTTTTGTATTTGATTATAAACTAATGTATTGGACAAATCAAAATTTTGATCTGCTGGTGGCGCTAGATTCAAAGTGATTTGAAGGTGATTATCAAAGTAATTATTAGTTATTAATGCTATGTAAGTTGCTTATGACAGAAGATACCCCAGGCACAAATTTAATTAGGGCCACTTTGACTGAGACTGCATGGCTCTGGTGAATTCCTCCAACAGACAAGACAAAAAACAGTTTTCATGTCACTGAGTAGAATAATTCATCTTCTTTTCCACAGGAATGTCCAAGTGGTGTCGTCAATGAGGAGACATTTAAACACATTTACTCACAGTTCTTCCCTCATGGAGGTAACATGCACTGTTTTCAAATCCCTTCCATTGCTCCGTGAAGCCTTTTGAGAGACGAACTTACACATTCATTTTTTTGTGTTGCAGATGCAAGCATGTATGCACATTATCTTTTCAATGCATTTGACACCACGAACAACGGCTCCATTAAGTTTAAGGTAATTTTTTTTTTTTAAAACAAACAGTCTACTTACATCTATACATCCATGTGCTGTGATGTGTTCACGATCTGAGTTTGTCCTCCCTCTCATTACTTCCAGGACTTTGTAATGGGCTTGTCTATACTGCTGCGAGGAACACTGAGGGAAAAGCTCGAGTGGACGTTTCACCTTTATGACATTAACAGAGATGGCTACATAAACAGAGAGGTGAGACTGTGCTGTCACGGTCACGTGTGTCACAGCTACTATAGGAAGATGGGAGACTTTCCAAAATCATTAGTTTAGTCCTCTCCACGTTCCCATTGATTTAATAGCATTAAAGAAGCTCATTTAACAGAAATTTCCAATATAAAAAGTCATAAAGAAATCCTCAAGTTTAAATAAATTATGAGTGGTTATTATTAATGATGGCCCTGAATTAGTTTTTGAATCATTTTCCAGTTTTTTAATATCTTCAAATGTGTGATCTGGGTCCAGTCACTTCTTATGAAAGAAAGATGATTTTGATTTAATGTTAATAAAAATCTTATGTCTCAAGTTACTGCTGACTTTGTGTCTATTACAATTCTACAATTCTACAATTTTATTTCTATTAAAACAGACTGTGATCTTTCCATAATTTTTAACTGCTGCCAGTGCCTAAACATACCCATAAAAAATGAATAATGCTGTAGTAAATCAGTGGATAGTAAACATTAATTAACTTCCTCATTAGGTTAAGAGAAAGTGTAATTTGTTCATTTCCCTTAAAATGTTTCTTGGTTGCAAATTAGTCGAAGCCCACACGGCACTGACTTAATTTCTAGGAGACAGAGTTGCACAATATCTACACTGTTTTGTGTCGTCTAAAGTCTTAAGTCTCAACACAATGTGAATCCTCTCTTCATTCAGGAGATGACTGAGATCGTGAGGGCCATTTATGACATGATGGGCAAGTACACCTACCCTGCACTGAAGGGGGACGTCCCCCAGCAGCACGTGGACGCCTTCTTTCAGGTGAATTTCTTATACATAAGACTAACATGAATAAATAAACAACATAAAGAGTCCACAGTGAAATATTTATGGCTCATTGTGTTTTCGCAGCATGAGAGAAAACAACCTGACTCTTAATGTCTCTCATCATGTCACATTAGCTCGAGCCTCCATGGTTTTATTGAGACACTTTACATATAATACAAGCTTTTGGATAATGCTTATAAAGTTTTAGATCAGTCCCTGTGATGCGTAAAGCAACTTTGCGGCAACTTTTTTTTTTATTGTTATTGTCCATATTGTTTTCTATAGTGTGATCAGTTTTCCACTGTTTCTGTACAAAATATTTGTTGCAGCCTGAGCTCACAATGATCACATTTCCTATTGGTTCACATTATGTCGCATTGTGTTGTCCACAGAAAATGGATAAAAACAAAGATGGAGTGGTGACTTTAGAGGAGTTTATTCTAGCCTGTCAGGAGGTATGTATTGTCCTACATCTGAGTCTGTCTCTGTATGTAATTATGATACAACACAAAGTCATCAACCACCGTCCCCTACATTCAAATGCCAGTTGAAAGAATATAACATAAAGAAACAGGTCATAAAGTACATTAATTTATCTACAGATATTTGATATGTAAAACATATGTAAAGTTCATTCTTGATCTTTAAAATACAACAAGAAGTAACATTTAACCTGAAAGGGGCCAAGACCGTGAACTGTGGTTTAAAGTTCAGAACGCTAGTAAGTGGACCTTTGAGCTTTGATTACTTTGTTACATGTACATCTAAAATTTTGCAAAACACAAGAAACATTGTATGTACATTGTGAAAAGCGTACTTGTGGATATGTGTGTAGATTTACAACATGTTCAAAATCATACACATAGATACACATGTGCATTTTATTTATTTATGTAAGTCCAAAGAAGACCGTACACATACTGAGAAAACAGACTTAAAAATCAGATAGAATATAGACTTAAAGTGTCCAAACATCAACATGTGCTTTTGAAACAGATTTGAAACACTTAGAACTCGACGAAGGAAACTGACATCATATCTCATATATCTCGAAGCTGCTGTCTTCATGCAGCTTATGCAGCAGAGCTGACTATACATTACTTTCCATACTATACTCTGCTACACAGGGGCACAGCGCATTGCCAGTTAATTGCATCATTCTGCCCTGATTACTTGTCTTCTCTCTCTGCAGGACGAAACCATGATGAGATCCATGCAGCTGTTTGAAAATGTGATGTAGGACAAGAGGAGATGACGGAGACAAAAATGAGAGGGCTTGGTGTGTGTGTGTGTGTGTGTGTGTGTGTGTGTGTGTGTGTGTGTGTGTGTGTGTGTGTGTGTGTGTGTGGATGCGTATGTGCAATACGTCCGGTCTCTCCTCCTCTTCCCATCTTTTCCAGCTGGATGCAGCCAGAACACCTCGCAATGACTTGAATGAAGGGACTGGACTGGAATGCTTTCAGCTTTCCAGCGGAGGTTTTTCCACACAATACAAAGTGACTGATGCGACAGACTTGGACGTAAAAGACATCGCTCACGCCTGTTATAAGATACAGATGCTCCTACATTACAAGGCTGCTCCCAACCAGCAAAGAGCTACTGTTCAACCAGCCAAACTATTTTTTTTTCCAAAATAAATGCATGCTTTTGCAAAGGATTTGATTCAACTCCAAACAGCTTTGCTATGGGAATTTGGCCATATGGACTTCTGTATTTATCTCATGCATCTAGTGGTTGATGGACATGACATGTTTCAAATGTCATGTGTTTGGTTTCACTGTTGCAGTGACCCCTGTGCTTTTGTGTTGACCTGGCTGTCGCTTGCCTGCTGAGTCTGTCTGATGCTTATTGTTAAGAGTGTGTCCAAAGCTTCCAGTAGAAAGTCAAACAGTTTGGAAACAGTACGTTTCGGGTCGTCTATGGTGCGTGTGCCTGTCTCTCTGTCAATGTTGGAACCTTAAGTGAAAAGAAAGAAGAAATTAAGGAGTTCTTTTATATTTTCACCTGCTGCTTTGCTTCGTGTGGTCAAATCGATGTGTTGTCAAAAATGTGAAAAAAAAAAAAAAAAAACTTTGAGTGAACTATGTGTGAAAAAATGTGCATACATTTTGGATTTCATGATGAAGTGCCGACAAAACAAATTCGTTGAATAATTACTCAGAAAGAGGCTTGTGGTCGTTAAACTGATATCTTTATTTGCACAGGTGACAGATGATCAAGGTGAAACAATGACGACAGTAAAATATTTGTATGCTACAACCTTATTGATCTCATTCAGAGGGATGAAAGTCTACAACAAACAGTCCGATGAAATGAAATCCTGGTATGAGAACGTTTCAGATAATCTTGCAGGGAAATACCACTGAATGTCAGCTTGGGAATGTGATATTTTGATGACACTGAGGACGGCTCCATCTGTACACGTCAACATTTGGCACTGCCTCCTCCCTCCAAACCAGATCTGTGGTGTCACACTGATGTACAGGTACAGAGAGAGCAGGCTGACTCCTGCAGATGGTCCTCTCTGAGTCAGGGTGTGTTGGAAAGCATCGCCATAATAGAAGTCTCACTAGGATATAGTAGTTTAAGCACTGAAATATTCATCACTGTTCTTCTTTCTGTCAGTGGAGCGGCTGTTTGCTGTACGGTACATCGGTGTGACGTCACGGCCTGTGGTCTCTGATGTCTTGGTTTGGAACAGAGTTGTTAAATATCACAAACAGAAAATTAATTTTAAGCCATAAGAATAAATATGTAAATTCTTAAACTGAGTGATATTTTGCTTTTATAGTTATTCTTTTGTTTATGCAAACGTGTGTGTGTGTGTGTGTGGCTGTGTGCATTCTGCGTATGCTCTTAAGAAAATGTATAATTTAAACCTCAATACATGAGCGGGGAAACACAAATAATGCAGGTGCTTCCACACACGACATATGAAGTCACTGAATGAAATTATGTGAATCATACTCCTACTGTTTGCCACGACCTTCACAGTCCCCAGATCTCAGCCCCTTCGGCTCATGGTGGCCCAACATGTTATAACTGTTTTTTCCTTCTCACGCATATGTATGATTCAGTCTATTCAAGCACAAAACACTGAACACAGAGCACAGTAACACACTACATTATTTAGCCTATAAACAGCAGTCCAAACTGGATAAGTAATTAAATGATAATAAAACAGAAAATTTCAGAGATAAATATCCAGATAAAACTTCTTTTGCTTATTAAAAAACATATCCCACTAAAGAATGTCTCAGATATGTTTCTCTGGGTACAAGAAGCTGCAGGCTGCAGTTTGGTAGAATGTTTATTAAACATCCTAAATACTGGATGAATGAATGAATGAATGAATGAATGAATGAATGAATGAATGAATGAATGAATGAAAGAACAGACTTGAATCACATCACAAATTCACATGAGCCATATCTAGAATCACATATATTGTACATATATACATTACATACACACTACTGTACATGTTTAAACAGTACAACAACAAAGGTCTGTTGTGCGCTGTGTGTAACAGTGGGGGTCGCTGTTTCCTTCTTGCTGCCTTTCTTCTCGGCCTGAAACAAAGAAGAAGACGGGAGGCGGAGTCCCACTTTAGTTAGCGGTTTCCAGTTCCAGAGTTGGTTTTTCTTCCTCGGCCGAGCAGCAGCAGCTTGTCAGCGCTTTAGCCTCCAGAATGAACGGATTAGACGAAGAACCGATGGCTCCTCAGACGTTTCTTTACGGTGAGACAACTTCTGCTGTCGTTTCAGGCTGTTTATCATGACGAGTCCTCCTGTTTGACCGCTCACTTCAGGACGAGACTAACATTACATTTAGCTGCATGTGCTCCTCTGTAATGGAAGATAATGTTTATATCACTACATCAAGCCATTTAAAGCTTAATAAGTCGTGTTATTAATATCACATGACGAGGCTGAATGAGTCGTGAACAGCAGCTGGAGTCCACACTGAATGAACCACACACGTGTTGGACTATCAACATGGCGGCGCCCATGTTTGCTCAACTATGTTGATATTTCAGCGTTTTCTTCACGCTGGATGCTCTAATTGTTTTATGGTGTTATTTACATCCCGTTTGGATTCACTGTGAACTTTAAGCTAAAGTTAGACCTGACGATTTTTAGCACTTGGAGAAAAGTCCTGTCAACGTGGGTTCAATCACATGTGGACCCTGCTGGCGTCCCCCTGTGGTTCAGAGGAGACCCTCCTTTACCTGGTTTGACTCCTAGCAAGCACTTTATGATATATTTTTAACATCAGATAATATTGTTGTAACTGAATTAGCTATTAAGTCACTCTATATCATCGTGGCTTTATCAAGTTTCTTTGGATATTGTGTCCCATCACTCATTTTCTTTTTCATGAAATGGAATTTTTTTAAACAGGAAACAGATAAAATGATACTCACTCATGCTGCTGAACTTCTCTGAGTTGATTCAGACTGGAGGGAAATAACAAGCTACATTGTTCACATATGTGATCAATCATTTAGGAAGAATATGTCACTTTGAGAATTCAGATAGGAGATGATACATGTAGACAAATATGCCACTTTAAATTTTTATTTTTAGAGGAGTGTGAGGGCGCAATGCACAGCAAAGTACTTTATAACAAAATATATTGAAAATCTATATTCCATTGTTGTACGTCAAAACAAACTTGACTTGCAAGCACCACAGACACCCAGTAGTTGTGGTGTTGAGTTTGCACCACATGGTTTTCAGTGAAAATATTCTATAGTTATAGATGGACTCCAGGCCATGTGGACATATTCATATCAGTAGACTGTATGGCTCCCTCTTGTGTGCATATAAATTATAGCACCCTACACCAAAATGATTTCCTGTCTGTCTCAGATTAAAATCTCAGTGTGTACATGCATCAGCACTACTGCTGTTCAATCACTTTGTATAAGCTGTTTGCTTATTGGTTGAAATCTTGTCCGCAGGGTGCGTGCTGGAAGCCGGGAAGGAGGTCGTTTTCAACCCTGAGGAAGATGACTTTGAGCATCAGCTGGATCTAAGGATGGTAAGTACCCTGAAATCTAAGGTGTTCAAAGGAGGCCTGTAACACATGCCATCACATGTTGTTAATTAAAACTTGTCAAACGTTCTATATTTCTCTGCTGACCACTGATTTTACCATATGTGAAACCACATTTGAAGTTTCACCATTGTGTGTGGGTTGTATCATTTCAGTATATGGGACAAATATGAGGGCACTGGCCTCATATTACATGGCCACTGCATTCACTATGTGCAGAGATGACCATTGATGGAATAAACCTAATCAGTTGCTTAAAGTGCTTTTAAAACTAATCCATAGTGTCACATGGCTCATGGCTGGCTAAATGAGAAGTTCTGAGAAATAGTTCTCCACCCAGCATTTGGAGAATATGGTCCTTGTGTCTGGATGTGGCACAAGAAGCCAAATCTGAATGAAGCAAACAGAATCTGAAGTGATGAAACAAAGTTTAAATTGTTTAAATTTAAAGGGACATTTTACAGATTTTTCAACCAGTCTGGTTAGTATGTGAAAATGAACAGTGTTTAACTTCCCTCCATGCTGCCTGCATCCAGAGCTCCTTGCTCACTTGCTAGCAAAAGACTTTTGCCCTGGGCTGTTGCTGAATTACAGATTGTACTTTTTCACGTATTTGTATGCACCTCCACAGACAGTTGGATCAAAAGAGAGGCATGATATTTTTTAAGATGAAGCCAGAATCATCAATAATAACAAAGCATCGAAAGCCCAGCCCCTTATCCTAACCCTAACTCTATTGGTTTAAGCGTCAAGAAAGTTTGTTCGCTATGATTGGATGAACAAACGTGAATTTTCACTCGCCATCCTGGAAAAAAAGTTTCTTCTATGGCTCATGAAACTCACATCAAACTGACCAAATATGAATCAAGACTATATTTGTGCATTGTCTGTTTCCTGCCTCAAATGTTTTTAACATGTTTGTGTACTCTTTAGTTCTACTTTGAGTAAGTTCATCACCGTTTTTTTTCTGCTTGAAAACAGACAAGACAAAACTTGCAATAATAGGTCACACACTAGCTGGACCGATTAGTGGGTCAGTGCGGAACATTGCATTGTGGTTGTTTTCTACCTTTTGAGCAAAAGGGAATACCTACCTTACCCTGGTCATGGAGCAGCAATTTCAAAAATATTTGCAGCCCAGTTTTATGAAAACCTTCTTTCCAGTGATGAAATGCCCCTTTCCTTTTAATTGGTAGCTGCTCTTGTAATTTAATTAGTGTGAAATTAGCATCCAGCTTCAAGAGGTGATTACATTTTTTTTTGTAGCACCCTCTCATGCTTAGTGTTTAAGTTACTCTCACATTTGGCAAAATAATTACTGTCTACACACGAATAATTACATGGCTGAGCTTGAAACCCAATTTGAGTCTTAGCTTAGTCCCCCTCTAACAAGAAAGATGTTTAACAGTAGTTTTAGGAAACATGCAAACAATAATTTAATACTCATCGCCGCTGAGTGAGTTTGCATCCAAATCAAACGTCAGTGACTGTTTTCATTTAACTTGACGTTTCCCTCTCCAGGCTTGTGTGGACCCCAGCACCAAAGATGAACTTCACATGGTGGAAGTAGAAGGACAAGACCCAGAGGGTCAGAAAATCAAGGCAGCACTGGTCTCACTTAAGCCCTCTACCCTGCCAAGTGTAAGTACATACAACTGCTACAGACGCCTCTACTCTGGGTGAAGGATTCAATTGGTTGGTCTTTGATTTACAAAATCTGTGGATTTGACTAGACGTTTTGCCGCATACCACAGTGTAGAAGTCTGTAATAGCAAAATAGATGTGAAAGCTTTCTTGAATCAATAAAACAAATGATATCTGACACTTTTTTTTTTTGTTTGGTGTACGTGTAAAATATGTACTGCACATGGTCAGTTGTGCTTTTGAGAAGAAGCCAGCTTGATTTTTACAAGAAAAAAAAATACCTTACCTACTAACTTCTTGTTTTGAAACATCAGCCAGATAATGATTGAATTTCATTCTTTTAAATGCTTCTAACCAGTACCATCTTAAGATTATTGAACCAAACCGTAGGAGCACTAAGTTAGTGTAGAGTGCACCTTTCCACACTGCACAACATGGATGCTGATGGGAGTTTGTTGCAGGTGTGTCTCGGCGGTTTCACAATCACTCCCCCAGCGGTCTTCCGTCTGAAGGCAGGCTCTGGTCCAATCCATATCAGTGGACAACACCTTGTCAGTGAGTATTTGTTCCAAGAGTATACAGCTGGTTTAAATGGTCAGGAAACGGTGTTCAGTGTTCATTTCCAGGGTTTGTGCATTAGTAACTAGTTTCAAGCACAGTAAAACCAGTAGTAGTAGTGTAGTGTTTAAACCTGGTCTAACATTTCTAAATTGTTCTTAAAGTGATGGAGGCTGATCAGGATTTCGGTGAAGATGATGATGACGATGATGAAGCGGAGGAGGAAGATGTCAGAACATCAAAGAAAAGACCAGCTGCCTCCCCTGCCATCAAGGCTCAGGTTAGTTTTCCCTCCTTTACTGCTCTAGTTGTAAATTCATGTTCAGTTCCAAATTCATGTGGCCATAACCCACTCCTTTACCTCCTTATAGAAAAAGATGAAAATGGACATGGAGGAGGAGGACGACGATGATGAGGACGATGAGGACGATGATGATGACGAAGATGACGAGTGAGTGTTGAGCTATACGCACTATGCTGATCTTTTCAAATTAGAAATTCGAGCACAGTGGGGTCCAAAAGTTCAACAAACCAAACTAGGGTAAATTTTTCATCAAATGATATATCCAGAATATCAGTAACAGCATTCTCTCCTCATTAGAGAATCCACATTTTAACATATCCTGCAGAATATCTTGTGTTTGCACCACATGCTTGTTCTTTCTCACATCTTTTAAAGAAAAAAAAAATCAGTGAGTTTTTTTTTTAGGGCTAGTTACTGTGAAGTGTAAGCTGTGCCAAACGGCTGTCTTTTCTTTCCATTGGACTTGAGACAGGCACAGCTTCACTGCATGTTAAGTTCACTGTCCTGCTGGGAAATGAACCTGATTCTGTTCATCACGATGCCAGCAGGCATCGCCGGCTTCTGTATAACAAAGAGGGTTTTCTCTTTCATCAGCGTGATGTTGATAATTTGCAAGGGAAATTTTAATGTGATTTGGTCCTTGTTAAACATTTCATATGTCATTAAAGCTGCCGGGAAACGGTTGCTTTACTATCTGACAGATTGACAGCAAGTGTACTTCTGAATGGACGGTGTTGGTGCTTTATTCTTCACCTGGCTTTGTATCTATGATGGGAGTGCTGTTCTTTGTTAGCGTGATGTGCTGCTGTGGGTTTAGATCTGCCTGGTTTTTCTATAAATGGAAATTACTGTGTGTATCTCTGCTACCTGAGAAACTAGGTTTTCACACTGGGATAGTTACTCAGCTTCAGGACAACAATTTAAATCTCAGCTGCTTTTTGATCAAACCTTTGGTGTCATTACACACTGGGACATATTTGAGTTTTCAATGCAAGCCTTTCAAAGTTAAAGCACAAGCAATAGTGACAGTAACATGCAAAGAGCCACTTTAATTTTGTTTATGCTCAATTTTTTAAGACCTAATTAGTTCACATGTAATGAGCTTCTTAGCATAATGTGTTAGTGTTGAATGAAAGATATGGAGCAACAGTGGGAGAAGCTTGAATCTCAAATCTCGATATTTCAACAGCCAATCAAACACCAGCTAACGTCAGCCATGGTCACATCTTTTGCCATTTTTGGTAGAAGTGTTGACTTTGACATCAGCAGTAAGGATCACAATATTGAACAATAATGATCTGTCTAGTTCCATCCTGAACTTTTTGAAATGTTTTGAATGTTTATGCTATTATTATAAAACAGACCTTTCTCCAAGTCCTAAAAAAAATCTGTTATCAGTTCTAAAGTTTTAAATTTTGACCATGTTTTTGAATTTTTTTCAAGGGATGATGAAGAGGAGGATGATGAGGAAAGTGAGGAGGAAGAGTCACCTGTTAAGGCAAGCACACACTCCATCCTGTTTTGACAGTTCAGGCTGAATGACCTCACAGTTCTTTCTCACTGACAGCAGCTTATTTGTTACAGGCCAAGCAAACACCATCCAAACAACAAGCCTCTGCTCAGAACGGCAAGAATTCTAAAGCTGCAGCCACAAAGCAGGTAACAGCTAGTTTTCACAAGACTAGATCTTTTTAATCCATGTCGAATGTAGTCGGTGTATTTTAAAATTTTCAGAGATGAGAAATTCATGTAAAGCTTTCTCCTATCCCATTTAATTTCAGTTGATGAGACAAACAAAATATAGTGTTTCCTAACATCTCAACTTGATGTTTTTATAGGAAAAGACCCCTAAAGGTAAGGGCGAGAAGTCGCCTAAAACCCCACCAACTCCCAAAGCAGTTTTGACAATTCCTGAGATCAAAGCCAAGATGATGGAGGCAGTGAAGAAGGTTTGTGTCATTTTTATTTGTTTCATTGCTACCCCTTTCCTCCATTTGAAAATATAATACCTGACATGACGAAATTTCTCATTTGTTGTTATTCATTCCATTTTCCAGGGAGTATCGTTACCTAAACTCCAGCCCAAGTTTGAGAACTTTGTGAAGCATGGATACAGAGTCTCAGAGCCCAAGGTACCCACCCCTTTTTCTCTTTGTCCTACCACAAGGCAGCTTCAAAATTTTCAAATCACACATGATGGAAGTAATAGCGTTTAAGTAAATACACTGACTTCTGTGTTTATGGACCAGAAATGTTAACAGACAGCTCTGTTTTTCCTTCAGGTTGTTGCAGAGCTGTGGAAGTGGAGGCAGACGGTGAAGGATGCCAAATAACAATCTCAGTAATTTTATTGTCTATTTTTATGACTTGTTAATACCCATGGCACTTCTCAAACCCTCTGAAGCCAAACTCTGTGCCTCACACTTCTTTCACATGTTAAGTCCAAGTTCAGTTCAGCTCCACCTGCCCTCCTGTATGAAGAGACTAGAGAGATGGTGATGTGGATGGTGACAGTGCACTGTGGTGTTTCATTGTCTTTCTTCCGCCATCACCCTCTTGTTAGGGCAGGGAATCTATTTGGTTTGTTGAATAAACCCTGGGAGAAGATATCTTCTTGTGTTTTTATATTAAATCAGTATATATATGTAGTTAATTTGGCCTCATGCAGGAACAATAAAATGCATCTGATTTTACACACACAAGACAGCAACAAGAAACTTGAATCTCAAATCTCTATATTTCAACAGCCAATCAGACATCAGCTAACGTCAGCCATGATCAGATCTTTTGGTAAAGTAGAATTTTTGGCTGACAACAGCAGTAAGGATCACAATATTGATAGAACAATAATCATCTGCCTAGTTCCATCATGAACATGAATAAACTTTGCACTTTTTGAAATGTTTTGAATGTTTATGCTATTATGAGATTCTTGAAGCATTGTATCGGGAATAGACATTTTCTCGTGTATTATGTATTTTACCGTCCGCAAATCAACCATTTTGTGAAAAGCAACAAGCTGCATTAACGTCTGAATGTCACAAATGAAGCAGCCCACACCTTTCAGCTCTGTAAGTGGCCTAAGTGGAGATTGGTCTGTTTCACTTGTCTGTATTGCCATGACTACTAAAAGCAGATGGGCCAGTGGTTAAATACTTACTGTGAGTGACTGAATACATCAATTTGCAAATGAGTTTGTTGGTTTGTTTTTGTTTTTTTTTTCCATTTACAAGATACTTAGAAGTCAATCCAGGATCCCCCTCCAAACACCCACCCGCCCATACTCAAGTTTCACAAGGCCACAAATTAGCTCATTTGACCAGTCATGGTAATCTTAAAACTGTTGTTGCATGAGGCCTGTTCTCACAGGAGATCATTCCGTGTTCTCAAGAAACAAGTGTACATTTGTATGACTTTAAATATGCTGTGGGTTTGAATGGGCTGTCCCAAGATTAATTAAATAAAATAATGTGAAAGCGTTGTAATTGTTCTGTTTCTCTTCAGTGAGAACCCCCGCCTCTCTACTCACTGTAAGTGGACTTCAATTTTCTTTACCAATAAAGTTTGGTAGCTTGCAATTAAACACTCAAGTTCAACTGTTTTTATTCTTTCTAATATGGGAACAGGTGGCACTTATAGGATGATGGCTTTTTTCCTTGTATGAAGCCTCAGGTGATGTCTTGGCACCTATAGAACTGAACTTTAACAAGACAATTGGATTCAAAAGCTGAAAGAAGGGCTCTTACATATACTGCTATATTTTAATTTCATGTATATTTCTCTAAATCTTCCATATTGGCACTCAACCAATCCTGTGGGGAAAAAATGTTTTGTTTCCAGTGTAATTATGCAACTGGACCAAAGTCACTTACTCTTTTCTTCATATTTTGTATTTTTCTCACTGCCTATTTTCTGATCATGTTGCAACTGATAATACTAATACTAAAAATAATAGTTTCTATAACAGAGATTAGGGCTAACACATTTTTGTGCGTCCAAATCTCTGTATTACTGTGATCTTTGTGGTTTAGAATATTACATAATGTTGAGACTGATGCATGTTGTATTTCTGTTGTAACAAGCTGCACAATAGCTGTGATTAGATGGAGGGTCACATATGGCAAACAAAAAGAGTGGAACCTGGGCTGTTTGCATTTTGTGACCCTTGATCAAATAACATTTTTTTTATAGTCATGCAGTCATGTGACAACAGAATCCTCCTGGACTGTTGGCCAGGCTACCTTTGTGGAAAGGTTTTCCTCTGTGTCCCAGAGAAGCAGCAAACATCTACAAAATAGTCTATTGAAAATTGCATATCAGTCAAAAATAGTGCTGTTATTTGAGAACTGAATTGAGACATGCAGAGACATACGTTATATGTCAGGATAAAGCACACAACTCCACCCTTCTCTTTCAATAGAGGCAGCACAATTTGATCAGAAATTCTGCTTCCTTATTTTGTGCAGGTGGAGAATTGTATCTCATTTCAACTTGATGGAGTTTAGTAGTTCGTTACATCTGGTGCAGCTTTAACACTGCAAAACACAAGTCTCCTGCACAGGACTCCAGCCATGCAACAACTAGCGTGTGTGCATGTTTGTTTATGCAACAACAGTTTGGAGTATTATGGGGCCACAGACATGATGATAAGGCCACTTAAAGACCATTAAGCCCACTCTGCTCCCTCTACCTGTAGTGGTCCAATAAATGCCCACTTAGAGCGGCGCATCATTTTAATGCCAGGGTGATAAAAGGATGATGGACAGTCATAATTCATCATCATTTAGTGATTCAGTAGCACTGAAATGTATGATGTGATGGCCTGGATTTACTGTGATAAATAGTCCAACCTTGATGAGATGATTAGATTAGAGGGGCCAACAGGTGTATTGTGGTCAGGATTTATGCAGCAGAGACGAGGAGGGAAGGAGCCCGGGCCATCTGTGAGGAGGAGAGGGGGGCAATATTTCACATGAGCCGCTGTGAATGCTGAACGCAGTGACAACACACCCTGTTAATGAAGTTAAATCAGCAAACGTTTGACATTCAAGGATGCACCTATAACTAATTATTGTCAGGATTATCAGTGCAGATATAAACTCTTATAACAGAAGAAGTGAGTTCTCTGATGTGGCAGCATTGTGTGAGTTTATAGGACACAAGCAGACTGGGGGGTCAGACAGTTTGGCCGCTTGTGAAATCGTTACCATTATTACTTTTTGGATGTGACCCGAGGGGAGGAAAGAATAATGATTAGAGAGCAACATGCAGAATGGGAACAGAGGGAAAGGAGAACTAGAGCAAGACACTGCTGGGTCCAATGAATCACAAGAAGCATAACTTGAAGGCAAAATGAGGGGAGATGAGACACAGGAGGAAGGTGAATTTGATCCTTGCTGGAGTGAAATAGTACTTCAGAGCTTTTCCCACATCTTGTAACAGCTTTAAATATGCATGTATATATATGCTGGTGTACACAATAATACTTTTACTGGTGCTTGAAAATATAATACGCTATTTATAATGCACAGTACATTCAGCCATACATACAATATGTATATAGGGTCTAAACGCAGTTGCTGATATACACCACAAGGTGGCAGTAATACCAAAGCAACTTTCATTTTGTTGGCCATTACGATGCTGTGTATCCATCAACCTGAAGGAAGATGGCTTCCAGCCAGAGTGAAGTGAGGCCCTGATGATTTCAGATTCTTGCCTCAGTGGGAAACTCGTCTGCAACCTGAGTGTGTCATGTTTGACCACCAGCATTTCAATGCCAATGTACTAAATGTTTGAGGGAAATGTGTTTATAATTAAATGTCTGTCCATGCTCTTTGTAAATAACTAATCTTATGTGTACTTTCTTTATGTGCTATTGGCGTGTATATTGGTGCACAGGGCTTGTACTTTTTTTCTATTTTTGACAGTTTGTTTTGCTCCCCTCATCTTTAAATGTATTAAGCTGTTTAAATTATCCATCTTTATCTTGTAAAGTACTTTGAGTCGCAGTACCTTTAATGGAATTTTACAGTTAATTTGTATAAAAACATTTCCACAAGACAGAAACAATAGATTTTCCATTTTTATTTTATGTACAACACAAACTTTGCAAAATCACAATTTAAAAAGTAAAAAAAAGCCAAGACCTTTCACACAAACTAATCACAGAATGAATTGAAATACATAGCTAACAACATCTGTTGCTGTATGTATGTCAGTGAGAATATTGGCACTCTGAGTTAAAGGAATCAGTTACTGTAATTTATATAGATGCACTTTCACTCTGGCATTGATTAAAACAAAACAGTCGACAGATGAATTGAATCATTTGTCACATTCATATAAATAAGGCACAAACACATGCAAATAATGGGAGCAAATTCTCAGGTGCCAGATGTTTCACTTGTATGGATTCTAAAGCCTAAATAGTAACAAATGGTGTTGAGTTATCCACTGCAGTATCTGACTTCTAATCAGTGCATTCAAAGAGTTTTCCCAAACACACTGTACATTCCAACGCACTACGTTCTAACATGTAGCATGTAAAAACATCTTCTACATACCGAGTTGGTTAATATCATGGGTGTTTCACCTTAATCTTAACTTAGTGCTTTACATGTGTCAACTAAGTGTATAATATACTACATAGTATACAGATCAGTAAGCACTGAGTGTAGATCCAGACAGGGCAAGGCCAATAAGCTCTTTAAGAAGTAAACAGCCATTATTTAAAACTTTAATGCATTTGTTAAAATATTACAGTAACATCACAGGGTTGCCCTGAAGAAACTAAAATGTAAAATAAAAAACATGTACTGATCACCGCCTGGGATACATCTTTTCAATGTTTCAATCTCTTGGTTGGAATTGCATGAATATCAAAATGTTCCTTTAGCCTCTAAGACTGAGTCCTGTCCTGTTCAGACGTATTCCTTGCTGCTGGGGGGTCTGGAGATGGGGTACTTGGGTGTAGATTTCCCTCTTGGACAGGATGCTGCCAGCATGGCACCTCCCACTACAGCCAGGAATGCTCCGGCCCAGGCAATGAAGATGGCAGAGCCAAACTCATACCTGCATAAAGAGAAGTGACAATAAGTCAAAAGGGTTAACAGGTGCCAGCAGAGCTCCAACCAACATAAAACAAATGTGCACAAAGCGTTCATCAGCAGTGGAAGAGTGGCTGGACACATGCAAATGTCTTTATACAGAAGAGGGGAGGACGAGCTTCAAGCCACTATCTTAAATAAACCAGCTCATCCAACATGTTTGTAGACTTTGCATTCTGCTAAGGGAAGTGTTAAACTTAGAGTTGGGTGCCACTTGTTGTGGTTGACGACGTAGATTTTATTCAATTTAAGAAAAAAAACGAATCAGGACAAGCAAACTGGTGCATTAAGGTTCAGCATTCTCATGTACTTACTTGGTATTGACAGGGGTGAAGGGGTTGTAGAAGGCTTGGATGATGTCATGAGCATACCAAGAGCAGGCAACGATGGAACACAAAGCTGTGGGAGAGCAAAGCATGACATCACTGAAACTGTTCAAGGAGTCCAAGGAGAAGAAACACACAAGAAAACACATTAAATGGCCTCTTACCTCCAATCAGGATGATAATGCCTCCAGTCATGGCAATGCGGGACTTGCGCGTTTTGTCATCTCCTCCACAGTTGGTGCACTTCATTCCCATGCAGGCTACACCCAGGCCAGCCAGCGTTACAATAATGCTAACAATCATGAGGGCGCGGGTTGCCTGGAGGGCACCTGGATAGGACAGGATAGGATTAGTCCATCAGATATTGTGACAAGTATTTTGATTTACTACTTTAACAGTTAGTTCAAAGGGTCATGGGTGTGGCACAACTTGACTTTACCAGACTGAAACAAACAAACAGGTACTCGCACCAAATGGAATTCATACAGAAATATGTGGCGTTTACACTCCTATTAAAAGCCTCAATTTTTTTTTGCTTTTATTTGATCCAGCGCCAGCATTGGGGTAAAAGTGTAAACAAGCACTGTTGATGTACAACAGAGTGGCTTCTGTCTCTTATGTCTCATTGCCGCTCCCTATAACAACGCACCACAGAAACTGGCTCTAACCGGAAGCCTGAGAAATGCTAAAGGGGGGTGGGGGAGCGTGTGTGTGTGTGCGTTTGTATGCGTGTAGGCCAGAAACAGGTTTGACCAGGTTTCAGGTTTCATTATGAGGAAGACACTCCTAATTTCAGGTTCCCAGGTACAGTCACTTTTTAGCAGGTGGACATTTCGCAGCTAAATGCTAAAAAGACACGGGCCCTCTTTAGAATGTGAAGAATTCCCACTGTGGCTTCAGCTGACGAGTGAGAATCTGGTCACACTTCACATATCAATTAAAATACACATATCAGTTGATACTAAACTTCAAGTGTGTGTGTTAGTAGATTTTGAGCAGGTATTTCTGAATAATGAGCCAGTATTTGTGCACTTGCTCCATATCTAACCACAGCTTTATTCACACAATGTTTATCAAAGCTGGTTTGTGTTCATGTTTGAAGAGGTGATAAGACACAATGTGCTGCAGATATTTTATCAAATGTTTTCATAAGTCAATAAAAAAAAAGCAATAATAAAAAAAACACACATAGGCTTTTGGGACGAAATGGCCAGCTTGTGAACTCACAAGTTAACAAGTAACTCAAAGCTGTAAGGGCATTTTAGTGAATATGGCGAGTCAAGATACACACACACACACAGGGAGGGACCTGTGCACAGAAAGTCTCCCTGACATTCTGGCAGTTTACGCCTGAGGCCAGCCTATCAATCAGATGATTCTGAAACATGTACAATGACGAATCGACTGTCCTGCTACCACTGACCCATTTAGCCACTGCGTAAAGACAACAGATAAGAGTCATAAACACAGATAATTTACATGGCCTTGTGATGCAGCTTTAAAAAGGAAATGCATTTGTACCAACTTCTTCCTTTAGCTTTACGTGTTCATTTTATTGCTGACGGCCTACATGATTACCAATGAATAACCATTGCTTTTTATGACATTTCCCTGAACCATCCAAAAGGCCTCACGCCTTTTGTAATCCTTCAACCTGTTCATTACATAAGTGCTTAAACATTTTGAAAAATGAAAGAGAAACAATTACAAAAGACCCCACACCTTTTGTAATCATTCAATCTGTTACTTATTTAAATGTTGTGCTCAAACATTTAGAAAAAAAATGCTGCATCTAATAGTGTTTTTCCAGACATTATGCATGAAGGAGTCATCGGTTCAGGGCCCGAAACAGAGTAAAGAATGCTTTTCTGTTCATTTGATGCCCTACAGGCCGAAGACAAAGAGACTGTTGACTAAACAGAGGCAATACAGGTGTTGTTTAACCTCTATCCACCTATGCTGTGTAATGTAAGGCCTACACATGCAGGAGGAGGGGCTGGCTCACTGGACAATGACTCCACGACAATCATTGCCTAAGAGTAAAAAGTGATGCATACATTGCCTAAGATCATTTTTTAAATAAATGATCTAAGCTGTCTAAGTGCACAGTTGCAGGTGAGGCCTCAAGCTGCGGTTTCAAATAAATAACTGCATTGTGAGAGATAAAGGGGGAGTTAATAAGTGACCAAACCGGTTTGACCAAGCCACAGGAATCTGGGAACAGCTAAGGAGTTGTAAAAGACAACTCAGAAGGAAGGTTGAAAAAAAATGGCTGACAGAAAAAAAGTTAAGCGCTTCTGTACAACAGGTGCCTGTTACATCACTTCCTGTTAAAAGCACAGATTTTAAAAATTAGAATTAAATTTAGAATTAAAACCATTTCTAAAGTCAAGATACATTTAGAGTGATAAAGTAAAATTTAGGCTTTTGTGTTTAGATTTTTAAGACTCTTAAACATGAAAAACGGAGACATTTAACAATTTTAAGGTCTTTCAAGCAAACAGACCAACTCATAAATCTGACTAAAAACGTCATAAATGGGATCACGTGGTGTGGACGGGCACACAGTGTGGCTGCAGTGTAGGTGTGTGTGTCTTACTGTTGAGCTGTAGGATGGAGTCGTAGACCTTGCACTGGATCTGGCCTGTGCTCTGAAAGGCGCAGGACATCCACAGTCCTTCATACATGGCAATGGCCGTGATGATGTTGTCCCCCACGTACGCGGACATCTTCCACTGGGGCAGAATGGTGCCAATTATCAGTCCAATTACCCCCAGGAGAGCCAGGGCGAAGCCCAGAATCTGCAGACCCGAGTTGGCCATTTTCTGCTTCTTCTTCTTCTTCTTGAACAAAGACCACTTGTTGTGAAGGTAAAAAAAAAAAACCTACTCCTCAAAACTTGAAGGTTTTAACTAACTTTCTTGTTGATAAAGTTTGCTCCTCTATTTCCTCTGTTCGCTCTCTTAAAAAACGAATTCGCCGACGACAATGACGGTTCAGTTTCTGAAATGTGTCGATGCTTCCTTAGGCACCTGTTCCTCTACCGCACCTTGACTGAGGAGGGAGCAGCGGGAGCGAGCTTTTTAGGCGGTTTCTGTTCCAGGTGGGCGGGGACGCGCACGTAGTTTCGACTCATCAGGCGTCGCGACAAACACCTGAGGTTTCATGATGTCAGTGTTTCCGGAAACAGACCCCAGAGATAAGATAGATAGATAGATAGATAGATAGATAGATAGAAACATAGATACATAGGTAAATATATAATATATAATGTAATATAATATAATATAGTATAATATAATATAATATGATAAAATTAAATTAAATATAACATAACATAATATATGTAGATAGATAATAGAGCCATCCATCTTCACACTTTGCAGGCAAACCAACACAGAAATTAAGTTTGACAATGATAGCAAGAAACATCTCTGCAGGTTTGAATCACTTATAGCCTACAAACATGTGGCATATTAATACATATAGAACTATAAAGTGTGAAGTTAATTATGTGTGTGAAGGTTCTTAGTCATCCAGGTCATAGTATTCAAAAAAGGGTTGATTTGATGGCACATGGACTGATTGTAGATTCTTGAAGATATTTCACTTCACAGCACCCAGGATGATTCTTTAGCTCAGAACTGAAGAAGCTTCAGGCCTACACTCCCTCCCGCTTACTACGCTCGGCCAATGAAAGGTGCTTGATACAACCACCTCAAAAGGGCCCGAGGTTAATAGCCAGACTCTTCTCCTCTGTGTTTCCCCGGTGGTCGAACGAGATACCAAACTCTGTTCAATCTGCAAAGACGACTCAGCTCTTCACTGAACACCTTGGCACTTGATAAACTCCTATAAAACAAAACAAAACAAACACAAAAAGTGTTATTGTCTAATTGTGTGTTGTAATGTATTCCCTCCTCACTGCCTGTAGGCACAGGTCCTATCTAACTTGAACGTTGTTTTATGGCACGCATCCAGGTTGTTTTCTCCTGACTAGATCCTTGCTTGTGTTGTGTTTACTCTCAGATGTATGTCGCTTTGGATAAAAGCGTCTGCTAAATGAAATTGTAGAATTGTAGCTTCTTCAAGCATCCACAATCCAGTCAGCTTACAGTCAAATCAAGTCTTATTTGAAATATGTGTGTGATGATTTGGTTTCTATAGTTTCTAGTTATAAATCTGAATAATGATGCAGAAAAGGCATCTGAGATTAATATTGTACATGCCAAATTTATAATAAATCAATAAATATCTTAAAATGTCATATTATTTAATAAGAACTTAAACAAAATGAAAGTGGATACTTCAGAGCCAGGCTTAGTCATAATCCGAGATGTAACCACCATGAGACGCTTGGTAAGCAGAACAACGGGAAGATTTAAAACCACAAGACATTTTAAGAGAAATGAGTACAAAAATGGGAAGCTGAAGATGTGAATGTGGAAAAGAAAAAAGAGAATTAAGAAAAGAAAAGAAAATTTCATCCAATTAAAACAAGATTATTGGGAGACAAGTCAAAAAAGACATTACACCATGTGATGTGATCGCAAGCCATTTCATCATCTATTTTCAGAACTGAATGAATTGTAAAATAATGTTAAGTAAGTTCTTGTACTCATTTGAACTGCTTAGTGCAGGAGGATTTAACCTCATACATACTCAAAATTTTTCAGTTATGCACATGTATATTGAACAATGAACATCCTGAGCATGGGAGCAGAGCTGGGGTATTCACTGCCAACAAGGGATCTGACTTTTTAAAGTGCAAGAAAGAAGAAATTTTGATTCTAATATCATATAAACTAAATGCCTTTATCAAACATTACATCCTATAAAAGACTGGTGTTAAACTGTTATTTTCAAACTGCCATTTTGTGTGAATCTTGTTTTACATATTTCATGTAAATATCACAGTGTGTTTGCATGTGTATATGTTTGTTTATTTACAACCCAAACCTATTCTTAAAAAAAAAAAAATTACATAGGATATTATGACATTTCTTCACTCGTACAATTTTGTTGGCTTTGTAATTTTTGCATTTAATGTGTGTGTGTTTTTTGTTTTTATATCCCAATGGGGACTTTGACCTGACTAAACACCAACCCATGGGGACATCCTGTTACAGTATGGATAAAATTGAGGTCCCTATGGGTCCAGCCTGTTTTTTGAGGGTTACGACTTGGCTTTAGAGATACAGTTAGATTAAGGTTAGGGTTAGGGTTAGGCATTCGGTTGTGATGGTGAAGGATTGGGTAAGGGGCTTGGGAATGCATTATGTTAATGGAGTGTCTCCATGTGGATAGTCATACAAACAGATGTGTGTTTCTGACTTATGACACACACACACCAGAACAAGACCAGTTAATTGGTGACAACTAATGCAACTGGGGACAAAAGCCATGTCCCCAATTTGGAAAAATGCAGATTTTTGGTTCAGTGGTTGAGGTTAAGGTTAGGTCAAGGTTAGGGTTTGTCAATTAGTCGTTGAGATTAGGGTAGGGTTTTGTGTGTGCGTGCGTGTGTCTGCATGCATGAGTGTTTGGTCAGCCGAATTGAATTGAACTCCACTCTACCGTGGAGGAGGTTCATTTGAAACCAGGAAAATCACCCGGCAGTAGGAGTGGCCCTCGGCCCACACAAGTTTAATGTTAAGCCAGATGAATGAGTTACAACAATAGTTATCGGTATGAATATGGGTCATTGATGGATCTTGTTGTTCACTCAGAAAGCAGAGTATGATTTGGGGGTCTGGTTTGGTTGTTGTGTGAGTTAGCTGATGCCTGATACTGTATTAAATCAAGTGTTGGACCACAGGATGTAAATGTTCCCTGCCAAAAGTGAATGAGATAGACCACAGTGTCCTTGATTGAAGCACTTTTTCCAATACATCAACTCAGTGGTCAATGGTATGTGTTTGTACAAGTCAGCTCCACTTATGAGGATTATGTGTAACCCTCACTTCCCCTTTAGACACACTGAAACAAACACTGGGGAAAAAAGAGAACTTCTTTATTGTTTCTCATGTAAATAATTATACTGTATGATTTTTCTGTCACTTTTGAAACCATTCTTTTCTATTAGTCTTTACTTATTACTGTTTGTGTCAGCATAGAAAGTAATACTACTATAACTAAACATTAGTAAATTCCTTCCCCCTGACACACTTGGGAAAAGGTGGAGATCTAAGCAGTAATCCAGGAAGCTGAGACATTGAGTTTTATTTTCAGGAGCACTGTGCCCTGGGGGAGAACAGTTTTCAACTCTGACCAGTTCACTATGACAACATGAAAGGAAATCCCAGGGTTTTACATGTCAGTTTTCAGCCAGATAAGATCAAGTCTTGTGCAGTATGCCAGATTTGCTCAGATTGTGGCTTGAGAATTTGGATTTTCAAAATAGTCACAGTATATTCATTATATGTGTGTCATGTGACTATTTCAATTTAGGTACATGTTAGGAATCAATTTAGGATTTTATTTTATTCTCTGTTGTACAGTTATGGTCTGGCAACAGCGGCGTCAGAGTTACAGTTGTTTCAATTTAAGTACAAGTCAAACAGGTTTCCTTAAGCAGCTGCTGGCATCAATGGAGTTCTTTAAAAAAGTAAAATATGCCACAAAAATATAAAAAAAATTGCCATGCACAAGGAAGTCTATCAAACACAGGCATTTGCATTTCTCACACACTTTTACTGGATTGCATGATAATGTCTAAATATAGACAGTGATTGTCAGGTTTCGAAGACACTGTGATACTTGCGCAACACTGTTCACATTGATACCCACAGTCACTCTCTGACTCATCACATAGTATGGGAAAGACGCCGTGAGGAGTAAATATGTTTTACTCGCCGCAAGTTTCTTTGCCTGTCAAGTGACTCATCTGAAGAGAAAGATATGACACTAAATGGAGCGAGTTAAATGTTTTTATTTTGTTTCACAGGGCGTGTTCACTTTTGGTCAGCTGCCTCTTCAACAATTTATTAACAATGCTCTTCAGTCCCAAGTCAATGACAAACAGTTTCTTAAAACTGATTGTAATGGTTTGTATTGTACTGTTGACTAGAGCACTAACTGAGCAGACTTCATAGCTTTTACTACTAAAGTAACTTTGTTTTTTAAGTTGGATCATGTATATCTGCAGGCCATGGAATTATTCTACTATTAAAAACTATTGAGACTACATTATAAGAAAGTTTTTCCCGGAATTAGTTGAAGATTAATCTCAATGAGCAATATAAGTTATCACCTACCCGAAAACTCCTTTGATATTTTGTGTCATCATTTTGCGTTTTTAACCTCTTTTATTCACTGATCAGATGTTTTCCAATTAGGATTTAACCTCGCCACCTGACACTTGTGTGCTGATGTTACCGTAATGACTCACTGTAATCCTTTTTCCCTGAGTGTGCATGTTGTACAATCATTGTGGGGAGCAGGCTGGAGGACAAAAGGTGATATGGGGCTATGTGAAACAAGCATAATTCTGAAGTGCAATGCTGTCATCTGGTGGTTACTGTGAATATAAAACAAAGCTATAGACACACGCCCATTTTAGCTCTTGCTCAGTGGCTGTAACTTAAGTTCTGTATATGCGGTGTATTCACTCTGTACAGAGGCACCAGAGATTTCCTAAATTAATCAAAAGCATGTATGTTAGGTTAATTCTCAGTCCGTGCTCCTGGCCTGTCCAGTGACTTAGAGCTTGAGTTGTCCCCCAGTGCACATGGCTCCTGCTCCTCAGGGATGAGTTAAATACAGGGATCAAATTTCACTGTGTCATACAGTGTGTATGATTGTATATGACAATAAACCTGATTTACAAATGAACTGTTCAACTCTGAACTCCAAATATATCATGGTATTGTTGTGCAAAAGGCCCTTAAATGGTGTATTAGAAGGCCTTAAGAGGTACCAATGAGAAGCAGTGCTGTTGTCTACTCCCTCAAAGAACTGAGTGGAAAATACCATGCACCAACCAAGAGGTACAATATACTCACTGTAAGGACTCCAACTCTAATGTTAATGATGCATTGTGAACCATAAATGGTTTGAATGTCAGAAAGGTTGTACAGCTCAGACAAATGACTTTGTTGGACCCTGTATGATTTATTATCTTTTTTAAGTTTTTAAATAATGTGTGCCAAGTTCCAGACTTAATGGAAGCGGTCATTGCATGTCCCTTATCTAATGGTGGCAGAGATGCAATGGTACTGGAAAATCCCGGAAATTCCAATATTGATTATCCACAATTAGAACTGGATCACTGTAGGAGAGTAAAAGGTAGGAGGGGACTCCAGGTACAGGATAGACAGACCGTATTGTCCCAAACCAGGAAATTCTTGAAAGGCACTGCTGGGATTCGAACCCAGGATCTCCTGTTTACTAGACAGGCGCTTTAACCAACTAAGCCACAGCGCCAGACAAAGGCTTATAAGACATTATAAAAGGTGGTCTTTTGAATGTGTTTCAGGTTGTTGGCTGTCCTGAGAACACAATAAACTCTATTGCAACTGTCTCTGTGCATCTTCAATGAGTTTCCTTCAGTCTCTGCTTTTGACTCTGATTCTGAGTTGCCTGATTCATCATACCCAACAAGAGACAAGATCATTAAGTATTGCAGCAGGAGCCTAGATTCAATCTGCAATCTGCACTGCTCTGCCTTTTGTAGAAGATGATGAAGAAGATCATATACATGCAGACCATTTACAGGAACACGGTGTAATTTAGAACTTGATAGCCATTGGCTTTTGTTCACATTGTGTGAAATGATTTTAGGTTTCCTATATTTAATCAATCAAATAATGGGTTATAAATGTTCTTTTTCATGGGAACATTTGTTTCTGTAATTTGTCTGAAAAGTGTGATGAAATACCAAATGGCTTTTCTTCTTTATCTCAATTGTTAGTTGTCTTGCTTTGTATAACAATAGTCTTTTGCTTCTTAGCAATTATAAATATTGAGGCATCATTTTCATATTTGTTACCCCTGCCTACATGCACTTCTGGTGACTTTGCTCATCATTGTTCATCCAACCATTTGATGCAGTGATATTGATATTAATATCAATGAAAGACCAGTTGAATTGTGTGTGTAGTCAGAAGAACATTGGCATTCGGTGCTTGGAATACACATAATTAATGCAACACATGCGCTTAAAACCTCCAAGGTTGTGATTTTCCCACGTTTGTTCAAATTTAGCATGTAGATGGAAACATGCACATACTGAAGGTAATTGGTTCCTCCAGCTATCGTGAGAACTATATTTGGTTTAATGCCTTAATCCTTATTTGCTGCATTAAGAAATATAAAGCTCCATTCAGTCTGACTGCAGACTGCTCCTCTCTGTGTGGGTTTACTGAGAATAATCTTATATAAATGCAAGAGTCATGCTTCCATGAGATTTGAGATGCCCTAGTAAAGCACAAGGAAGATCAGAGGGGGAAAGAGGACTGTCTGACCCTGACTGAGGTCGCGTCTCAAAGGGGAACTCTTTGTGGAAGTCAGTGACAGCCCAGAGCACACAGTAATCTGCTCACATCAGATGCTGCTCAACTTCAGCTTGTTCTGGAGTATGACTTGTAGCTTAATTATCCCAGTCTGTGGGACATGAGCCATCATCCATTTACCACGGCTATCACTGAGAGATTGTAGTGTCTAATTGACTTCTGGGTTGTGAACTAGAAGTAATTGCAGCTATTCATCCATCTGATACATTTCGGTTAAATAATCCTGGTTCTTTGAAAAGATAGATGACTCCACAGTAGATCAGACACATGTTAGTTTGTTAATCTCATACCAAATGAATGCTTGACTGTATGGGCTGGATGTTTTTGAAGTTTGTGTTTTTGTATTTTAGTTCTGCAGATTAGCATCATGCCAGTTTGGCTTATATGCTGCATGAACATGTTTCAAAATGTAAATCTAAGCTGTCACTGTTCACTCATGCTTAGTGCGGAAATACTTGACAGATGACCTCTCTGTATTTGTCTTCAGAGAGAGAATTTATTACTACTATAAAACTGTATTGTCATGGTTGATAGAAGGCAGACGCAAAGAGGAGTGACAGATGTTAAGGTCATGAGCCAGATTGAGCCCACTTTTTAAACTGAAGACAAAATTAAGATTATGGCCAGTGCAAGTAGTCAGTAAAACTGTGGATTTTACTTTTATTTACCCTGTTTTCTGTTATATGTGTTGTTTTCAGTGTCTCTTCATGGTGCTTGAAAACCGTCTAAAATAAAAGCCCCATTGTTCCTCCAAATATTGGGAGGAAGTATAATACTACACTCTTTATAGCCGAAAGTAAGTAGGGGGAAGATACAATAAATCAGTTCAGACGTTTTTTTTTTTTACAAAGTTCTCATTTTTATGCTATAATGTCTGATAGCAGGTGCTGCTGAACACTTCCAGGTTGGGCAGGTCAACACCAATAATATCCTCTGCAGATCTTCTCAATATTGTCCATTATTGTCTGTTCTTTTCCTCTTTGGTGGCCAAATCAGACTGTGACGGGTGTTCAGAGGACAGACCAAGAGCCACTGGTCTCCCACATCCCAGAAGTCCAGAAACATGTAGGCTTGAACAGCTGTCATGGTGCTGTTGAGTGTGGTGAGCGGGGTGTCTTCCATCATCTCCATGACTCTGACCACGTTTACAGGGGAAAAAAACGGAAGAAACCCCAGAAGAGGGAACCACCTCCTCCAGGGCTGATAGCTGCCAGTAGTTAGCATGACTAATAAGCCCATCAGTCCATATTAATTGCACATGCCACTACATAATGATAATCATTGCAAATGACTACTTCCTGTAGGGATGCTTTTAGTTTAACTTGGCTTAAAGACTTTTGCCCCTTTTAAACATTTAACCCTGTTGGAACACTGGTACTCATTTTGATGTGAATTTACCTTAGTCTGGATGGCCTTGGCCATGTGGACCATTTTTTGCACATATTATGATGTGGTTATCATAAAATATTGTGTATGATGTCCAAGGTCTGCTGTTTAAATGGATTATTCCAAAGGTAAATATCAATATTATGCAGAGGGGGTGGGAAGTTAGGAACATGAAATCCTTGACACTACCAGCAGAGGTGATGACCCGGAAAAGCTATGGGGCACAAAAGTCCACCCTGATGTATGTCTAGATTAGATAGATTGGATGTTTTTTTTTTTTGTAATTTTGTCTATAGTACCCTGCTGTTGTTTACCCTAGTTTTCCATTTGACACATATTTCAGTTACAAATCTAGCTTTGTGAATATGGACTGGCTTAATAATATCTTACGCATAATATTTTTGAATGTGTCTTTTTTAAGCATTTAAATATCTTACGCTTAAAACGATCATCGAATCTGTCATAGTCTAATTCTCTTTTGTATACGGATCAGCCAGGTGTCAATCTTCCGTATTACCCAATCAGTTTCCGAATGGGTGGGACGATAAACCGAGTTAATGAAGGAAAACGATTGAGGAAAGCTAACCCACAGCTGCTACGGAAAACACTACTTTTAAGTTAGGTATAGTCTGCTATGTTACCGTTTATTCGTTTAGTTAAAAGGCCAAAGTTTTGCATTATTTTGTGACCACCTAAAACGAGAAAATGAGCCTTGTTTGAAGTGGGTTTAGTTTGTTATTTCACTTAATTGGCACTGACGCAGTTAGCACGTCATGTTAGCACTGTTGCTAGCTAGCTGTCGTCCTGCAAGTTGGATGAGAAGATGCTGAATGAGTGTGAGACAAACTTTCTACCGAGATTTTGAGAGAGTATTGTCACTGTAAACTGAGGTCATGTAAACACTGTAGTTGAAGAGAGGAGAGATTTATTAGTGTTTTGGTGTTTAGTGTGTTAGGATGCTGCTGCAAACAGCTGCAGGAGAGGAGCTCAGGACCTGCTGCAGGAGGAGTCTGAAACACATCTTCACACATCTGGACATCTGGAGTGTGTCTCCTTTGCTGGAAAGAAGGTTTGCAAAACTTTTTTTGCTATAAACTCTCTGAGATTCTAAGGTACTGTGAGTACTGACAGAACACTTAAGAACACAAACGTTATTTTGGTTTTGAGTTATTATCACAGGGGTATTTAAAGGTGTAAACCACGTGATTTGTATTAAATATTTTCTTCTGTTACTATATTTACATCTTGTGGTTTTGCATTTGCTCATGTTGGTTGTATTGTGATATGTAAAATCATAACAGTAGCAGTAGTAGATGCTGAGGTAATGCTTGGGGGTTTTAAGCTCACATTGAATGTATAGCTATAAGCTATCCAAAACTCTCTGTGCCTTTGCCAGTGTTATATGCTCCATTATTGTAGACACCCTCTGATTTAATATTATACGAGACCCCTCACCTGTTTGCCTCTGATGCAAAGTGTATTTTCAGTTGATATCTGAGATATGGTCCAGCATACTATAAAATGAGAATTGTGTGCATGGGTTAATGTCACTACAAATAACTAAAGTAGATATGAGTTATGGAGACGGAAATGCCACTTCAATGTGCATGTCTGTACGCACACACATTCTTCATGCCACCCTTGCATAAGTCAGTGCCCCACTTGGACTCACTCGGTCAAAAATCTCTGGACACGCCTCTGTCCTCGGTCACACTTTGAGCGAAAGAAATGAGCTAACCATGAGCTATGAGGTAACTTTCCTAGTTCCTGGAAAATTTTCACTGTCTTAATCATGTTCTAGGAAAATCCCTATTCAAAGAACATCTTCCATGGATTTTGAAAGGATGGATAAGCAGTGTGTGGCCCACCTGCCACCCATGGAGCTTTTGGTGGCAACCCACCTTCACCAAAGACTGGCTACTTTATCTATACCTCCCACCTTCCACCATTACTGAAAAAGCTTGTAAGAGGGCAGCCTTGATGGTGAGAGCTCTTAACATCACCACCATACTGCTCACCAAGTGGAGCTTTTTCATGACTTGGCTAACGTACCTGAGGCTTCTGTGTGGGATGAGATAACCAGGATTATGGATATTCAGATATTGCGCTGTCCACGCAAGAAAAAAGTGTATGGGGATGTTGGTGCTGCAGGAGAGGGCCAGATTGCTCAACCTGAATAACTTGTTGGATATAGAGAAAATGAAAGATTCAAAGATTTGTTTATATTATTTATTTGTCCATGGAGGATGTGCTAAAAATGTGAAAGAATAATATTTAGAATTAGAGTAAAAAAAAAATTCAAGATCAGAGGATTGGAAAAAAATAGTCAAAGGAAGCATGAAATTTCAATGATAAAAAGTACAAATACATTTAATGGAGAGAGTGCCTACTAAAAAAATGTTCACTATCAGAGTCAGACACTTGGGAAGTGTCCGTCATCTTAATGGTCTGAGGGACAAACTGAGCTTTTTTTTTGGTCTCCCAGTGTTGGACTTGTGTGCCTAATCCTAGAGGTTGGAATAGTCCATTCCAGGGATGGTGAGGATCTTTCAGAATCCTACCATCTCTGGTTATGCACCTTCTGATGCGTAAGTTCTGCAGGACGGGAAGTGTAGATCTGAAGGCACGCCTGCTGATGCCCCCTGTTAGGATGCTTTTCAGAGAGTATAAGGTCTATAGGACCCCTAGAGAGACTTAATATCTGAAGGCACCCACCTTCTCTTCAAGTTTTCTGTGGATTTTCAGTGGTGTGTAGTTCCTCTGCAGCTTCCTCCCAAAATCCACAACCAGCCTCATGGTTATGTTAACGTTGAGTAAGAGTTGGTTGGGAAGAGGATATCTTGGATATTCCAGTTGTCTGTGAAGGCATATTCAACTCTGCTCTTGCATCAATGCAAAAATGTTACAATGCCAAAAAGAAGCAGGATGTGGCTTTATGGCTCTGCCTCCCACAGTCCCAGTGCAGCTGCTCTCTAGGAAGACTTTCATCCTGCTCCCCACTTTTGCATCCCTAAACACATTAAGGTCTAGTTCCCTGCTGGGGTGCATGTCAGACCAAAGCCACCTGCTGTAAAAACCCTTTCAACTCAGTCTAGTTAACCGTCCCATTCCCTAGTCATCTGGCGAAGTTGACAAAGCAATCATCTTAGCTGTCCACTCCACTGCTCGAGACGGTGCCAGCTGTTCCAAAGCTTGCTCCCTGGCTGCCTCTGTCTAGTTCTCTAGTGTGTCACGGAAGAAAAACCCCAAGAGCTCTGTATGTGCATTTTCAGTCAAGAGGAGAAGAGACTCATTCAAGTGTTTAGTTGTTCATTCGTCTCACAAGCACTCACACACACTTTGCTCCACTGACATATCCAGGCATACAGCCGGAGAGGGCCATGTTACAGTTCTTTCAAATACAAAATGGTTAGTATTGTTGGAAAGTATTTAAGTCAATGTTGGTTTCAAGAGCAATTGCCAAATTACAAAAACAATATTATTGACAAATACCAATAAGCAAAAAGGCTTGTCATGTAATTTTTCGGGACTATATAGCGTAGACACTCCCAAACATGTCAGCATAGGCCAAGTCCCTATGCTTTTACCCTCTCTGCCACAGTATGGCACTGCCAGACAGTGTATGTTATGCACTGTAATAAAGATTTCACATTGCAGCTAACCAAACCTAAGTTAGTGGAAAAAAGGATTAGAAAAGAATTAGGAGATTTTTGAAGGACAGAAAGAAACAAAGGTTAAGCTTAATTTAGCTTCCCTTGCAATTGTCAGTTACCCTGAGAAGGAAGCAGCTGACCAGTAAAACCAGCTAGCTTAACTAAAGTTTTGCTAAGTATGCTTTAACTTACACCTTTGTGAGAGCTTATTTGGGATTTCTTACTGTGTCTGTGCAGAATGCAAAGAAGAAGAACCTGGTTGAATGTAAGACAGCTTGTCTTGCTTCTGGGTGCGGCTGTGGCTGAGGAGGTACAGCGATCGCCTGCTCATTGGAAGGTTGGTGGTTTGTTCTCTACCTGGTGCTCTGAGCCATTGCTGTGTGAATGTGGTAATAACGGGGGCAAGCTTCCAGTCAGCCGCCATATATGTATGTGTATGTGTGTGTGAATGGGTGAATGATGGCTTGCTTTGAGCAGTCTCATGAGACTAGAAATGTTTAATGTTTGAAGATTGTTGGTTTTATTAGTAGTTCAACAGGTTGTGTGGCCTAATTTCTGATGGTTTGTGAGCCATTTACTCTAAGTGTAAGACCTGTGAGTGTCAGTTAGTGTAATTCAGATTTGACAGCAGCGGTTAGTTAGGATGGTAAAAACAGCATTGCCTTATAATGTATGTGAGTTGTGTTTTGTAATTGATGTGCTCAGAGGAAGTTGCTCTGTCTCCAGAGAGAGCAGGCCATTCTCAAGTTTACATTGGACTACAATGAATGATTCCCACTTCTTGCTGTTTCACAGTGTTTATTTATGTTTTTAAAGCTCACTATAGAAACTGCATTCCCATTGCGTGGGCCATCTCAGTGATTTGGTTGTGTTGTATTATCAGTGGTAAAAGCATACAATCTGAAGGAATTGGTTATAGTTTTACTCTTAAGTATGAGTGTTATAATTCCAGAGGGCAAATTTGAATTAGACTCATTATCAAATATGCTGTCTGTTGAAAGGAGCTGTTCGAACATCACTCTGTTCAGTAAAAGAGTATAAACTAGTTCATCACTTTAACAAATGTGATTTAAGAAGTGATTACTGTCAAGTCGACCTCTTGTTCAGTTTTAGAAACGTTTGAAATATTGCTTTTGACATTCTTTGAATAACATGATAATTTATATCTCCAAGTTACAACTTTACAATGACTCTGGGAAAATTAGGGCCAAAGTTCAATAAAGATAGAGAAAGAGATGAAAGAATAGGGGCAGGTCAGCTGGTTCAACCTGCCCCTCTGGGACTTGTTGAGCCACCAATGTCATGTGTCTCTTAACTCAGCAGGGACCTCCAGTCACTTATTTTAAAAACACCGACATACTTTCTAGTAGCAATCATAGCTTAAACTTTGGTGTGGCAGCCTCAAAGATATATGTCCTCATTTGAATATATACTTTTTGTCATATTATATGGTCTAGACTGTTCACATAATTAAAGCATACAGCTCAAATAGAAGGAGGACAAATTTGCAGATATCCTACAGCGCCTTCATCAAAGAGGAAAGTTACAGAGCATTTGACTGAGACTTTAAAGGGAATGGGAAAAAGAAGACAAAACATCCAAGGGCACTACGTACAATCATACAAATATATGTTATTTTATTGAATAATATTCCAGAATAAGACATCTCCTTTCAATTCATGTAGGAGTTATTGTAGAAATGTACACAGGTCTGATGGCAAACATGGAGAGAGGGTGAATCGAGGGCTTGTGTCTGTAGATACTGAGAGGGAGTCATCCCTAATGAGCCAAAGAACAGTGACGTATGCATGCTTTGCAAAAAAATTCCCTTGTCAGTCTTGACAGTTAGCAGTTATTATTGCAGACCACTGGTTGCCTTTGAAGCCTGCAAATCCTGATTGTAGTTTGTTAGCCTGTTGAATTTGTTTCCCTTCCTTGAGCGCAGGCTGGTACTTCTCATTGCATATTGCTGGTCTTCATTCCTGTTTGCTGCTTCCCAAAGTGGTCAAAAAAGCCAGTACGTTCCTGCCGCTTGCTTTGGCTCTTATTGTAAGGAGTCCAACGTTTGTCTAAATCCCTGGTAACACTCGCAGAGCGCCTGAGGATTCAGGTCTTCTCTGTGGCTAATCAGTGCCAAGGCCCATTTTTATTTATGGCTTTTTTTTGTTCTTTTTCATTTTTTTTTTCATTGTCTGTTTTTTTGGAAGACAAGAAGATTGGAGTTAAACCAAGAGTCCATAAGAGTAGGAAAGAGAGATTGTGGGAACTTTCTGGAAGACTTGCGTGACCGTAACTCTGAGACCAGCAAGGTCATTGCTGTGTATGACAGGACACATGTTGGCTCTAGGAGTTGTTATCCTGCTGTTTTCACTTGAATACACTGCATCTTTCACAAACGCGCAACTCAGTCGCACAGTGGGATTCAGTTTGGGTGAAGTTCAGTCAGGGGGACACATCAGTGTGGATACAACAGTGCGGACAAAAACACATCTAATAGGGAGGAACATTTGGAGAGCGACAACAATTCTTTCTCTGTCTGAAGAGTTTGCATTAGAAAGGAAACATGACAAGGTAGAACAACTGAAAGACAATTACAAAAAAAATCAACACCAACTATATAAGTACATCTCTGAAAGAAAAAAAACCTGACAGTACATCAGATATACACTATTTGTAATATTGACAAATACATGTAAAGTGGCAGCTTTTCGTTCATTTAGGCCATCCAGACAGGTTTGGTTGTCTGGAATTAAGCTGCTATGTGTAGAGAGATCAGAGGAACCTTTTACATACTTCGCATTTTGTAGCATTGCTCAAAGAGGCCACTCCCTTGAACAGGTTAAATATGATGCTGCAGCAGCAAAAATAGTCTAAAACTATAAAGTAAATGGCTTCTGCGTTGTGCTGTTTAATATGAATGCTTATTTAATTAGGAATATTCAAACACAGTGTTGCAGTCAAGGCTCAACTTTCTTGAAGTGTCATGCTGTCAATATTTAATACATAGTAACAGTGAGTGTGGCACACATCGATTTTATAATTGTATTTTTGTTGGGGCTTGCATAATTCAGCTGCCACAAACTTCCCAAAAACAGCAGTTAAAGAGTTTTTACCAACGAAAAGGGTTAGAACCAGAAATAAAACTGTATTTTATAATGTTAAACATTGTATTGGAATTTATTGTTTTATATTAACTGAATAAAATTATTCTGTATGGAATACTGTTGTGTACAAATTTTAGTTGTGGTAGATAAAATAACTCAATTTCGGAAATGTGCACATAAAGCTTAACAAGGCATCAAAACCACATTTGGAAGCTATTATGCTTGCATAATCATCACAGTACAGTGTGATGTAAACAACCGAACTTCAACATGAATTGTAGGAAATCAAACAGTAAAGCAGTACACTGTTAAATTCTGTATGAAAATATGAGTATTATATCTCAGCACAGTAAAGCAGCTTTGAATGTAACTGGATTGATGTTTAGAAATTCTGTCTACAAACCAAACAGTGTTTCTTTGTGCCCCTCATTAACAGTGTTACCTTTTAGCAACCAAGTGCCATTAGAGGGAGCCAGTTATACACAGATTTCCCCATAAATTGACAAACTGCATGGTACACATTTCAGAATGCATATTGGTTGGAACACCTTGGCACAGCAGTATTTGGGACAATGTACTGACACTGACTGCAAATGTGCAGCATAGGAGAATACACCCCTGGAATGAAGTGTGATTTTGGACAGCGATGAGCTTCTGTTTGATCAGGTCTAATTTAAAGTTGGATTTTTCTGTTCATTTTTAGGTCATTTCCAAAAGCAGAACATTATTTACATTTTCTGACATTTTAAACATCCTGATTAAACAAACGAAAAATATAAGTAAAAGTACAGGCTATAAAAGCTTAAAAACAAAAGATGCATAACTCATAGTGGTCTTGGGCACACAGTACTCTATGCTGACAGAAAATGGTATTGTTATTAATGGGATTTAAATGCCTTGTTGGTTCTTTATAGTACACCTCAAATCAAGTATTACAAAGGTTTGATCTGAAAAGTTTCCCTGGATGGTGGTCGTTGTTGTTCAATGAAACAAAAGCATTAAATCTTCACTGCACTGCTCAAACATTGGTGATGACTTTGCTGCAGCTCAGTGTCATTATTGCCTGTTATGTCCATTAACTCTGATAAAGTAGAGGGATTCCCTGTTTGTTATAATCTCTTTAAAACCTCCTAGCACATTTAACATATCCATGTTTCAAGCAATGCCCAGTGCTCGTAAGGTGCAACGTGCTTTCAGCTCTTCAGTGACTTTTAGTAGTAAGTTTAGGGACGTGGTTTATGTTATGCACCTGCACTACCTTTAGCAGATATGTGTCTCAGAGGATACGGTGGCTGCTGATACACTGTTTCAAACAAGAGGAAAGTGTTTGTCAGACCCAGTGTAGAGGCCCCGAGGAAAACCTCCTCCTTCTGTTGTCGTGCAACTGGGTTCTTTGTTGAGTTTACAGGTTGAAATCAAACAACAGTCCTCTGAGTTCATTGTGAACAAATGGATTTTGCTGTCTCTGACAGACCTTGGGGAAATGTTTGCGCCCATCGCAGGGTGCCTGTTCTCTCGTTTGTGTTTTATTGAGTCTATCGATCATTCTTTCAATCTCGTGCCCTTTCTTTTTCTCCTTGCTTCTCGGTCTTGTCTTAGCTTACTCTTAATGATAGATACACACACACAGAAACACAGACCTTTTAAAAACACACTGTAAGTATACACCTACGCAGGCAACATAGAAAGTTGAATGACTGTAGATACTGTGGGCTGTGGTTAAGGAGATGTGTATAGGAAAGGGATTATGACTTAAAATCTCTTTTGCGTGGGTACACAAACTACATCAGTGTTTTCATTTTCCATGTGAGCATCTTGGTGTTAGCTTTGCACCGAAATGTATTGTCAATGGAAAACCAGAAGACTGATTTCTTCAAACTGCAGTAACAAAGATCCTTTCAATACCTCTTCTACTCTAGCAATACCTTTTTCTATCGACTTCACCAAACTTCTTCACACGGAGCTTTTACATTCAACAGCAGATCTAGTCAATAACTACATTACCAAAGTCCTACCTTCTTTTGCCTTCATTGCACTTAACTGTCTCTGAACACAACAACATCCTTTGCTTCGCATTCATTGTAAAAACGTACTGTATTCTTCACATATTCCTTATCTTACATTTCACTTCTTTCTTCACTTCACATTCGACATCAAACTACAAAACATTCTCTGGTCTTCTCTGTCTACTTACATCATCACCATCGGACAACTTACTGTGGCCTTCTTCAGTTTTACGATAGTAAGGACTGAGTGCTTTTTGGGAGAGATATGTATGGAGGATTTGTGTCTGGGCTATAAGGTAACTAATTAATATTACATTTAAATCAAGGTGAGGGTTCATTCTGTAAGTTTTTTTTCTGCTTTAATTAAAGTTGAGATGTAGCAATTTATCGATTAATGGATTAGTCGATCGAATAGTTGTTTTTGTCATTTTTCAAGCAAAAATACCCCCAAAAATTGCTGGTTCCGGCTTCAGGAAAGTGATGATTTGTTATTTTTCTCTGTTTTATATTATTCTAAACTGAATATCTGTTTGCTTTGGACTGTCAGTTGGACACAATATGACATTTAAACATGCCAGTTTGGACTGTGGGAAACTATAATATTTGGCAGATTAATTATTTGCAGATTAGTCAATAATGAAAGTAATTATTAGTTATAGTCTTACTGTCTAGGCTGAGAGAAAAAAAAAGCCATTATATCTCATTTTGGGATGCAGGGTTACTTTGCTGTTAGTCGCTCACTGTTTTGCACCAACAACTTCTTTCCTTTTATAGACAGGACTCAACTTTATGAAGGTAAAGTTGCATGAAGAAGCTCCCGGATGGAATACACAAATATTGAACACTCTATGAGTCCTGATAGCTAAAATAAGCCTCTGACATTGTGTACTACCTGCTGTGCACACACTTTCATATCATCCAGTAGACAGTAATGCACAGTTCTAAACCATACTAGGCTGTACCAAATTCAGCAGGGAGTGGGAGCATTGGCTTGTACAGGAAGAAATAGAGAGAGACTTGTAGGCAAAATCTCCTACAAGGACAAAATATCCAAATTTGAACTGAATGATATTCCCTCTGGAAAAGCCCAGAAAATTAAAGACTTAATGAAAAAATGCAAAGCCCTCCAAGTAATTTCCTCCATAGACCCCCTGTCATAAATAGCGCACAGTGCCTTACATGCCTCTTTGTCTTACATTAATTATCATATCCACATGCCGCATAAAACCCTGCCAAGAATTTTGCTTACTTTACTGCAGAAATTCCTTATCAACATTCCTCAAGAATACACCTGCTAATCCTTCACTCTTTCTAAATAACTGCCTCCATGCACTGACCTCTTTACAATTCATCACCCTATTTCAGACTTACTCTCACCCTCAATGCAGCACATTCATACAGCCTCTGTTTCACATTCTGTTACCCTCCTTCACTTTATGTTACCATTAAAATGAGACACCATCCCAACGCTTTGAACCTCCTAGAGATTATCTGAGAGTTTTTGCAGCCATATAATGAGCATTTTGCTCTTTGCCTTCCATCTCTCCCAGCGTTGCTCTTCCTGACATAGCAAGGGACTTACTGCTGTCTGTGTTTGTTGGTGGTATCCTTGCACATTCACTTTGACTGAACATTGTGGTGACATTTTTTTCAGTCAGTGCGTTACCAGAGCAGACAGCACCCTACAGCAGCCAGCACTGACATGACAACAACCAATGCTCCCATTTAGAAGCTTCAACTTCTGTCAGGTCATGGCATAATGTTTCTAAAATTGTATCTGATTTAGAGGCCCTGTGCATATCTAAACATTAGTTTATTGAACCAAAATATTAAATTAATAAAGTACCATCTGTGGGTTCAGTCCCCATGAGCCCAGTTTCCCTTTCCCTGATTTTGTTTAAATGTAAAATAGTACACAAGCTTGTTCCACCAAGTATCACCTATTCACGGACGCAGACATATCAAAGACACAATGCCGTGTCCTGTCTGAAGGACATGTTAGAGGTTACCCAAACTATATATCTATCTATTTTCTTCACGGGCACTCATTCACACACAGAATCTTACAATGCGTCCGTAGTGTAGAAGACGTCCACACACAGGGGTTAAAACACAATCCCATCAAGACATTCACTCAGACAACTACATTTTTGAGGGCAATTCTACCAAGGTGATTTGATAAAGCCTAGCAAGTGGATAAGCTGCCAGACATCCTCAGAATAACAAGTGCTCCAGCTCAGAGGCTCCTCTGGCTTTGATGTTTGGCTTCAAACCTGGCTTTATGCTGACAGCAGATGCTGAGTGAAGTACACACTACAGCTCCTTTTTCAGGTGAGTGAGTTCAGATCCACCCTGGATTTAAAACCTGACCCAGTTGTTCATTTGTAGCCTTTAACGAGCTAGTGCAATATAAGAAGTGGTCACCTGGTAGAGAAGAAAGGCTGGAAAGAGGGTGATGCTCACTCTCTCACTCATTCACACATTTTTTATTCTTCACTTAGAACGATCTACTGGCTAGTTGGTTCAAATATTGCTCAGGAGTTTAGACTCTATCCACAAGAGTCTGGAGTGTAAACTCCAGTATTTAACACTCTATTTTATGGCTCATCTTCCCAGGAAGAATAGATGTTTTATTTTATTGTATTTTATTTTATATGACACTCATGCTTCTCTTGCGAGCTTCATAAACTTTCTATTATAATCGTCTTCTGGAATAAGGAAATCTTCATTATCATTCATTTGTCATCAGGATCACCATCATTTCTTAACATCATCATCACTGCTTTGCTGTTTTCTTAACTTATGTTTTGGGCACTGTCATCATCATAACCATCTTTTAATCTTAACTCTAACTTTGTTTCCACATCCATGTGTATTTCCACATGGGCTATTATAAATTCCAATTCTTATCACAGGATTGGTTGAAATATCCCCCCCCCCCCCCCAAAAAAAAGGGGAAAAAAAGAATTGCTTTTGTGTCACAAACTACTCTTTAAATGCAGCTGTTATTTTGTCCACACACCTTCTCAGACACACATCTTGCTCTGCTGACCTGACCTGACCCAGGATTCCTGCTGATTTCTTGCCTCTCTGAGCTGTTTCTTCTCACTTTGAGCTTTAGTTGATCATGGTGATTAGCTTAGCTGGTCGGCAGATGGTGGGTGGAAAGCTGGCTGAACCACACTGTCACCAACTTTAGGGCTCAAGAGGGGGCCCATGGGTGAGGATTATGATGCCTAGTCAGCGCTGGAAATGCATGAGTAGTGAATATACAGTACAATAGAGCAGACGGAGGGTAGGCATGGGAGAAAAGATGAAATTGTCAGTGGGACAAAGAAGCTTGAGCATGACAGAGAAATGAAGGAGACTTTGCATTAGGAAGCCACGGGGGGCAGAGAAAGAGACAAACAGTGGGAGGGGGAGGTGGTAGTAGTTCTGGCTCAGGCCCTGGGCTTTGTTTCTGTGGTGACAGGTGAGGGGGGGACTCCTCTCGCAGGGCCTCTTGGCTGCTGATGAACTGCTGACCCTTTTATCCCTCAGCATCTTGTAGTGCACTTCTGGAATGTGGTGGCCAGTGAGGGCCATTCCCTCAGCCACCCGCAGTGCATAATGGGCGACTGTGTTTCCCAGTGTCACTGGTGCCCTGTGTCCCACCCTCAGTCTCCTGTGCTATGAGGCATCAGCCTTGGGAGCTTCTTTCCGTCCATTCTTTAGGGACGGCGAATCTGATGTCTTCACTGTCTTCCGAGGAGGACTAACAGGTTCACTGGCAAGCTCATGTAGCGATGGCTCCTTATACATCGCAACTGTGTGACAAGGATATAAGCTATTGGTTAATAATTAAGGAGGTGATAATTAACTAAGAAAAACTGGTTTGAATTGTGCTAAAGTGACACAAAGGACACAAACCCTCTATAACTTTAGGCAGGAAGTGTGCAGCTCCTTTGGTCTTCTTTACCCGGTTGCCCTTCATGATCTGGCCATCACGATTGATACCGATATACCAGGAGCGGCCAGACTGGGTCTGGCGATAGAGCATGGAGGAATATGTAACGTAGTAGTTCTCAAACACACTCTCCTTGAACTTACACTCTGGAGTGAAGTGCTCCTGAAAAAGAAACATGCAAAAGGGGAAGGGGGAGAAGTGCATTCATGTTAGCAAACAAAGGAAGAGAAGAAAAATAATGCGCAAATGCCAGAGAAAACCAGTACAAGCACACACTTGGGGAAAAAATACATGGACACAAGCAGTGAAATACATTAATTAGGTGTTTCCTGAGGGAAAGGATGGATAGAATTACATCTGGACGTGTGTTTCTTTGAAAGCATGAACATCCTGCTCCTTTGGGATCAGCAAGACAAGTATGCGTACTATACATGGAGAAATAGGATTGACATCTCTGCTAAACATAACACATTCCCAGTGGAAAAAAGCGGAGAAGATGAAAAGCACTTTAACACTGACACACCAACACAATTACAAATTCAGTCTATAAACATACGTACTGTACATATATAGTAAGTGACTAATTCTGACATCAAACCAGTTACAGCTTCAGAGGCATCCAAGTGCAGAAAACGAGCTTGGCTTATAATGAACCACATCCTTGATTGGTATTTAGGACATTTATAGGTTGGTGTTTATGAATGAAATCCCCAAAACAAATCAATATTTGGAATTTGGAATATTTGGAATCACTGTTTCTGCATACCCACTTTTATTCACTGTGTATCCTGACTGCACGTATGTGAGTCACATGCTTTTGCACTGTTTAGAGTTAAAAATAGTGACTTTAGTGACTTAAGCTACGATGTACCCAGATGCCCAGCTGTCAATCTCTTATAGAAGTGCATTGCCAACTTTTGAGAGAAGCTTTATTTAATCCCATGGACATTCGTATATTGAGCTTACCATTCAACATAAATTTTAACTGCAAGCACATAAGAGGGCCACAAGAGGTACTAGCAGAGTGGTTCCCAACATGGGGGTCAGGACCCCTCCAAAGGCTCCCAAGGTAATTTTTGTGAAAGATTCAGTACCTTTACATCTTTGACCCTCAAACAGTTATTCAGATGAAGTTTATAGAACACAGAAAAGAAAAGCTTTTGCTTTTAGACACTTCAAGGAATTATGTTATTAAGAATTAAGTAGTTAATGATTATTGATTGATCATTATACATGAATTTCTTCAGTAATCAATTAATTGTTTAGAATACTAAGATACTAAATGTCATATTTTGTCCATACTAAGAAAACTAGCAACATTCAGGGAAAATGTTGTCAATTTTGTGATTGTTTGCTGACATATATGACAAATTATATTTAGTCAATCAGCTGAATTTGAAAGACTATTTAGTTGGCATATTGGTTAAAACATCAGGATGTGGAAAAGGTAAAAAAACAAACAAAAAAAGGTTGTAGGGAAAATTGACTGTTGGGGCAACTGCTCACAACTCTTAGACATCTAAGAGATGTGAATAGAAACTGCTTTATTTTAAGGCATTACAAGCTGAAAAAACTGAGAACCACTACGTGCTACCATTAGCAAGTTTTTCAGACTCTGAGTATGTAAAAACAATAGTGTAATTCATCCCCTTCATTCCACCAAAGAGAATTCTCCCTTAATATATGCTACTCTCTTGTAGAGTCAATTGTCAGTGACTAAATCTGAATAGACATTTAAAAATCAAATTAGAAAACTTGGATCTAATCCAACAGTATAGCCAGATGTTCTAAATGATCATGTTCCAGCAGCACACTTCCCTTCCCTCTCTGTCCTCAACATAAGGACTACTGAACCCTGCATAATGTTGACTGGTGATATTAACCAATAGCGACAGATATACATCTCTCTTAGTCTCCATCAGGGTCTTGACAGGGTCCTTCCCCTGTCAGAGAGAAAAGCCAATCTGCTGGATTGATTAAGTGAGAGCAGCAGGGCAGAAATGGCTGAGTGGAGAATTTCTCTGAGACTCAGGACGACAGAAGAGGGCCAAAGGATCACAACTTGGCGTAGACAAGCTTTAATAAAGAGCCAAAAGTAGATTGAGAAGGTATAAGAGACCTCCAGTTTCACACTTATCACAGATCATCACCTTTCTCCTTCACAGGGAGGCGTCATCCTTTAGCTGAGAAGGCAATTCAGGACTTTGTGCCCTTTCTCGGACCACTCCTGCCCTGCTGCTCCACCACAGTTTATGCTCTTTTAACTTCTATCTTCCCACCTTTAAAAAAACAAGCCCCTACCTTTAACACAACAAACTCTCCCACTACATCGCCACCACATTGCAGAGCTATTTTAAGATCCTCTGACAGGTTTGATATCTTCTGCTGTGCTAACACAAAGAGGATGGGATCGATAGATGATCTGCTTCATTCATTATTAATCAGGCCAGAGAGCAAGTGGGGTGGGAAGCGCGGGAGACAGAAGGGGAAAGGTAGGAGAGACAGGAAAGAGAGGAGAAGATCACTCTGAGAGGACAGTGGGGTTGCTGGGTAATAAAGGAGATTATGAAGAGAGTGAAAGAGAGAGACCTGCTTCTTTGCATCTCCCACGGGACCAGAGCAGGAACAAGGGCTTTAGTCGCCAGCACCCCACGATCTAACACTCATGTCCCTCTGGAAAGAGAAACCATCAGTCCAACAAAATACCCTTCAGCTTAACCTCTGAAATGACACCAGCGATAACCCCTCTCCCAAGTCATCCTATAATTACCCTTTATAATCAGTCCCCTGAAATTAGCCTAATGATAGAACCCACATCTTCTGCATTTCATTCAAGAAGTCTCCAAAGGTCTGGAGGAAAGAAAAATTAGCAGAGAGAGAAGACAAGACAATGAAATGGATGTCCTGAAAATTCACAGGCAGGCCTATAAAATGATTATTCATGATAACCTGCCACAATGGCCAATATGCCTGTCCCTAACTGATACAAATATGTTGCTGTAATTACCCTCATCTCTTAAGCTCACCTTGAGGTAACCTCCCGACCTCAGCAGAACTACAGAGACCACCCAGGGCGTGCTGACTGAAGGTATCACTCAAACAACCAAATTTACCTACGCAGATGAATAATTGTTGAAGATGTGTTGAGGGTTGCACATTTTTAAGAGAGATGGGGGAATATTTCCATCTAAATGGTGGGAGCCCGGACTAGAAAGTGAATAAAAACCTCTTTCTTCAACCGTGTCGTATTGAGAGACTTGGGTAGCTTCCATTCCATGTGTCTCAAGCCAAAAATGAATTTAAATGAAATCAGACGAGAAAGGTAATATGTAGCGTCCGTGCTGAGAATCCCCAAGATGGGAAGAACCTTTTTATGATGCAGAGCAGCACCTGACCCACCCCCCCAACCCCCCATATCTCTCGTGTCTGATTACATCAATTCTACTTGCTTCAGAAAGCTTAACTCTCCATGCCACCATACACTGGGATCGCACTTAACCACTAAATAAGGACAGTGAAGTACTAATAATGCACACTCAGAGGGCAGAGTTCCTTAAATCTGACTAATGTCTTTCCCTGCATATAATTAGGATATAAAAACAGGGATGACAGTTATGAGTGAAGATGAACTGAAGCCATGAAAAATATTTAATATCTTGTTTACTTTCATTTCATCATGCGTGCACAAGCATGAAATCAGAAATAACACCCCTGAAAATGTAGCTCGCTCTACTTCTGGAATTCAAAACACGTTTTAGCATATCTGACGTGCAGTTATTTGCAGTCCCCTATTTAGACAGCAGGGGTCACAGCGTCATACAGGCTTCCTGCATCTATTGATTGTCCCATCAAGCTCCCAGTGTAATCTATGGGAAGCTGTGGAATCTGCCCAGCTGCAGTAATCCCACCATATTTGCACACGACTGCATCACTGCTGCAGCAACCCACTCCCATGACAACATGAAAAGTAAAGCTCATTCACAACAAGCCTCTGTTACGTACACGCAGACACATGCACTTAATAATCTGTGTGTGTGAGGGTAGGCAATGCAGAACGCCACCGGCAGGGCATGTTGCTGATGTTGTCGTCGAGGCCAGATGTAGATGCACCATGACACGCCATGTTACATAAGTCAATAGGGCATAGACGTGCTTATTAAGAAGGGGTTTACAGAGGATGAGACTGGCAGTTAATACTGTCTAGCACCACACATGTATGGCCTGTCTCTAATGCTTTATGATAGCCCAGGGAGGCATGATGCTCGCATGACAAGAGCAGAGTGGATAGCAATGTGCATGCACTCTGCAGTGTTGACTGACAGCTGGAAGGCCCTTGTCAATATAATGTGGCTGAGAGTGGAGTAGTACCTGCCATTCCCTCATTGACCCTCAATGACAGAGGTGACACGATGCCTGCTGCCTTTATCTGAAATCACCCTGCTTTAGGACACAGAAAGTGATAGTGGATTGTGTATTGTCATCATCACCACAGGACTAGATTCTAATATATCCATGAGGCAAATTTGGAAGGAGAGCACTGTTACAAGGCATATCATGAGTCAATCAGAAAGAATAGGTTTTGCCTTCCCTAAGTGCTCTTAATTGGCTGCCTGGCAAAGTGTCTGTCTTTATCATTGCATTTCCCCACTTCATCTCTTTTCCCTTCCCCTGGCCAATTATTCTCTCCGCTACTTTTTTTTTCTAATGTCCACATTTTATCCTGTCCTGTGATAAAGGCGATGCTATCTTGCTGCTGGTGTTGTCCTGCATCTCAATGCAATCCTCCATGAAAAGAATAGAAAGGACACAGCTTTTTCGTCAATAGGTCTTAGGCTCTTTCTCTTCCTTTATCCCTCTCCTGTGCTTTCCTTGTCCTCCCTTTCTATCTGTCTTTGTCTTTCTCTATCACACACACAAGTATCACAGGCCTGCACAGATCACAAAATTTTATCTGTTGTGCTGTTGACATTTATTTCTTTCTTTAAACCATTAAAAAGCCATACACGCTGTGATTCTGTGTTGTCCTAGCTGTGAGGCATGTCCACAACGATCGATTTAGAGCTTTGGTGACCAATGATGACCAAATTCTCATAGTCAGCTTCTGCAAAAACCCATGGAAAAACCATCCAATCTGAATAAGACATGGCAGTGTTAAAACCAAAGCATAGTTTTTGGCCTGCTGCATTAGAGCATGATAACATGACATGACAGATGGATGACATGAGTTGTTACACATGTCTCCATATATACATATTTCTTTTTTACTATTTACATATGGTTAAGCATTATAGTTAGAAATATTCCAATCAAGTTTTCTCTGCCCTGCTCCTGATTCCAGCCTGATCTGATACTTGGATTTTACGTAAATGTTGATTAAATATATATCTGATTCATATAAATAACTGAAACACAAGCTCAGCCTAGAGTATACATAGGGCTGTAGTTCAAAACTGTTCAGTTTACAAACTTAGATTACTAATCTGATATAAATGAAAGTATAAGACAACGCAACTCTTGAAATTGACTCTATTGAAGTTGCTGGAATTCAGTTCATGTCTGACTGTACAGCTTTGTTATAATGTGGACATCCGTCCCTCTCAAACAGTCTTGGTTGAGCACAGACATCAGCAGCACAGAGCACTTTAACTCACTAAATTAATGTTAATTAGCACCAGCTGAAATGACCTGCTGCCGCCCACATTTGTCATTTTAACTGGTGAAAGCGACAAACAACACTGGCTAAAATTGAGAAGCTGCTACTAGAATGTTTTGTACACTGCTCTGTGCTGATAAGAAAGAGGGAGGAGAGAGAATAGATTTTTTAACGTCTGAGTTTGCGAATTTGTTTATTTTGCCAACCTCTCTGTCAGAACTCAGAGCCACTCACTGGTGCACCCAAATCATTTTCTCAATCACACACTATAATTTCACTTAGATATGCAGCAAAATGCTCAAACTGTAGAACTGACAGTGGTAAAGTAGAGCAGCACTGCAACAGAAGCCAGCTGAGGTGAACAAAACACAATACAGTACAGAGGAGAAGGCATCGAAATTTGATCAGCTTGATTTTGATACAGATCCTGTGAAATGTGCCCGGATCAACATCTCTACTTCCATGCATTCACTGACCAATCTGACATGCCTTACAATTGATATTATGCAGTCTGACACAACAGAGATTTAAGTCATGTTCAGAATGTAAAATATGCACAAATACCTGCATGAAGATACCAAATATTTAAAATTACAGGCAAAGTCCATGTCTAAGTCTTGACTGGCACAAAAACTGTTTCTGTGAAAACGTGCCTGTCAACAGTCATGTCAGCCTCCTTCAACACAAGCCATTTTCTCTCTCTCTCTCTCTCTCTCTCTCTCTCTCTCTCTCTCTCTCTCTCTGTCTATGAGGAGTTTTCCAGAGCACATAGATTATAAAATGGGGCACGAATGAGCCAAGCTCTATTTTTATATCAGGATCAGCCATTTCCTGTTGTTACCTACAGGTAGCATGTCTGAGATTTATATCTGAGACAAAGCAGCAATGGACTCCCTCTGCTTGTTATAGAGCCTGGCCCCACAAACTGACCACTACGTGTGTAGTGTTTTTCAGGAGCAAACAACAGATTTACCATCAGTATGCAGCACAAGAGGCAGTATATGCAAGAAGATGAGAAAATAGCTGTCAGTCACGTTGGCTCTTCTGAGAATGACAGCGACACGCTCATTTACCATAAATGGAAACATTCCTCGTCTGTGTCACACACTCTCTTGGCATGTTTTTATATGTAAAAGCAAATACGCACATGCTCTTAGAGAATAATGATATGTTGAAAGCGCCATATCATGTCACCTGCACTCCTGCCTGCTCCAGCAAATTAACACATCATATGCACTATAGAGAATAACATGGGGGTCATAAAATCAGACATGCATGATATTACACAAAAAGACAGCTGTTTTATTGTTCAGTGCCTACATCAACACATTCTTCTAACTGTATGTGTGTGTGTGTGTAGCAATGTTTCCTGCCAGCAATTCAGTTTGCATTTTCATTTTCAAAAGTTGTGGATCTTAGGAATAGAACCACTCTATTCTGTCCACCTTTTTTCTTAACCCTTTGTTAAGGTACCAAGCATATTGATCCGAGAAGAGGAAAAGTTTGGCAGCATAGGTTAGCCCTAAGAAGAGCCCTGTCTGTTTCCTACATTAAGCCCTGAGGTCTGTGTGTGGTGGGAGCGCAAATACAGATCTACGGTTTACTTGAATGTAGGTATGGGTTAGGTACAGGTTTCAAGGGTACTATACCGAAAGTGTTTGGAAATGTGCAGTGTGCGAGAGAAAGGAAATTCTCTGAAAGAGGTCAGTGTGGGATGCAGTAGAGCTATTGACTGGTACTGAGGAAATCCCTTCTTCTCTCTGTTCACAGAGGCAAGGCACCAAAGCCCATTGCATGCTAATCAGGGGCTCTGAAGATAATAGCAGAGGGTGTATGCCATAATTCAAGACTTAACTCTCACATGTACAGATGATGCTCTTTCCTTTACATCTCATATGCATAAAACCACTCTTGCATTTGCTGCTTTTGCATATAAATTTCCACATATTCTGTTGAAACCAACACACAGATGTCCATTGAAGAGAAATATATACAACATAATTATAGTGGGCTCTGAAATTGCACAATTTGCATAAGTGTCAAGTAAACTGTGATATAATAACATAATAAGTGGTCTGACACTGATCATGTAAAAGCAGTGTTGTGACCACTGTCCAGGGTGCTGATTGAAGTGCTCGCCCTGAAAGATTCACTAGCTGCTGAAGTGGGCATCCTTGATAAGAAATGAATGGATATACATGATGTTGAGTGTTAGCAATGTTGTCATGCTAAAGCAATTTCCCAAGCATGCTACCAGGTCTTGAGAGCTGTCCAAGGTGCTGATCAGAGGGCACTATAACTGAAACTTTGAGCACACAAATACTCCCACCAGAATTCCCTGTCTCTTGATATGAAGTTGGAGATTCTGTCTAGATGTGAGTTTACTGAATACACATAATTAACACTAAATGAAGCCCTTATGGCTAATTGTTTGACACACTCTGACACTTTACTAGACATAATTGAAATGACATTTAAGAGCTAATGAAGTGCTTTGCCACACTGACTAAATTAGACAAAACAACTTGTAATAGTAACACTCTGTCATGGGTATTGCACTTCAAAGAGTTCTCCATCTCATCTCCTGCTACTGCTTCACACATTTCTCTTCTCGTCCTTTGTAATATATTCTAGTAGATTTGAAAGTCACCTGGACCTGGTTTAATGTATATTAATGTAAAAAATCAATCAGAGCATCATTTTTACCTGCAACTGATTACGGTTTAAAATGTTTTGACTCTGTGATTGAGAATCGTGATTGGTAACTACATATCTTGATAATAGCCATTATGCTAACATGCTTGCAAGCATGTGCTCTTGACAAATGTAACTTGGTGCTTTAAGCACATGACACCCAAGTTAGAATTAGATTATGTATTAAAAATGAGTGAACTTGGGCAAAATGAAAGTGTAAAAAGTTATGGGGCTGTGCAAAAGTACTTAATCAAAACTTAAATCAAAAGCAGTAACATGTATACTTCCCACCTGCTCTGAACCCAATTTGTCAACTACAACAAATGACTCATCTGTCTGTGTCTGAAAATCCTATGGCACCGCTCATGCATAATATAATATAATATAATATATAAATAGTTATAGTTTGTTATCTTCTTGTGTTTTTTTCATGGACTAAAGAATTTACTGCCATTTATTATGCATACACAAGCCCACATACATGTACAGCACAGATATACATGCATCACTTCCTGTATAAAGTTGTAAAATACTGTCCTTAGTAGTTTATGACACTGAAGTCATTATATTGTAGTTGATAGGGACACAGTGATACCACTTTTTTTAGACCCAATACTCTTACAATTCAGTGTCCACTGGTGGGTAGTGAGATTGTGTCGGAACTCATATACACTCCTCTGAGCCAAAAGACTCTTGTTAACAGCCAGCTGGAGGGTGTGAGCGATGCACAGCAGGCCAGGGTCCAGCATCACTCATGGCCTTGATCATATTTTTGGGTGTAAACTACTCTGTGGCACACTGTTGACGTGCTTTTTATAAAGTCATGCAGATGGAGTAATATGGCTTTCTGCGATGTGATGACATCTTCTCAGTACACTGAGAACTCTGAGATGTTGTTACTGTTTCTGGCTGCTGCCATTCATAAACTCCTTGAACTCTGCCTTGTGTTGGTTCTTTAGATGTTTTGTGTCTGTGTCATTTCGTAGCCTGCCCTACCTCAATTATCATAATTGTCATTATTGCTTATCCTAAAATATGTGCAAAGGGTTGACATTGCTCCTCTGCTGACCTGCTCAACCAACAAGGGCTTACCAGTATCTCACCGGTACTTGATACTGGTATTGGCATCAGTGCATCCCTAGTGGTTAAGTTATGTGATTAGCTGGAAGTTAAATTCTTCAGTGTAGGGCTGCACGATTCATCGAATTTTAATCACAATCATGATTTTGTCTGCCACGATTAAATTAAGATGATCGTCAGCGTTTTTTTCATTTAAAAAGTGAGCTCTGTTGCATGTCAAATCAAGCATCTTGATTGAAAGCAAGCTTTCTCAACCCAATCGTCAGGCAACCACCAGGGGGCGACCCATAGGTTAGGGCCTCATCATTACGCTGCCTGAACAGCAAGCGAGTGAACCCTGCAGCAGCGGCAGCCCTTATACAGTCTATGCGGCAGCCTCAAACAATTAAACTGTGTGAGAGTGCAATGTCGGGAGCAGCAGGCAGTGACAGTGCGGAGATATCTGGAGGTGAGGAGCCGCTAGTGCCTCGTAAAGGAGCAACATCTACTGTTGCCCCTATTCCACCGCGCTGGTGCTAGTGCTAGAGCCAATGCCTGACTTAGCACGAGTTTTTTGTGTTTCCACCGCCTAAGCACCGGCTCCAGGTGCTAAAAACCGGTGCTTAGCAGACACTAGCTCTTCGCTGGTCCAGAACTAAGCACCGTCAGCGGCTAGGGGCGGGGTTATTGTGAGTGCTGGTAGCCAGTTACCAAATCGCAATTGCGACCGGCTGAGACACACAAGCGGTAATTTGTGTTCGCCAGGACGTCCCTGGTCTGATCGCAGATATATTGAACTGTCTCCCGGATCACAAAGACGTTTTACACAAACTTTTGTGCACTGAAATCCGGTGTCCGAGAGATCGCGGATGTGTCCAAGCAACAGACGACCTCCGCCTCGCAGTCAGCCTTAAGACCCTCTACAAATACAAATTTTCATTTCATTTCATTTTCTGTTTGTTTGCACTTTATACTTGTATTTTGCAATGGCATATTTATTTTTTCCCTTTGTCTTTGGGTAAATTTTAGTTTATTGTTTATGATTATTTTAAGTTTCCATTTGAAGACTTGTTTGTTTAAAAAAGAGAGTGCAATAAAAAGGTATGTTTTACCAAACATAATGAATAATCGTGATTAATAATCGTGATAACAATATTGATAAAAATAATCGTGATTATCATTTTGGCCATAATCGTGCAGCCCTACTTCAGTGTAAATGCTACTGATCTATAGACATACTTACCGAGGTATAGAGGTATCCTTCACTATTCATGGCAAGGTACAGCCCTGTCTTTGCCCCCTGGATTGCCACAATCCGCAGTCCCACCGGAATTAAATTGAACTGTGCTGAATTGGGTAATAAAGTCAGCGAGATAGGGAATGACAAAGGGAGAGAAAAAAGAGAAAGTCAGAGAAGATTGTGAAATCATTACAATACAATATAGCAGCAGCCTGCTTTTCTGTCTTCATTGTATTAGGCTGAATGGTTTCAGTGTCACTGACGCATGCTATATCTCTACTAAGCCCAAAAAGCTGTGACCTCTCAGAGTTTATGTTGATGTAAACACAACACCATGTCACCTTCACTATGCTTTACACTGCCTCTAAACCTGTATCATAATCGAGATGTTTTACCACAAAGGAGCTCAGAGCTAAGACGGTGAAAGGTGGATGGATGGATACACTCCCTGGGTTGGTTAAACTACTCTGAACCTGTTAACAATAAGACCTCATCAAGTAAAATTAATGATGTTGGATAAATAGAATTTTAATTTGCCACATTCAAACAATCTGGAAGAGGACCCATGTCATGTAGGCAAATATGGAGAAAACATACTAGCATGAGAACAAAATACATAGTTATCTCACATCATCTCAACAGTGGCACTGCCAATTGGAAGCACCTCAAGCAGCCCCCTTGCTTCTCTGATTTACAAACTTCAAATACTGAGAATCAATATCTGTAGATGGCTTTTACTGATCAACACATATGCCATGCCAAGCATCTCTGCATATGAGCAAGGACATTGCCAAGGTTTGACAGGCAGTGTGGCGTGATGTTCCTCCCTATTAAGAGACAAAAATAACAGTACAAATTGGCGCAAATTTGACAGATGAGCTGACAAAATCATGACTTTTGCCTTGACTCTTCAGGCACAGGGCCCCTATAGCACAGTGTGACACCTACTGTGGTTCTGTTTAGCTCAGTGCACACAGTACAGCATTAACTTTGCCAAAGTTGGAGATTTGGCTCCCAATGAGGGTGTGAGCTGGTTAGTACTTGAGCTGTATGACAGTGAAAACTGCAGGTGTTGCATGCATTAAGTACAGTATGGTTTCTACCCTGTCTACTGGTGCTGGAGACTGGACTGTGGATAATTTGATTAAAATTACACAACACGACTGCAAGCAAAGACGTGTCGACCATAGACAGAAACACACACACACTCACAAAATGAGCTGCTTTCATCCCTTGTGCTGTCCATGGTGCCGTCAGGCTGCATCTGTAGGTAGTATCCATGTTGGCTGTATAGCCGGGTAACAATGCCCTTCAGCTGTGGCTCTGCAAGAGAGCGCAGGAAAACAACATCATTTTAGACCGCTGCTGCTGCCAGAGGTCAAGAGCAAAAATGACATTCACTGATTTATAGAACCTGAAAAAAGAAGGGGTTAGTCAAATATGTCAGAGTTTAAAGACACAAACCATGGAGAGATTTGACTGTGTATATATCTATATCTTAAAATGTTTGAATAGTTTTTTTTTTCAAACATTACACTATTGGATGGATTGCATTGCAGTTTTGTACAAATGTTTTCATTATCAAGTCAAGTTTTTCCAATACTAGCTACAAAACTAATCATCCTCAATTGTTGTTTAGTGTTAATTATCAAGCCTAAGCATGCTAACATGCTAAACTAAGACGATGACGATGTTAAACATCATCTCTAAACGTCAAAGCGTTAAGACTGTCATTGAGAGCATGTTAGCATGCTGATGCTACCATTTACCTGTTAGTCTGTTAGTATGGCTTTAGACTCTATCATACTGTTACACAGTGTCAGCCTGGTCTGGAAACATTACATATAAGGCTTGTGAATTCATTCAGTGTCCGTCTAAGGTATGACTAATGTAATATTTTACTTTACATTCGCCTCCTTCATTTCTACATTACAAATAACAACAGCACAAGCCGTCTAACTATTTTCTTGCATTAACTTTCTTGCAAAAAATATCAAAGTCACATGAAAGGCCTACTGGGCATCCGTGTAATGACTTGAGGGAGTTTTACCATGAGGGAAGATGCCTGGCAGAACTGATGATAATTGATATCTGACATCATTACCATAATAAAGGAACACTTATCCAACCTTAAAACACTTCAAAGTACTACTAGAGAATGCAGCCATTTGCATTGTATGTTTCTTAGATTTCTCAAGAGGATAAAATACATAAAAATATTCTGTAGAAACAAGACAGTTTAGGGTTTCAGCATTCATTATCAAATTCTTGGTTAATTAATGAAATGTCAGCAAGTGGTCAACAACCCAGCAGAAGTGAACTGACTCATATACCTCATGTGCTTGACAGGATGTGATAAGATCATATTCTTGATGTATCACATTCACATATCTTGGGATGTTGCCAGTGCTAGTTTTTGTTTTGTGCTGCAATTGTAATGTACACACTGCCTGTCCTTAAAAAACCCAATCAACAGACTCTAAACGCATTAGTGAATTGCCCAAGGTACAGTTTTGGACTAATTGGGGATGTACAACACACAATGGATCTGAAATTATGCAGTGCCTAGTAATTCAACTGACTGGTGAATAAAATCCCTGTGTGACTTAAGCTAATGCGGCATCAGTCCACTGTCTTGCTACGAGTGGTATTTTTAGAGAGAGCTGGGTCCATCAGAGTATGAGGTCAAGTGAGAGAGTTAGTCTGTCTCCCGCTAAATAAAAGATATATAATCAAGGCGGCTGGGTGGTGCAGGACAGGATGGAGGGTGAATAGAGAGGTTGAATGTTTCATGAGCTGAGTCCCTGCAGCCTACTTTGCGTTCATTTAAGAAACAGACAAGATCTTTGCAGCAGCTCTCAGACATCACCAGTGCCCCCCTCAATTACATGAACCACTGTCTGTGTTGTGGAAATGTACGTTGTCTCCTGAGCTCAGCACCTCACTGCCTTGGCCAGGATACTCCAACAGAAAGGAGAACCCTTCCGCTTCAGCTTAAACCTCAGTCATTTAGTCTGGTCAGTGAACTGACCAGTCTCCTTCAGTGCAACTTTAATAAGAGAGATGAAACATGGATGAAGGAGCAGTTCATGATGGAACCTCTGGAGCACTGAGGCTTCATCCACACTAATGGAACAGACAGTGGATCCGCTGAAGAATGTCATGTCAGCGGATCCTATTCATTGTCTATGGCAAGCAGGAGATCTGGCTCATGGTGCGTGATGTGGCATAGTGAGTTGATGGAGCAGTCACCCTATCTGAATTTGCATATTTACGACTCAACCTATACTTTGTACAAATTAGTTTGTCCAACGGGACACACCAGGATGGTGAGACTCTGATCAAACTGTCAAAACTATAGGCAGTGCTGATAAAATATGAGTCAAGATTGTGTTACTGCATTTCATGCCTCACATGTTTTCAGAAACATATTTTATTCTACTGTTCAGCTGTAATATGAGCCCAAACCAAGCACGCTCAGTTTGCAGGATGTCAACCACTAGCTAAAATGTATGCAACCAAATGCATCCTCATTGGATCCAGTGGGTGTGTACCATAATATGTTTTTGTTTTAAAATGCATTATTTTTGCTACAATTGCGGCAAACATCTACTCTGGCATTTTGAAACACTTAAAACTAAGAAACTAACCCTTCCTGTTAACACTGGCACACACATGTCCAGTGTACGTGAATGGTCATGTGATTGTATGGACAGAGATTATTACTGAAACAAAGTGCTAAAACTCTTGTCTGGACGAAGATTGTTTTCACTGTAAAACGCTCTTTTAAAATCAAAACATATTAGTGTGGACGTAGCCTGACGGCCATCTGGGATTTCCTCCTCTGCTAAACTTCGCCCATGCCCTCACATGCACTCCCCGGGGAGGGACCGAGGGCACTGCGCAATCTGCCTGTCTTCTGCAGACTAGCACAGGGAGCAAGAGAGTGGCAGAAGATGCAGGGATGAGATCTGTAGGACAATTTCCCAAAGGAAGTGTGCCAGGGTTGAGGCATCAGTGAAACTGTGACCTACTCCCATTGTTACATGCAAGCATCTGCAGCACTCCCTATGCTCTCTCTTTCAGAGCCTCTTGTCAAAACATTTCAGTGTCTCTACTCCTGTACTTTCTTCTTCTTTCTACCCTTTTCCATTTCATAGCCTTTGAGTTATGTACGCTTTCATCCCACCTAATAACTTCATACATCATCCAATCAGAGCAGGGAAGCTGTTCATTACTTGTCCCCACAGATGCAAAACAGAGTGATGAGAGAGAGAGAGAGAAAGAAAGGGATATGGGAGGATCAGGGAGGAGAGAAGAGCAGAGGGACAGCAAGGGACCAGAGTGAATGAGATGACACTGTCATTTCATTAAGAGTGACGGCTGTATGTGCTCGTGAAAAAGCACATTTAGGCAGAAATTCAATAGACAGCTTGTGCAATATGGCTGCAATCAAAACTCCCATGCTTGGTGTCAGGGGCACAACAACTAATGTTTCACTTAGAAGAGCTGGCTCTAACTTCAAATTCCCCATCACAGCACACTATAAATTCTGATCCACTGTAATGAAAGCAAGCTTCCAGCAAAAACCATTGTATTTTACTACCAATTCTGAGAACTGAGATTCATAAATGATAAAAGAAAAAACAGCTCAGATGGACTCTTGCCACCTTGTTACCATCACGCAGCTTTGAACTATGTAGGCCCAGTGCCATGGCTTTTAAACTGTTGTGCCCTAGAAGTCAGCGTGCCTTCATTGTATCATTCTGTAAGTTGGACATAAAGCAAGTGCATTCTCCTTTTGTCACAGAGACTAAATTATGAAGTTGTTGAAGACACTGTGGACATTTAGAGCTGGAAGGCACATGTCAATAAGTGGTCATTATAAGGTTTTATACCCTTCAGAGTGTTGTACATCACTGTAGACTGACAGAACAGTTCTACTGGGAGGAGCCATAAATAAGGCTCGTAAAGCCGTCTCTGTATTTTATGTCATTGCTGCGATCAACACAAATGGCTGTATTTGCCTGTGTAGTCAATGGTAATCTGAACCTTCCTCATTTGAATTTCTTACTCATTTGCTGAAGAGGATTGATGATGACATCTTAAGAACTCTTCTGTGTGATTGATTTAATAATGACAAATCATTTTTGTTTTTGCTTATTGAGCCTAGTCCACAGGAACATGTTTTTATGTAAGCATATCTGTGAGACTGAAATATTCTGATTCTTGTGCTAAATTCACTTTTTTGAGATAGGAGATTGCATCAGTTTATCCTGTATCCATTTTATTGTGTCAAATGCATCAGAAGTTACTTTCACTTATGCAGAGAAAATCCAGTAATTTTGTCCCACATCAGTCCAAAATCTGTGAAACATGTATGACTATCTACATACCGTGATTTGTGATGGCGGACAGATGTTCATTCATCATTAAAACAGGTGGGGGCATGTGAATGTGACCTCACCTCGTAGTTTTGCATGAGTTTGGGGTCAAGAGGACATCATTTTTATAGGAAAAGGAAAATAACTTCTGCTGCAATGAACAATATAAAACTGGTCCAGGGTCAGTGGCTGGTGATGGAACGACGACATTTAATCTACTAACTCATAATAGGATTAGGCACTAAGTTATTTTTGCTTTTCTTTTCATTTATGTGTGTTTCTACTGTAAAATTCTAAAGCTCTTTTTTGGCTCTAATAATTCAGCGCTACAAGGCTTTTAGCAACATGCAAATGAACAAAACTGTGCATAATCATAACTCTGACTCGACTCAGTGTCATCAAATAACAGAGATGCACTGCATTCCCATGCGTATTTGGCAAACTGCTCCCCTCTCGCAGTCTTGACAGCATCTGTCTGCATAACACATACACACACACACACACTCTTCTTCTGCCATTGTTGTTAATGTTGCAGTGCATTGCCGTCAAGGTTTCAGCAAACATCTCTCATTATTGCCTAGGTAACATGCACCTTTCATCAAAATATGAAGTAAAGTACATACATCACACAGAACACAAACACATCTGGGTTAAAGGTTGGAAAATATATATCTCTTCTATAAACAAGAACCAATGTTGAAGATCTGTGTGTACCTACTCTTACCCTTGACAGTTTTTATAGGCTTTGCTCATTTTGACAGTAATTCATGTTGAATCATCAAGATTTGCTTTCCATTTACATGTAGAATGTTTAATACCAGAAACTTCAATATGTTTGTATATGGTATATGATGTCTTTCTATATGGTACCTTTTTACCTTTCAGTCTGCTGCAGGTGATGGATCAAAGGGGTACTCCAGAGATTTTGTTTCGCACTCTATAAAGTATCTTGCAAGAGACAGATTCAAAAAATAATAATAGTCAAAATTCAAGCAGCAGAGACCTGAGAAATTCCTGACTTTTCATCCCCAGTATGGCTTAAGCTCCAAAACTACTGCATCTTACATCCCCTATAATGTGAGTGTCCCTTTAAATATAAAGGACCAATGTGTAGGATTCAGTGGCATCTCGCAACAAGGCTGAAGGTCATAACCAACTGAAAAACCTGTGCACTCACCCTCCCCTTCTACAACCTACAGTGGCCACAAAACTTGCAAAAACTGTTGGCCCTCTCCAGAGCCAGTGTTTGGTTTGTTCATTCTGGGCTACTGTAGAAACATGATGGCGCAACATGGCTGACTCCATGGAAATTGACAGACAGAATGAGGCTTAGTTTGAGGCTATTTTTCACGAACGAAAGTATAATTATGAATATTCTATTCCATTATTGTCAATAGATCAGTCCTACACAGGGGAGCATTAATGGTGTGTGTCCAAGCCACATAAGAGTGAGCACACATTAGTGAGCAAGCCAACTTTCTTTTCCCTTCATAAGCCCTGGAGAAGCACACTGACAGATAGTGACACACTGTGACAGCAGTCTACCTCTGGTTGGATTAGCAACGCACACAGAGTTGTTTACATGAGCAAAAAGCCTGTGTTTGTATCACAAGGATGCGTAGAGTGCACATGTAGTCTCCACTGCTCCACAGGGGTAAACAGAGAACATGATAACTCGGAAAGCTACTGACTCAAAGGTCATGTTTAGTGGTTTGGGTATGTTAGGGCATACTTGTATTCAAACAGTAAGAGCATATTTTATATGGCAGGGAGCCAAAAGCATTCATTGTTTTATAGGACCATAACCCAAACAAATCTAATGTTTGAAGTGGAACATCTTATAATGCAGTGGTGGAAAATATCTATATCTATATCTATCTATATCTACTTATATATCTATAAGTACATTTACTCAAGTACTGTTCTTTGCACAGTTTTGAGGTACTTGTTTCCTCCTCTGTCCTACTTCACTGCATTTCAGCAGCACTGCATTTATCCAACAGTTGTAGCATTTACTAGTAATTAACATTAAATAAATTTCACATCAAAACATACAGTTAAAGAATAAACATGAAATAAACTGGCTCCTAACCTTTTTGGCTTGTGACCCCTTCAAAAAGCAGTGTCTAGTAAGGGCACCTTATCACATTTTGAATGTCTAGGTTGTTAAACGTTTCATTTAAATAGTTATGAAAGGCACAAAGAGGTAGAACTCTGTAACATTTTACAACAAAAGCAAAGATTAGAGAAATGTCCAAATGTGTTTGGCACTTTATTTTTTATTTTGTCATGCCCTAATTATCTCATCACCCCTCAGAATTATCTTGTGACCTAGCTCCACCTTTGTCTATGCTTGTTTTATCTAAGAGTCTGAAACCCAAAGATGTTTTCAGGACCTGGAAACACAACATTATTGACTTAAGCTGAAAACAGTGTATGCCTTATATTAAATGCTAAGCAACTGAGAAGAAGCCTGGTCATTTGACATTCACGTGACAACAATATGAGAACAAGGTCCCTGTGAGGGGTTAAAAATGTAGTCGTGATTCAAAAATTAAAGTAGAAAAGGAGAAAATGCAGCCAAGGACTCATGACCTAAAAGGGAGTAGACTGACATTTAAAGTTTGTTGCACTAGTTATTTTCAGTGTGGAGGATGGGGTGTTTAACTTCAACTCAGATAAACAGGCTTAGATTCCCAACTTAAGCTAAGTTTTTTTCTGTGAGCAAAGTATTACATTTTTCTCAGGTTTTCTGTAATCAACCATGACCGTACAGTAAATGGATCAGCACTTAGTAAAAAAAACTCACTCCTCTTTTGAGCCAATGGAGACTGCTCATAATTATAATCCTACATATGTATCCTATCAGGTGTGAGTCATCTCCTGTGAGGTGTATCCCTGTTCTGTTGACAAAAGAACAGCGGGACCGCACATTATCTTTCAGGGTGAACACACTTACATCTGCCTGGCAGAACCTTTCACTAACTATGCCAGAAACACAACCTGCAGCCTCGACTGTCCTGGGTATTTCCCACGGAGAGGGTGTGTGTGACTGCATTCATCACTCCCGGGACACGTGTGGGCCTGAGTGACAGAAAACATTCGCTGATCCAGGTCAGTGGAGTGTGGGTCAACCAGGGCTCCCTGTCCGTTTATGTACATCAGCACGCAGGTGTTGTCAGCGCACCCGACAACATGTTGACTCATCAGCAGGCCCATTTCCAAGTGACCTCTCCACACATGAACAGAAATATGACTAGCAGTTGACAAGCGGGAAAGGAAGTGTGCCGACAGTGTTCCTTAAGGGATGAGGCTTTAAGAGATAGAGTACATGCACTGGCAAGTCAAAGTCAGATTTTCCTTTCACAGTGCTCAATAATTGTTTGCATTGTCACATTGTTATCGCAGGCATTGTATGTTTCACTAGTAGTCTAATTCTTTGCAAGTGTTTAAGTGACAAAAAGTACAACTTAAAGTGAGCTTAAACATTACACTAGTTCCATAATTGATGCATAAGTATGATGGATTTCCAGTGACATGTTATTGTTGTTCTGTTATGTTGTGGAGAAATATTTGATTTGCAATATTCAGACAGAGGTAAACGGATTATTAAGTAAGTACAAGTTTTGTAAAAGCAGGAGAGATTATAGTCATAAGAGCATTTTGTGTATTAAATTGGGTTCGCCTCTAATCCCAGCAGTAACCTCTGCACGGCCTACACAGGGATGCCCCTCATCAATTTACATTCAGCACTGATAATCATTTTGAAAATCACCTGGGGGAGACTGGAGCCTAATGTTATAGTACAGCCATTCACACCGCAATTATGTGTGCGTCTGTGTAAATGAGGTCAATGCACATAAGAACCCAAGGTAATCACTTCATGCATCACGACTGCCATCAAGGACACTTAAACCCCTCTGCTGCAATGTAATTGCTCTGAAAAATAAGCAGCGGTTGAGGTTTATCGCTAATCAGTGTAGTGTATGGCTCGGTGTTAGTTATCATTACACTAATGTATTTATCTGGCTTGATTTGAGCTCAGTATGTCGCTCGCCGAGCTCCCCCTAGTCGAGCTCCTCTTGATAAGGTTGGAGGTAATTACTGGGGGCCTGCATGACTGAGCAGCCAAGGGCATTTCTTCTTCTGCTCTGACTGAACCAAACAACAGGGGTTTTCCTTGGCTTATATTTTCAGGACTCCCTGACTCTCCCCTCCCTTCTCATCATGCTCTCTTTTCACTTTCAGCTACTCTCTCCACACCTCTCCTGCTCACGCCTCGTGTACGCATGCATGCATACAGTACATGCGTGTTGGCAAGCCACACATGCGTGTACGCACACATGCGCATGTGTACTGCATATATGCAAGAAGGAGGGAGCCTGTCTCTTGTGTAGCGTTTGATTCTGCTTCTAATAAAAGGAGAACACGGTTCCTCCTTTTTTTTTTTCCTTTCCTAAACTGGGCCATGAGCTCTACAGTGCTGCTAGTAATTATCAACCTTGTGGGAAGATACAGAGGGGGAGAGAAGGAGAGGAGCAAGGGAGGATTGAAGTCGTGGAAGCTAGTTAACAACATGAAGGCAAGACTGAGGAATGCTCTGCGTTTGTCCAGAATTAAAAGAGGGAATGATGGCAGGAGCAAGAGAAAAGGGCAGTGATGGAGCGATAGAGCGATACAAAGATACAGAGTGTGGCAAGTGTGAGAGGTAGAGCGAGGAGATAGGGGAAGACAGGTTGAAAAAGGATGTTGTAGAGGAGCGAGAAGAGGGATAGCAGGATGGGGGCGAGGTTAAAGAAGGAATAGGAATGAATGAGGTGTATCACATCACCTGCAACTCCAACAATGGCCTCTTGATTTGAAATTCAAGACTTCATAAATCATTTCATGTGACAATGGCAGCAGTTCACATAAGTGAGACGGAGTTATTGCCGCTTATTAATGGTGCTGACAAGAGCATGTCAAACACGAGCAGAAGCAAATAGGACTCCCAGCGCTTCCCTGACACACATTCAATATTCACATATGTGCTTCATTAGCATTGTGACAGGAACATATCAGTGACAGTTAACAACATGCTCAGCACAGGAGCTTCAGTGTGATGCGGTGCAGCGGCGTACGGCAGCCTCACAGCTTCATCCACAACATTATTTAGGTTGTAATCTCCAATTACCTTCACTGTGCTTTCACATGAGCAAAAACACTGAGAGCCAGACCACTGAGCCTAACAGCTCCCCAGCACTGCTCACCTGTCTTTTTTTTTTTTTTCCCTGGGACCCTCCAGCAAGGACACAAATAGGCACTTTAATATATGCAGAACAAACAAACACAAACATTCGTCTGCACTCCCACAGGGGTCCAGACCTCTGTCAGATCGTGTGATGATCACACAAGTAAACAAACAACTAAGCTAAACAGCACGTTGATGGACAACAAAGGATTCCCAAATTGAACTTGCATTGATTTGCTTGCTGAAACACTTTGATATACTCCTGACACAGTGCGCTTTTTCCTGCACAGAAGAAGAAGAAAAGTGAGTACAGACCCTTAAGAGCGGCTTGGCATGGGAGGAGGGAATCCATTGTCGATTTCAGCAAAACATTGTTTGAGATTAAGTTTAGCTGACACAGTTTCGATAGTCACACCAGCTGCACAGGAAGGTACAGACACAGAAGTAGAAACCTAAATATACTCGAACGAATGAATGTACAGTGTATAAACATGCCAGTGAGCAACACACAGACTAGATCTTTCAAAGATTATTTCAAAATGATACTCTGTGTTTCCAACAGAAAATAAATACCTGGACTTTTCCAGTGCAGGAACTAAACTTAAGCTGTAGCAATTGTCACTGGTTCTGTTTTTGTTTCTTCTGTTCTCCCTCCTGCTTTTCCAGCTAGTTCCTGAACCTAAGTTTCGGCAGTGCTCAGGAAAATCAAAATCACAGTACAAGTCCCAGTTTCATTTACTCTCAGGGGGAAGAAGTCAACAGCTATTTTTCAACACATAAATTAATAACACAAAAGACATGTTCAGATAAGCACTGCGAAGACATTTCAGTATACAAGGGTCACTCTTATTCAAAATATATATATGTGTGTTTTGCTGCCTTCTTCTGCATATATCCATGTAAACTGTAGATTGTGTTCACAATTTAATTACATTTCCCAGTAACATTTAGGTATTTTTAAAATCATATTTCCAGTTGTGTTTTTTTAACCTATGGGGCAAATAGAACCGCTGGCACTGGAGAGTTGGTCAGTGGTGTAAAAGCTGGTCAGGTGTCACTAACGTCCAGAAGCACTCAAGTGTAAATGTAAAAGAAAATCTATATAAGTGCCAATTTTGCTTGATTTGATTGAATTGCTTTCTGCCAATTTGAGAACTGTCATGTGACGTGGCATTTTCGGTAAAATGTATCAATTTGATTTTCGCTGTAATTTCTTAATGCACATACTGTCTATACATGTACATGCTGATATATGTTGGTATCTTATCAGAGTACTTCCTGGTTCTCTTGCCTTCCCCTTGTCTTCTCATTATTGCCTCTGTAGGTGTCCTCCATCCTCACTGTCTTTCTCCTGTTAGAGGCAAATTCAATCTGTCCTAGTCAGCTTTAATCAAAGCACCCACAGATTCAATTTAGCAGGTATGTGTGGGAGGTTAAGGCGCCGTCTTCAGGACGACGGCAAAGGGTGTTCTTTGTACACACATCCCTCCGCCGCCTCACTTTAAATAAGACTTAAGGCCATTGTCAACAGCCTCTCTACAGCTCAACATCCTCTTCCAAGCCAACTCTAAACTCTAACTGCAATAACAGAAAAAGTCACTGATCCCTCCTGATCCCCTCATGTCCATTGACTTCATTTGCTCAGTGTCTAAAGAGTGTCTGAGACATAAAGTTAGATAAACCTTCAAAATTAAAATAAATACAAAAATAAATCCCTTAATCTCTTATGGGTTTATACTTTATATAACTCACACTAAAAACTTATTTCATTGTGGCTTGATCTGATGTGGACATCTTGGACAAAGTTTAACTAGATCACCTACTTCTACGCATCTGCAGCCCCATCCTCGTCATTTGATACCATTTGGTACCAGATATTTTAGATCCCTCTGATGAAACTAGACTTGTTCAAAGCTGAAAATCCCCAGAAATTGGATGACCTCAATAGCAATCAACCACTAATCTTTTGTTTGTCTTGTCTTGGTACAGACAAACAGAAAAGCGTTGTTGCTTGGAAATCTCTCAAATTTTGATTGGGGCTGGATGTCGTGTGAATATTTTCAATATGAGTGTCGTTAAGACGACCTAGATTCTGATAGTACTAATACCAAAGAGAGACTTTTTTCCCCCCAACATGTTACTTTGAGAAATAAAACATGTTTTCTCTAAAATCCTGTCAACTTCCAGTACTTTTAGTCATTTTGGTTGACACCAAAAAAGTATGGAGGTTTCTAATTGACAGCTGGAGCAACTGAGAGAGTGATATGTGATTTTCCAACATTTACTGCATTAACTGCTTAACATAATTAAAGTTTGTTATACTTGTATCATTGTAGGGATGTGAATGTAAGTTGCTCATGTTGTCTATTCAACCCTGTCCCCTACAAATTCTGTTTATTTACCAATATTTGCAACAGTATGTTTCAAACAGAGATGTGCTGGTTTACTGGTTTCAATACCACTGACAGTTTCACTTCCCATCATTACTGTGATTGTTGGTGTTTTCTGAGGGCAGCACAGCTCAGGTCTGCTGTCTTTATTAGCATTTCATTTTGTGTTTCACCACAGCAGAGCATCTTTGTATTGGTCAGACAATTCCTTTTACAGTGATTTTGGCCACTGAAATCATAGCATGAAATTTCAATAGCAGTGCACTTTAACATAACGAGGAAACGTTTCTAATGAGTGGATGAGTGAGTGTAACAAATTGTTCATTCACAACGTATTTATGTATTTTTTATGGCTGTGATTAGGCACTCACATCGTCTTGGTAATATATTGAAAAAGTCAACAGTGACTTGAGGAATCAGACAATACATGTACACTTTTTGAAAATGTAACCAAAACCCAGTTCTTTCTGTAACCGAACCTTGACCAAAGTGTTTTTGTTGTTGTTATAAAAACCACTGAAAAATTTTGAATATTTCTCCAAAATTATTTAATGCTAATGAAAATATACCTTATTGTAGGTGTAACATTTAAAATCTCAACTTATCTGCTGCAGGACTGTGTGGACCTGGCCTGGTAACATTAACAACAACCCAGCATCTGTCATCTGAAATTGATCAGTTTTGGTAAATCATGATTGTATGAAGTATGTGACATTACCTTCTTCTAACTGAGCCTTGCCCACTTCAATCCAGTCAGTAGTCCTCAGATAAAACCATAAATATAGAAATCTCTTATGTGAAAAAAACCCTTTTCCAAACTTGTGTGTTCATGAAGGAGCCCATTGCTCACAATAAGAAGCTAATTAAGATTTTTTTTTTCTTCTGCCCTTTAGCTTAACCACACGCAGAAGTCACAGGTCTCTGGTGTCAAAGTCCTCCGTGTCCCCCTGACCACCTCTCTACAACGTATGTGTTGAAAGAACATAGCACTTCCTTGCTCAACAAAACCCTAAAAACATATATGACATAGCTAATAAGTCGCATGTAAACATTATTTCCAGCAGACAGGGTTCTCTTTTCAAGCAGCACACCCAACACTGACGTGACCCACCCACCCAACTTTAACTAAAACACCTGCAGCATTCATTACATAGAAGAAAAATGCTCTGCTTTCAATTAAAAACAACCTACTTTCCGGACAGATTATTAAACAAGAGGAGAACTCCACGTCTGAAGGAAGCTGTTTTGCTGTGACAGTTAATATCCAGCCCCATGGTTTCTCATCTCATGTTCTACTCCACATGCTGCTTCTATGACAGGCTGATTCACAGCTCTTTCCAGTCCCACCCACCTTCCCTTTAATCTCCGCTGTTATCTCTCCCCACTTCTCTTCCTGTGTTTTTGATTACCTCTTTATCTGTGTCCACCCCCACCATCCACCTCCACATTTTGATACAATTTTCTCCAACATCAGTCATATCTTTACTTTTCTCTTTAAACCTCTGTTTACCTCTGCAGACTCTCCCTCCCCCTGTGTCTCTTTATCTTTCTCTCTGTCTCTCTCTCTGACCCCTGTCACAGTCAGTAAAGTTCTGATGAGAAGCTACCTAACACTGCATTGTCTGATCAGGTGTTGTTGAGTAAGCGAGTTTGCGGGCCCTGATCTCTTGGGGTCAGCTTAATGCTATCCTCTGCTGGATCTCTCCTTGTAACCTGGTCTGCCGCTCGCCGGCCGGGGCCTACGTTTGTGCTCTGACTGTCGACTGGCCCTTCGGATGCTTACTCCTACAACATACTACAGAGCACCTCCATGCCAAACAGCCCACTCAATGCTACAAGATGTCTAGGTCTGCACTATATTTGCATGCATTAGTTTCTATTGACTCAGCTAATAGTGTTGCTATTTTTAATACTTATTTGTATTTTTATGGTATTGCTGCTGTAAAATCTAGAGACATTTGTCTTCTACCAATAGTTGTTGAAATGATTCTTTCTATATATCACACATCAGGCTAATTTGGCTTTGTGTGTGTGTTTTCATTTACATCATTTGCACACATGTGTTTAGAAAGATTCTGTGCTCATTTGATCTAACTTAGACAAAGGGACTAAAGGTGAGACACGGGGGCAAGCAGCTCAATATCCTCCCTTTTCATGTCAGATTCCACCTTGAACAAACTCAGAGGGTGATTATTGATTAATCGCTATATGAGCTGAATTGATCTGAAAAGAGGGCAGCAGTGCAGATCACCGATGGGAGAGTTTTTTCATCGGTCGGGCCAGCCCTTGAAGGGGTCTCTTGTGTAGTGGGGGACTGTACAGGACACCGAGAGGAAGGTGATGAACAGAGGAGAGGCGGGTAAAATCAGGCAGATTCTGTGGTTTGTCATGGATCTCATCCAGTGTGAGCTTTGTGCCAACCACATGTGCAGTATAAGCAGCAGGGTTTATGTCCATCCCTATCATTTCAGTAGCCCGTTGCTTTATGGCAGTAGTAAATATAGCTTATGTGTGCCGGTGTGATGCTAATATGACAGCTGACAAAAAATCTCTTCTTAAAAAAAACACAGTTAGAGAATCTACAGAATCCTGTGATGGCTGTGCTGTGTGGAGAAAATGTAGAAATATCTTTCCTGGTAACAAGGTATGTATTAACTTCTGCAAATGACAAACTATAATGTGCAGTGTTGCAGAAGATATGCACATTTTTCAGACAGTACTGTATAAAGGTTAGTAGCTTAAATGAAGCAGATTTTTCTTACTTTCCTCTTAATATCAAACTGCATAAGAAGAGTAGCTCATGTTAACTGTGGTTAAACTGTAGCAGGTATTACTCTCTGCCTGTAGGGGACAACATTAACAGCTATACATCTACAGGTCGAGCAATTTGGCATAGTGATGTGTCATTGATTGACCTCACATGCAAAGAAGCAGTTTTGTCTCACACACACACGTATCACAAAGTTGTGTCACACGGTTGTTACTGTAGTAATTTCACTGACTGATTTTTTTTTTTACGGCATATATGTCACACTGTACAGCCTGGCACATTCACGGCTCTCAATGGATGAATCTTAATGTGTTGAATGATCTCCAGAGATGGTCACATCATGTGTTTGCCATTGATGTATAATGTTCTAGTCGTCAGTTTTTAAAATTAGCACTGTTTTTCAAATCAATATATACCCAATTGACACCCTAGTTTTATTGAGAATACATAAAATGTAACCTAAAGTTAAGCTAGCCGTTAAGCTAGTAATATTTAATACAGAGACTTGCAGGTAGTGCTTGGGCTTCCTGAGTCTGTAGTCTGTGAAGTCATAACTGACTTTGGCGGCAGTTTAGCAGAGGACATCCACCCAAATGTTGTATCCTGTTTTATGCTGTTAACATGGTTGTAGAAGCGGTGATGTGCTAGTAATGTGTGGCTGCAGTTTTTGTTGAGTTAATATTGTTTATACTTCTCTGTGTTGTCTGCTTTGGTGATGTTTTATTCTACTGTTAAAGTAGACGTAATTTCATTTCTGCAGCCTAATATTGCTTGTTGCACCCTCTGATGTCCATAGCTGTTTTTATTTATTGTTGGTCATGTTTAATTGAATTGAGTTTTTCTTCCCTCTTTTTTTGGTTAATTCTAGCAAAGCTATACAGAAGATGGCCAAATGTATAATTTTCTTATATGCTCATTCCATTTCAATAATCATTTAACTGACTTACTTTTTATGTTTGACTGTTCTCTAAGTTGGGGATGTTTAGACAGTTCATAAACTTAATTTAGTTTGGGTGAGAGAGAGAGAGAGAGAGAGAGAGAGAGAGAGAGAGAGAGAGAGAGAGAGATGAAAAGTACATTGTTAGGCTGTGGAAACATATTTCAAAATTAATTATATGCCAATACTAAATTGATACTTTGAAGGCAAAACAATTGCATTACCAATGAATATTAGATTAGAAAATACAGCATCTGCTCCATTTAACTTAAACGTCTCCCAGTACAAACCATGCCAACTTCTGATCTTCTATCCGAATACAGATACAGAGGTCTTTGTTTACCTCCAGTAGACAGACAGGAGTGAACGGAGTGGTGCAGAATGAACTGAAAGTCCTCATCAAGCACAAAGCTCTGCTCATCGCTCATCATTCTCACGTTCAACCTGCTTAGATGCAGCCTTTACCTCCAGGGGGGCTCAAAAACTCTTAAATTCACTGTTTCTTCCCCAATCAGCCATGAAAGTGTCTGGCCTCTTTGTGAAGGATGTTTGTTCAGCGACATTTCTGTAATATGCATAATTTAACTTAAGCATACTACACTTACTAATTGTGCATGAATAGGGCAAAACATTTCTCTGTCATGAATTAAATAATGCAGCAGTCTAGCAGTCACACCAAAGAAAAAAAAGCTACTGCACAAATAAATGAAGTACTTGCATTATTCTCACTCCTGACTTAATGCAATAGTGCAAGAAAAAACAATTATGAAAAACATACACTGGAGTTTAGATATTAAAAGGTTAAACAGAAAAGCTTATTTTCCATGAAAATTATAAACATATCAAGACTATTTATATTTTATGAACAGGCATATGGAACAAGAATATAACAACACACACTGCAGCAAGCACAACATCAAGGAGACTGTGTACTTTTAAATGTAATTTTAAACTTATGTTGCAGCACATTTTTCCATTGACAAGTTGGTAAGAGTGAAGCTAGTGTTGGCAACACATCACACAATTCTCCATTCAGAGCCTCAGTGTTGAAGTTCTGCTTTCAAAGAGAAAGTACATCAGAGAACCTGACCGAGTTATCCAACACAGGAACATTTTTACACAGATCTGGTTGTGTTGCAGGTGTGGGTGTCAAGACAGCATCACTATGAGATTTAAAAGTGAAATGCATGAGGCCGATGTGACCAGAATTTCTCTTTTTAATTGTTAGTCATAAATCTGCCAGAAATGTAAATGAAATGAAAAATTTTAAGGTCACAAAAATGACCCAAATCAAACAAGTAGTTGATTCAACCAAACAACATCCACCCATTTATGTGTCACAGTTTATTTTTAAAAGCTGTTACGTCTCAATTTTCTTTTCAATTTCAAAGTCAACCAAAGCTTTTCCCCCATTCCAGCCACATTTTGTGCTTGTGCGACTATGTTGTTGGATGTTTCAGTCACTGGATGCTGCAAAGATTCCATTCATAAATTCAGAACAGAAATCTTAATTTCTTAATCACTACTTAGAAAGACAGTAGGTGTGTGTGTACATCTGTTAATATTTCAAGTTTGTTTGACAACTCAAGTCCAAAATCAAGTGAAAAAGGAGTCGAGTGCACAAAACTGCTATTGGTTTTAAGCTAATTTCACAATTTATTGTTCCTGCAGCTGTCTGTGTAACTGTGTGTTCGGAAATGCACAAGCTCCATTAAGAGTATGGAAAGTCATTTCAGCTGAGATCTGCATTTACTCAACTTGTTTTGTTTTTTACTTTCCAGAGCTGAGAGCAGCAGCAACCATTGGTCAGTGTATCAAACAGGTGAAACTGTGAGAGGTGATTGCCCTGAAAGGAACTGCTCAAGTGAAAGTAGTAGCTTTCATGAGCTTAACTTTGAATTTTTGATACACAGATTGTGATTAGAAACTAGCAGGTCATGCAGGGTGATTCATTGATCCTAAGGGAAAGATTGATACAACATTGATCTGTAATTTCAAATGCATAGGAGACCTGGATAATTTGAAGAAGCCCTCTGGCAGCTTTTTGATCGACTTAATGAACCGGAATAGACTTTTTCAAATAGATTTAAGTCCAGGAATTGTCTTAAATAAAATGCATTAAATTAAAAATCTTGACATTATGACAACAACTTGAACTCTTTCATTTTATAATGATGGTTCATTTTAATACTCATTAATTATAAATATGTATGTATATGTAAAACACATTTGCTCCATTTTCAGTCATTTGATACAAATTTAACATGGATTTGTTCAGCTTTCATTTCCAGCCAAATATCCCAACATACGAACGAGAAAAGGAACAAGCAGAGAAAGATGAAAACGATAGCAGTGACTCACCCGGTCTTTTCTCGTTTCGACCTTTTCGACCCCCGCATAGTCGTACTTTGGAGATCAGGACCAGGATCTGTTTCTGGCACAAGGACTTGTTGCTCTTAGGACAGGGCTTGCGCTTGTTGGCTACCGGTCGGTTGGCTTGGTCGTCCTTGACCGCCCGTTTCTGTCTAATGAGAGAGCTGGCGAGAGCTGCCATCTTCCCCCCCTCTCACCTTTGGGAGGGGGGTGTCTTCCTTCCCAGTACCCCCTTTGCTGGTTTGGCTTTTGCTTTGCTCAAAAAACTAGAGTAGGACGGTCGTTTTAGAGAAGCCCCCACAGGGGAGATCGGGGCGTCTAAGTGGGTTAACAGGGAAGAGTTTAGTTTGAGGGTTCCCTTGGAGAGGGAAGAACTGGAAGAGATTCAAGTTCACCTGCAGTCCAATGTAAAGCCTCCACTCTGACCAAAAATGAAAATCTGACACTAACGGAGCACACAAAAAAGTGCCACAGTCACATTTTCAATTTGAACAATAACAGAAAGACCAAGGTTAGACTGACTGACTTTANGGTGAACATGGTGCATTTAGAGCTAAAGAGACAGATATTTTTTCTAAAGAAGGAGATCACAGCAGAAATATAAGGCAAGTAACTATTGAATGTGCATCCAACTGGTACAACTTATCCAGGTGATAATAATAAATGATCACTTATGCACTTCAGTGTAATCACATAAATGCAATAAGCATGATATTGATTATATAATTTAAAGTGTGAGATTTTCATACAATGTAAAAAATAGCAGGAGAGAAAGCATACACTGTACAGACTTGTTGGTCTCACCTCACATCAGAGCTTGTCACTTCTACTGAGTATATGGCTGTGATAAAGTCACACCGTCCTCCTCCTCCCCCTCCTCCTCCTCCTCCCCCACCTCCTCCTCCCATCCAAAGTCAGCGAGTGGTTGTGAGAGTATGTGTGCGTGAATTCCAGCAGCCACCATCAGTAGAGGTGACATTCATGAGAGAGGGAGAGCAAAACAGAGTGAGGGAGACAGGAGGGAGGGAGGGGAGGGATGGGGGGGGTTAGAGGCTGTGATGTGTGAGAATGAGCTTGACTGGGAAAGGGAGGGAAGTGTGGAAGAGAGAGAGAGAGGGAGACGGGCAACAGCCACTTGACAAAATCACTGCTCGCAGAGGCTACAATTTTGTTATTTTACAGCTACGTTGCCCCCTAAAAAATACCTCAATCATCCTGACTGCCCTCCTGAAACAGAGTGCCAGAGGGGGAGAGAGGGAGAAGGAGAGAGTGCTTAAGGTGCAGATTGTGACAGTTCTCTGTCTCCTCGAGAGGAATAGCATCACCATGTGTTACCTTCCTGTCTCATGCGTCCACACATCCATGCACACACACACACACACGCACACACAGCACATCAGCATATTTTGTAGTGGACTCTTCCCTGCTCTATAATTGTGTGTTTTCTTTATCTTCCTTCCTGACACCTGCTCATACTCCAGCAAACCCCCACTCTCTCTCTCTGTGATTTGTTTTTTTCAGCTCCACATGTGAAATGGAGACAAAAAAAAATAAAAAAAAATGAAGTGTTCCCTGAAACTGGCATTTAGTGTCAGACATATCTGACTGCTGGCTTACGCTAACCCCCGACAGAGAAACATGAGCTTGGACAGATTGAGTTAGACAGCTAACCCTGCCAACACACAGACACACAGACACACACACACAGACGTTTGTGTCACTAGCCCCGTGGGGACACTCCATTGACATAATGCATTCCCTAGCCCCTTACCCTAACCTTAACCGTCACAACTAAGTGCCTAACCCTAGCCCTAACCTAACTTTAATTCTAGCCCTCAAACCAAATTTTAAGTAGCAGTGTGGACCCACAATGACAGCAAGTGCCCATGGGTTGGTGTGCAGTCAAGTTAAAGTCCCCACCGGCATATCAAAACAAATACACACACGCTCATATTGCCCTTGCTCTCCTTCAGCTCCCCCACCTGCAAAATTCCCATACAAAAACAACAAACACTAGCATATATTGCAGCTCCTGTTCATGCAGCACCCTTGTTTGTTCTACTTCCATTTCGCTACAAATTCGAGGGCTGACATAAGAGATTTCACCAATAATTTAGGACAAAACAGACTTCCGCAAGTATCAGTAGAGAACACAAATCATGCTGACATACTTTTGCACAAAATAGCAGGTTCTGGTAAATGACAATGCCCTGCAGTCAAGCATTTCTCATCTTGTTGAGTTGCAACAAAAACGAGGTTTATGCTTACCGTTTTCATTCTCCAAAACAAAGACAACTGGATTTATGTTTAGAGTAATGGAATATCAAGCGAGTCTGTTCAAACATTTGCAATGATTTCTGTAAAATGAAATTCTCAGAGGATCTAAGGCACTTGTCCACCTGTTTCAACTGCATTCTTTTGGCGATGTGTAATGTCGATGTTATTGGTCTGATCATGTGTAAATTGTTAGATTTCTGAAGGAAATATGTTCACCTTCAGCGTAAGAGGACACTGATGGATGCATTAGCTTAATAAATCAGGACCAAAATGTGAAAAGCTCATTCACAATATCATCATTGTGGACTCTGAACCTGTAGCACAACTGAATATAAAAACATTATGAACATCCCCGGTCCGGCCCCGCAGACCCGAACCCAATAAATCAATTTATCTGAGAGCCAATCAATCCAATTTTATTTGGCATGGCACCTCTTTTACAAGCCAATTGCCGGGGAAACCAGCAGCGGAAGCAACTTGAAAATGCAAGGTCGATTCAAATCGTTTCTAACAATGCCGAGCAAGGTCACTGTCTGTCAGGGCTTGATTGACAGGTGACAGGGGATGTTTGGTCACCGCGGAGGGACGGGTGTGTGGTGGGGGCGGAGGACTGGGAACCACAGTTGAGATAATGCAGTTTGTATTGACGAGGAAACAGAAAAAAATGTTTTTCTCCTTTTCTAATGATTCGTTCCCCCTGCGTTATCCGACCATCCCCGACCACGCACTCGTCTTCTTACTCTGGGTTGCGAATCAATCTCCTAATGGACGTCACATTACACACATTGCCAAAGGTTGTTCTTTTTTTGCTTTCTCCAATCACAAGTACATGCCAAGTTACGCCAAAAGAAAGCTAAGTGGGGATTCTTGGGACATTAGACAGTCTCAAGGTTAAGAAGTGTTTCCATCATTATAATGAAATTTCATGCCAAAAACTAAGTGGACTCATTAAGAGTAAAACCACTTTTCATGTCTTCCCAAGATCTATCACCTGTATGAACATACCCAAACTAATAACTAAACACCCATTATGTCAAGACTCTTTGTTACTGCCATTAATTATTCCCAATTTATTACCATATAAATGTTAGTCTTTTGTCTTGCTCAAATATGCTGTAATTTGTGCCTATCTACCACTCTCTTCAACAAGGTTCTTAAACTCACATCTTATCACATTCAGGATTTACTTTGCAGCCTACCTCAGCCCTGGTGTCTACAGTGAGCTCTTTGGTAAATTGGAGGAAATTAAATTCTGCATAAATTCAAATGAAAGTAAGAAAATTAAAAATAGCAAATAGGCGTTCTGTCACATGTCCATATGTGAATTTTCATCATCGGAATAATGCACAATAGGGGATTAAATGCAGATGTTTTGCTAAAAACAATCCACGCCGCAATCCCTACATGCGTATACATTTACATGGAAGCCGAGGGTATTAACAGCATATCCTCTTTGAAAGTGCTTTATGTTGAAATGTGTTTTTTTTTCTCAGTATGATGGTTCCCAGACTTTGGTGCATTCCGTGCTACCTAACAAAGACTAATCTTTACTAGGTGGGATGAATGGATGACTGTATGTAAGAGTTAGAGATGTGATTTTTTTTTTTTTTTTTTTTTTTTTTTTGCTTGAGAGATAGGGTATTTCTCTATTCATCCCAGTGGTGGTAACAAAGTACATTTACTCAAGTACTGTACTCAACTCTGCTTTACACGCCTTTTTCCCACTTCATGCTATTTCTACTCCACTACATTTCAGAAGGAAATCTTGTGCTTTTTACTCCGCTACATTAATTAACCTCTGTAGTTAATAATTACAACCCTGATAACAAAGAAGTTGTGATGCTGTGTAAAACATTAATAAAAACAGAAAATGTTCCTGAGCCCATGTAGTAATCTCTTTTCTACAATCATGTGTTCACAAAGTGTTGAACCTCTCTCCATCCTCGCTTGTGAACGACTGAGTCTTTCCAGGATGAACCTTTCATACCCAATCATGATCCTATCTCCTGTTACCAATGAACCTGTTTACCTGTGGAATGGTCCAAACAGGTGGTTTTGGATCAGTCCACAGCTTTCACAGTCTTTTGTTGCTCCTGTCCCAACTTGTTTGAAACATGTTGCTGACCAGGGTCAAACATTAAATATATTGACTTTGTACCGTTCAATTGAATATATGTCAAAAACAAATTATCACTGTGTTTTATTTATGTTTTACACAGTGTCCCACCCTTATGGTAACAGGGTCGTACTTTTCAGTTTAATATTTCACATTGAAGGTCCCCAAACATATTTTCTTAATCACCTTCTTACTGTGAATAATGAAGACCTACAAGAACCAAAAAAATGTGTTGGAAAATCTTCTATGCTCCAATCAGGATTTAGCAACAATTGAATCAAAATATGATGACAGCTGTTGTCTTGTTTCCTCATGTTGTCAAGCCACTGTCAATCTCATCTGGTCAAAACACACCCGCACAGTCATGATGAGACAGATTAGCTGAGTTTCCAGCGTTGAACACTTACTAAATAATACCCAAGGATTTTTTTCTCTTTAAGAAATTTAAACATTGAGTGTTGTTTATTTGACCATTAATATAGAATGCTATCTAAAAATACTTTAAGACTGGAACTTATGCACAACTCAGGTAACACTCTATTTATGTAACGCATGCGATAATATATTACTTTTTCTGCAGAATGAGTACTTTTTCTTTTGATACTTTAAGTTCATGATAATCCTGCAAGTCTCCCAAATGTGAGGGTTTACTGCTTTTGCCCATTTTTTATGATAGTTAATTGAATATTATTGGGTTTTACACTGTTGTGTGGACAAAACAAGCAATTTCAAGACGTCACCTTGGGCTCTGCAAAATTGTGATGGGTGTTTCTCACTATTGTCTATTTTTCACTCAACAGACAATCAAGTAAACAATGGATGAATGTGATTAATCAGTACACAATTACTTTATTAATAAAAAAAAAAGACAGATCAATCATTAATGAAAATAGTCATTAGTTTCAGCCCAACAGACAAAAACTAATGTCCCAAAATTAAAATGTTTATGTAAACCCGCTGATGCACACACCAACACACGCACAAAGCCAGAAAGAGTTAAGCACATCAAAACAATTGGCCTAGTTCTGTCTCTTTCTCCCTCCTCTCTTTATCACTCTCTCTCTCCTTCACTCCCCTCTCAGCTCATCACTCTGTCCACAGATGACAGGAGGTATTCTTCGTTAATCCCCCTCTATTATGCGACCATGTGGAATCTGAGGCCTGCCTCTTGCATACAGAAATAATATTTCCAATGTCCATGACCCATGGGTGAGTTGCTCATTAACTTTGAGCAGCACATATCATTCTCAGTTTCATTCTTTATTTAGCCCTGTTCAGATCAGGCTCTGGTAATTAGGTTTTAATCGTGAGAATTACTTGGTGTGTGAGACAGATGCAGATTCTCCCCCCGTATACAACTGTTTTTGATTTTGACTTGATGCGAGTCAGCCTTTTTTTTTTTTAACCACAATGCGTGTCTGAAGTGCTTTGCTTTCCAATCATGTCAATTGTGTTGGATTTTCTAAATGAATACAGTTCTCAATAAATGCATCATTGTTTTACATTTTGTCCAGCTGTGTTGGGACTGTAACTCAGAAGCAATATTCTATTATCAGTAAGTTGTTCATTGTATAATACTATTTTTGTCCCCATCTCTAACTTACACACATCACATAAACATATCAGTGCTTGTCATATATTTGTTAGCTAGAAAACAGCTATGTTTTTTGTATGTGTTCAGAATTGTATGTCCTTGCAGTTGCCATCATCATTTCAGGGTTTGAACAAAAGCTGCTGCCAGTGTGCACATATTGACTATATAGTACACTACATTTACTGTGTCTGTCTGCCGTTTGGTGTCCGGCAGGTAGTGTACAGTGGGTTCACTGAAAACTGCTGCAGCCAAAAACAACTCTATAAAAGCTGTGGGAGTGAGTCAAAACAGTAAATCGATAAAGCTCCAGATTCTGGTGATAATTCAAAGTTCATCACAACGAGTGACTTCCTTCACACTGTCATTTGATACATTGTTACTATAAATTACATATATACAAATATAGCTTGTTTAAGAAATTATAAGACTCAACATACAAAAAATGTGGGACTAATAGTTGGAGCAAACTCCATTTATGTCTTGTTTACTTATAGTAATCACTTGAACCAAACTCAATTCTTGCATTTCACTCTTAAATTATAACCACTTGACCTAAAATTATATTCAAGGTTTAACTTTTCTGAAGTTATTCTGTGTCAATAAACAGGAAAATGAACTCAACTCCTCCACATTCTATTTGTAAGTAGGGCGTTATCTGTTCTCATTGCCTTCATCTTCACTGTCGCCTGAGGTAAAACCTCAGCAGGTAAATCTGTAGGATTAAACTTGCCTTTCTCAGAGTAAGTTAAGATTGCTTGATGAATCCAGATTTTGGAAGGCCTCTGTGTTAGTGCTTTTAAAGCTTGCTGTCACCCCAGCTGGTTCACCCATCAGCACCCTAACCCCCTCCACTCTCTCCCATGTGAACCCCTTGACTGCTGGCAGCTACTGCTGTGATGACTGATAGACCTGCTCATGTGGAGGAAGACAAGGGATATTTTTTCATTCATTGCCTTTGACTTCATAAGCATCCTAGAAATACTACAACTTTTTCTTAAATTTGCATGCAGAAGTTATACTTAAACATCTAACTGTGATAATTTGGAGATACAGAATTCATGATACATATTATTACATTATATTATTACACTCAGTGTGCTCTAAAAACCTTCTGGTTAAAAAACTGAGAAATTAGACTAGTTTTAAAGCAAAAATAGATGATGCTTCTTAAAGCAGGACCAGCTTGATGAAGCTTCTCTCTCAGCTGTGCCTAGTTTCAGTCCCCCGGCCCAGACCAAACGCCACAGAGCAAATTGTTTATCCTCTAAAAATAATTGTCTGTCACTTAGTATTAGGGGCAGTTTAATTCAGTCTAATGATAACCATTTTCAAAGTTCTTAACTGCCTCTAAATTTCCAAATGTTTCGTCTGTGTTGTTTCAAGTCACCGGATTCGTGGAGAAGACAAGTTTAATTATACAGTCAGATGCAACAGTAATGTTCAGTCTGATTAATGCCAGGGATGATCTCTGCTGTTCAATCCTCAATCTCTTTTTTTTTTCTCCCTGCTCCACAATCTTCATCCCTCATTTCTATAAAATGAATGAAAACAGAAATAGGCCTATGTCAGATTAGGATGACCTTTCATTTCATGGATTAGGAACGGAGATGAAATGTTTGGGTTCAAATAATGACTCCTGATTTATGAACTAATCTAGCTAGAGCCGAATCTCATCATCCCCCCTGAAAACTGCTCCCGGTAAACACAAACAGTGTGCAGAAATGTAGAAATCAAAGCGGGTATGTGCGCGTGTGTGCAGTGTGCACAAATGTATGGTAATACTGCAGTTTTTTTTCTTATTATGATGTATTCATGTATATATGAAGAGGATCCAGAGAGAATCAAAGCTGAGCAGGAATGCAGAAACAAGATAGTTTTATGCCAGCAAAACGAGGTCACACAAGTAGGTTTTCAAATTGGCTGTGCAATCAATATAAATATTGATTTTGTGTTTCTGGAGGTCTCTCAAGTGTTCCATCAGACTTTTTGGCACTTCACTACTTGATTAATACTGCAGATTATAAGAGTATCTCATTCATAATAGCTCATTTAGGATTCAGATCACATTATTGCATATCGTATTGATAGTTTCAGAAATGTTCTGCTGGCACTGACAGCCGAACCATGTCCAGCTTAATGAACATGTATGCGTGTGCGTCTGCTGTTCACATACAAGGTGTTAATACATTTCAGAGTCAGAGTCTGATGTAGAAACGAAGCCTGGATGGTGGAGGAGAGAAGTGGTGGGTAAAAGCTGGCATGTCCTTGGGGTTATCAGGTGGGCACCTCCCATCACAGATGTTCTGCTGAATTAGATCATAACACCTCTAGAAGGCTCAAAACTAACTTCTGGCACAGAAACAACCCCACCTGCTCCCAACACCAAGCAGTTTCTGTTCATTTTTACAGTTATTTTACAAATTTGTCAACCAATCTTGAGTCAGATGATCGCATTGATGTGTGTCCGGTGTCTTTTATTCAGTTTAAAGGTTATGTTGCACACTGAGGAGAGCTTATTTTAGCTCAGTTCATGCTCAGTTCCTCTCAAATGTGGGGACAAGCACGTTCTCTAGTGCTGAGGTTTTCATGCTTTGTACTCATTAGCTTAGCTATAACTAACCCTTTACAAAGGCTTTCATGTCGTTTATGCCAAATCCATGACAAGACTCTGTGGCTTTGTGAGTCAGTGAAACAGCAAGCAGGCGGACTGGGGAGCACAAACAAACTCCACCTCCTTACATTTAAGATCAAGTCAGGAAAAGCAATTCATGAAGTGTTTTTCCCTTCATTGCTAAATCTCTTGGAATACAAATGATATTACACAAATCTGGAAGAAGTAGTACAATTTTTTTTAGCCATGCTAAGTGGTGTGGTTTAATGTTGTCCATTGGTCCAGCCAGAAATATGTCAACAACTATTGGATGGATTTCCATTCTGTTTGGTGCACATATATGTTGTGCCCAGATGAGGGAATCCCAAATGACTGGTGGTGATCCCCTTGCTTTTCCTCTTGCATCACCATGAGGTTCACATTTGTGGTTCAGACTCTAATGCCTCCACTCTTGGATAGATTTTCATGAAATACGATACAAACTTCAGTTTCCTCCTGGGTGAACTGTAATACATTTGAGGATTTGGTGAAAAGTCAGGGGACTTTTTTCAAGCACCAAGGTCAGGTTTAAATTTTCAATTTGCTCAAACTATGGTTTATGACAAAATACCTGCAAAAATAATGACTTTCCCTTATGCCTCAGCTATATGTCATATCCCAATCTGCTCCCTAATTCATGTTTGCCTTTGTTTAAAATCATTCGTTTTTTTGTTTCTCCTTTATTTTGAAATCCTGTCTTCTCTTGTGTCAGTTACTTTACTTAGTTTCACCTGTCCCTCATTTGCCTTCCCCTCTTACTGAACTTACGGTGTGTTCCCCTCTCTCTTTGCCAGTTCACCTTATTACCTTGTGTTGTCAAACGTTCCAGCCTTTTCTTAATGTTTCCCAGTGTTTTTGAACTCTTTTTTTTTTATCTTTGGCGGACCTTGTCTGTTATTGGACTTTTGATTCTTGCCTGCTCCCAGTTAGATTTGTTTGCCTGTTTTTGAATGCCTTTTCCAGATTTGACTTTTGCCTGCCACACTATCCCATAAGCCTTCTGTACCATATTTGTGTTAATAATTTAATTTGTACTTCACCAGCTCAGCCTTTATAATCTCCGTTTGGGCCCTACCTCTTTTTCCCCTGTACCCTGTATGCATAAGGGTGATACTATACTTTTAAGTTTGAGCTAAGAACCAAAGGTCACGTTCAACTTTGAGCATGTTAGCAGGCAGATGGTAGCATTTAGCCCAGGATCCACCTCACAGAGCAGATACCATGGCTGTAGACTCTTACTCCTTGCGCTTTGCTGCTCACTGTGCTTGAATTCTGAAAATCTAGCTTTGTCTGCTTTTCATATGATTCTTAGCCACCGTCACAGAAGTGTAGGCCTGAAAATGCAAAATGTCTGTGAGATTTGGGCTGTCTGGACAGTGATGAAATACCACGCCACTGGCAAAAGTACTGAAGTATTTTAACTTCTGTGCAGCCAAAATAATGCCAGGAAAATGCATTGCAGAAGGTGTGCATGACAGTGCCACTGGAAAACTGTCTGCGAGTGAAGCATTTCTGAGAGATTTCACTGTCAAGTACTTCAGTTTAGCTACATTTTGCTTTAACTTTATGACATTTCAACTAACCTGTTTCAGCACATTATCTTAACCATTCACTGTCTGTGGCTGTGTTATCCTGCCGTGGGGTTCGTTTTCCACCCCTGTTCTCTGTGCAAGGTGTACAGCTCATCTGTGTCATTGAGACCGCTGGCATAGGCTTCTGTTTATGGTCACTACTGAGTCCGTTTCCATCTGTCTTTCTCATCTGTCACACGTATCAGGTGGACACAGCAGCCATTGAACAAATCCACTTAAAGCCTCCCATACTCGTGTAATTATTTCTAGTGCTCCTTTTGATGTCCCTAGGGTTGAGTTAGAGGAAAGTGGCTTGTCATTATTTAGTTTTTAACCTTTATGTACTCAGGGGGAGTCTCACTGAGAGGAGGGCTCTCTTTCTCAGGAACACCCTGCTCACACTTACACAGTTCAACACAGTCACACCTGGAGGCTGCCCAGTGTAACCAGTCTGATCTGCTGGCCACTGAGCAGCCTTATTGGAACAGCTGGAGGTCAAGGGCTTTGCTCAAGGGCACCTCAAAGGTTGTAATGCAGGAGGGACATATACTGTTTTTTTGTTGTTGTTTTTTTTCATTTCCCCCACCCAGAGTCAGTGACACTGATTAATCCACTCTGTTGGGCTTAATATGCTGGTAATACTTGTTCCTCCAACAAGAGTGTCTGTAAGTAGCACCAGTTTATTTACTGTATTTGGCAACACAGTAACCACAGTCCCAAAGTCTGCTTTAATTTTCCCTTTTAATTAAATATATATTGAGAGCTTTATATAAAAGCATTAGTGGTTGTGAGGCTTAACGCAATGGGCATTTTCAGTCAGATTACAGTTGGCGACATAATATGTTCACAGTGAGACGGCACATGCAGGATTACGGCAGGGCAGAGTGCTTTAAAGCTCATGAACCTCCATGAAACAAACATGACCTTTGCAGATGTGGAGAGCTATAAGGGTGAGGCAATGAGAGGAAGAGATAAAACTAAGGGGAAAATTGGTGCGTGACCTATGAACAACAGCATAATCATCAGCAGGATGGATGACATGAGCCATTTATCAAATAAGTTTGACAGCATCGCTGTTCCCAGTGTTTAAATAAACATCATATTCAATATTTGTTTTTACTGCGCTTTTATGTGAGTTTATAATTTAAGATTTAAACAGATACACTTAACTAAGGGATGAAGAATATTTCCACTTTTCATTCTCTAGTTTTAGACATTTCAAAACAAAGTCCAAGGTTATTAAAGTTAATATGTTGTCATCCTCTGTGGTGCAGGGTTTTGGCACAATACCAAAATCTGTCACAGACCATGGGAGAGACTTGTTGTTTATTAGGTGTCCAAGCATCACACTCAGACAGCAGCATATATGCTCCCTGTGATCTATTGTAAGATATCTGAAGTAAACACTGTTGTAGATTGACTTCTCCAGAGGTGTATGCACGAGGCCCATCAGGGAGAGCTTTGATGTGGAGAGATTCCAGTTTTAAAAAAAGAATTGCATGCCAATGTTCTTGGTGGTGGCAGAAGCAGTAAGTGTGTCAATCATGTCAAAACCCACATGAGATTACAACGTGCGTGTTTGTTTTGGTCCCATTCGTTTTCTCGATTGACAACATGTGTTGATTTGGAGAACATCTGTGGTTTAGATGGGCATGAAAATCTCCCTTGAGTCATCTGGAACAAGTGCTCTTTGATAAAAAGTCCAAGATGTAAGACTATATAAAAACATTTTCATAAGAAACATCCCCAGCCTTAAAATTTCCATGATGTGCCTGGCTAACAGCTGGTGGAAGCTACAAAAATTATGTTGTTGAGAAAACTAATGATAGAATCTGCAATTTAAAGCAGCTATGATCAATTTTTCTTTTTCAATATTTCAACAATGTTCTGTGTTACTGCCTTATCGTACATCTTTGTTAGAAAAAGTCTTTCACAGGTCGTATTTATTTTCTGCATGTATGTACAACACAACAATCCTTCATGGCCTCTGCCTGTTTGGTTGCGCAGAACAGTCTATTATTGATGTTACAGATGTTATAATAATCAAAATTATTGGCCTGTGAAGGGCCCCTCTGTCACCACAATTTGATGAATTATGGGAAAAATTGTTTATCAGACATTGAAAGTGTTAATGACCTGACAAAACAGACTTTTTCCATATGACTGACGTCTTCTGCTAAATTCAGCAGAACTCTGATTTAGTAAATTAGCAGTTATAAAAAAGTGCATTGTTAAGGCAGACAAACAACACAGACAAAATGTTGACTGAACGAGCTGTTTATGAGTTGTAAGAAATCAGAAAATTATCTGTTAGAAGAAGGACGTGTTTAGCTTAAGTTCGACAATGTTAAATTCAACAACTTGTTAACGGAGAGCACCCTGAATACACAAAAAACTTTGAGCTAAACTAAAATTACATTTAGTCTTAAAAGGGGATTAAACATTTGATGCTTGTTATCGAATCAGTCAGCAACATAATTGATATTTACCTTGGCAGACACTGCGGGCTGGTGTCTTCAGGCATCATTTCAAATTGTATTTTCTGCCCATAATACATCCATGACATCCACCAAGAAGGAAAACCAAATCATCCAATGAGAAAGACACATGGAAGGTGGGAGCATTTGTACTTCGCTTAAAGATATATGATAAGTTAGAAAAGAAAACAACCAATGCTTTAAGATTGTTACTTTGATCTAACGTGAGGTTGTCCACCCGATTTTTCTTGTCAGTATTTTTTTCATTCATGTTGTCTTTACAGTTTAATCATGAAATGAAAGAACACTGAATACTTACCGACAAATTTTAACACTAGCTAAAAAGATGATATGATACTTTTGAATGAAACAACTGCTCAAAAGTTCGCCACATCAACTTAAAAGGCTTGAAATGAGACTTAAAATGTTGTATTTGCCACTTGTTTCTGCTGCCTCCAAGTGGCCAAAACAAATCTGTTATTGCTGGTTTAAATCCCTCTCTCTCATATTCTGGGTACGTTTTGGATGAATTTGCTAACTACGGCTCCATGTTTTGTTCCCAACTGCAACAACAAAGCATTTTGAATACACTATTCATGTCGACTCGACTTCTACCACACATTATATTTAGTGTCAAACAGCTGTCCCCTTAAAGACTGATATTAAGAGAGGGCTAGAAGCAGAAGCAGCTAACTATCGGTTTCTCTTGACCTTCAGCTGGTCATCAATGCAGAGGTCATTTCAATCCAACCAGTCTTAATTGCATCTCTCGGTGAATCCCAGAGACTCCTCTGCAGCGTGGTAGATAGCTGAGCTGAGAGTTCCACATTTCACTGCTACCCTTCATAAGAGAGTGCTCTTTGATGTTGTAGAGCTCCGCTGCAAGACAGCCTTTGAACCAGTGGGAAACTGCAGTGGATTAATGGATATTGCAGTCAAGTCTCTTGCTGGGGGCTTGCTCGTGCTATTGTGGGCAGACCATGCAGATCTTTGTTATTATCAACTTACCACAAGCCATGCCCTGCATATGGCCCAGTCGGAGGCAATGCCACAGGCTCTTATGTTTGTTTTTCAGATGTAAAAGAAGGCCTGTTATGACAGGGCCACGCTAAGGGCAACTGGAGACAGGACGACATTGTTATCCATGTTCCAGACTCATGACAGTGTGTATTGCCAGAGTCCATATGGGCACTGGAGTTGTAACGAGGACTGTAACAGCAGTCAGAAGCTGTAAGTAAACAGCAGTTTGTTACTAGATTATGTCCTTCGCTTGACAGGAACAGATATAGCTGTTCATTAGCTCCACACAATCTAGCTCTTGGTAAACTGAAAATCTAACATTGACTTTGCATGAAAAACACACACACACACATACACAAAAGATGCACGAGTGCTCACAAGTCAGCTGGCATATGAATGCTGACACAAGTCAGCTGGCATATGATAATTCATTTCCTGCTGTGATATGAAGACACGCACGCATGCACTGTCACACACGCACATAGATGCAGACAGCGGTAAAAATAGTTCCCTGTTTGCTCTGTCAGTTCCACCTAGCAGGTCACTGAACAAGCACTGTCCCACCTGCGAAGCCCAATTAAATGACATGCAAGAGGAAACCTAATAATTGCCGCTACAAATCAGGAAAGCTAAGCCTGAAATGTTGACTGGCAAATCTCAGGGAGAGCATTATATTTATGTTTGCTTGTGTCGCTGAGGGCTTTTCTTTATGGGTCTTAAGCCTGCATGGTTTGAGATTAGTTAGAAATATTTTGGATCGCAAAATTAAGTGCCAGGTTTTATATAGTTCAAAATTTCTGTCACCATCCGTGCTCCCTTGTGATTGCTGTATGCAGAGATTTGCACAGGGGTAGTGTGGGGTAAGTTAAATTTAGTGGTCAGAGCAGACTGTTTATCTCACGTGAGCCAACTTTAAATCCGGCTTTAGGTGCATTGAGGTACATGGCAGGGCACAAATTGAACTTGACTGTATGTGTGTGTTTGATAGGGGGGCTTGTGCCCAATCCCTGTCGTGTAATTCAAGTTGAACTAAAGGAATACATTATGGATGAATCAGTCCTGGGTCTGCAGAGGAGCCAAGGAAAGGCCAAAAAACACTCCGGCTCAGGAAGAGGAGCTACAGTACGTTTAAATAAACAAGGGATTGATTTTTGTGCTGAGTTCATGTCGAGGAAGAGAATAAGTTAAAAAAAAGAGACAAGGACATGCTGCGCCTTTACATCACAGAGGGCAAGAGATTATCCCAGCATGCACTGGTCAGGTTGGCAGTCTGTAACAAGGCTAACACAGTTTAACACGATCGCAGTCTCATTGTCACCTCTGAGGAAACAACACCTTGATGCTGGGAGGCAACACAGCAAGTCACTGACCCACCGTGATGTTCCAAATTGTTTAAAATGCAGCTTAATTAACACCTGTGCTGTGTAGCCTACCGATGACAAATGCAGGTAGCACGCTTTTGTGGCTGCGACTGATCCTTTCATGAGGATTTTTTCCCTTTAACCATCCTGAATGAATCACACATTATGCATGTATTTGTCAGGCTAAAATGTGACATTGGATATTTGAGATCATGTCGTGAACTACTGTATGGTGTCTAATACTCATGCCCCCGGTAATCAGCCTTTGGATTTGCGTCCATGCCACCACAGGCTAGGTGCCCTTCAGCCAAAACTGCAGTTTAATCCACCAACTCTGTCCTCTCAATTCCCGTGGAGGACAGCCAAATCCTTGTTTACCCCTAACCCTCATCTGTCACCGCATTAAGCCTGTCTCTCAACAGAAGCCCTGGCACTGCCTGCAATTAAAATATTAATATGATACCTTTTACTCTCACCATTAGATATGCAGAAATCCCCACAGATGCTTCTCTCTCACACTGACACAAGTGGATGTGTAGTGAGTGCATACAGAGTGCAGATGTGCCCTTGTGCTCACACACACACACACACACACACACACATACACAGACAGACAGACAGACCAAGTAGATATTTATGTCAGCTTATCAGATGAGACCAAAGCGTGGATGTGAGTCCCCTGATTGTCTCTCAATGACACTTGAATGCTCTGTGTGTGGAGAAGATGTGTCAGTCCTCTGTACTCCTGCTTGTTTCTTTGTGTTTGTGCTTTTTTAAGGTGAGCATCATTACGCGTCCTGCAATCAACACAACAATTTTTACACATAGTACAAAGAGGAATCCAAGAGGGGAATGAATCATATTTAAACAAGACAAAAGGTCTTCAACAATGCTCTCAGCTTTGTAAGGCTTAATTTAGAATGCTAATGCTAACATGACAACATGCTCACAATGCTGCTGTAACATGCTGATGTTTGGCAGGTCTAATGTTTGTCATGTCCACCATATTAGTTTCGCATTTTATCATCATTAATTGTAGCTGAGGTTGATGGGAATGGCACTAAATTGGCAGACATATGGCCGTAAATAAAAAAAATATAGTAACACTTTATTTCCCCTTTGATCCTTGCAACAAAAATCAGTTAGCAAGGGACCAGCAATCATGAAGTATTATAATACTTGACCTTATAAGCCATTATAAAATGCTCTATAATGTGTTATGCTCATTGTTATAAAGCCTTATGATGATTTATGAGTGTTTATAATGATAGTTATACACGTTTATAAGCATATCATAAATATATGTATAATGCATTATCTATGTGGGAATTGTCAGTGAGTTGCCAACAGTTATAATGTATTATAATACCTGACCTTATAAGTGATGATAAAATGCTTTATAGTGTGTTATGATTATTGCTATAAAGCATTATGATCATTTATGAGTGTTTATAACTATACTTATACAGTGCTATAATGTCATTAGAACACATTATAGATACATTTATAATGCATTATAGAGATAGGCGTCAAATAAAGTGTTACCAATATATATATATATATATATGATCAAAATTTTGAATATCTGAGCCAATGATGTTTGTAGAGGGAAAATTAAGAGAACACAAAAGTTTTTACATTTCATCCACCAAATTAAATGGAAAAAATGTGCTGTTTGCTTGGCTGTTTGTCTATGCCCTTTAGAATGACAGAAAACTAAATGAACAGCCATCTCCTGTGTTAAAGTCCAATGTTTTGTTGTTAAGATATTTTACTGGATTAGTGAAATCTTTGACAGTGGATAACCGTATGACTCATTCTTGGAACACCATGGATATCTGAACCAAATTTCATAGCAAACCATCCAACACTAAAAAACAGCAGTGTCAAACTTATTGTGCTAGAGGAAAAGCCTGGGGACCAACAAAGTACTACTGCCTTTCTTCATACCCATTTGCAAACATGCAGTAGCATTGAGCCTCATAGCCACCTTCTTGCCACTTGAATGGATCTAATGTTGCTAATACTCACTCATAAAAATCAATAGACATATCTATTGATATGATAATGGCTAATGACATGAACCCTCCTCAGAGATTTCTCCTCAGTGATTGTTTTCCGTCTTCAATCAGCCTCTACAGCACAGGAGCTGTGTACTATCATACTATCTGCCATACCTCTGCAAAGTTCAAACCAATACCTTTAAATTCTAAGCATTAGCATGTTAAAGCTGTTTGTCACTGCTATCTGTGGGATAGAAGCTTTTATTTGAAGCACAGCACATATTGTAGCTCTTGTTTTAAAACTGAGGCACTAAAAATTTACATCCTGGCAATATGAGGGGTTTAATAGCCCACTGAATCTGCCTCTGAAGTAGACCTCATGAGCTTTTGGCAATAAACATTATAAATTGAGATGAATCTCAAGTCGCAAATTGCTGGAAAGAGGAGCCATAAAATGCATTACACTCAAAACTTGCTGTACAGTAGACTTTATATCCCTAAAGAGAGGGAGTCCAGTCTCCATTAAAACTGACAGTGAATTAAAACCTGGATTGTGTCTTACAAATAACTATAAACATCTAGTGCCATAAGGTGCTCTTTCTCCTTTTTATAACCACTATTGACTTTTTATTATTCACATTCGCGTTGCTTTTTTTGGATCGTGTGGGAACATTCTGGTCTGAGAGGGCTTCCTCGACTAATTACTGCCCTTGTTTTCGGACTGCAGCCCATCTAGTGCGTCATGGCTTAAGGAATAATTTGTCACACCCCACTAGAAGTCTGTTTTCTTCTCTCCCAAGCTTTCTGTCTCTTTCCTTTTCTCTCCATCTGTCTGTGCGTCATCCACTGTGTGTGTCTCATTTTCTAACTGCTTTATGTTGTATGGTATTTATATTCAAATCAGCGGCACTGATTTGATGCTAATGAACATTTCAGATTCGCAAATTCATCTTTAATTTGATTCTAAACATTTGACTGTGAAATGTATGAAACTACAACCTGACCACTGAGGACGTCAACAGGAGCTATTATGCACTCTCCAAGATAGTGCAACCCCTTGTATGATCAGAAATTGCAGCAATGCTCACAAAAGGCTTCTAAATTTGTCTATTTCTGCTGGTGCACTTTAGTTAATAATGTAGTGGGGGAGAAAATGTTTTACTGTAGACTGTGATAGTCTCCTGCTAGAGCTGCTCAAATAGCAATAATACAGAAGAGGGAGCAGAAAGTGGGAAGGACTGGAGAAGAAGCAGGACAGAGGAGAGTGGATGTTTAAGAAGAGTGAGAGAGGGAAAGTTGATAGAGAGTGAAAAACTGATTACTTATACCCCTTTGACTCTTAATCCACTGGCTACATCAACTTCTGAGCAAGAGATATAGTATTTTGATGGCAGAGGACTCCTTTTTACTTTTATCAGGAGCTACAGTGTGTGATTCTGCAGATGCATGCAGGTCGTTAGTTAAGACTTTGCATTGAAATGGTAATTAGTTCATTTGTCCATCTATCACATTATCATTTTTACTCATTGATGGGAAATCAAACACATTTGGTCCTAGTTCTTGTTAGAAAGGTCAATCAAGAAGGTTACTTTTGATTTAGTTTCAATCTCAAAAAAGGTTGTCCACAAATGTTTTTAGTTAATGTTCCATTGATGAAATGAACGCTGCTTTAACAGAAATAGAAAATGAATGAATAAATGAATCTATGGTGCAGAACACTTTCGAACAGCTTACATATGTAGCAGCATTCACCACTACCAATATATCCACAGTGATATTCAGAACCAGGCAGGAGTGAAAAGGACAAACCTGTTCTATAGACATGCATACAGAAGGGAGAGACCAAAAATGTAAATCAAGCATTCATTGACCACTGTAATCTGCCTCTAAAACCCCAGCAGCTCTCTTTTCATTTTCTCCCCAGAAACTATTAATACTCTGACTGTGTTAATGGAGATGAATGGGTTCAGGCAACAAACAGATGAACTGAAGGAAAAGCATCATGGGTGGACGGGGGTGCGACACAGTGTGAGTGGGTAGGATGTACTGAAAGAAAAGGAAAACACCTTCGCATGTCTCTCCAAAGAGCAAAGGTGTTTTCTAAATAATTATGGTTCATTGCCCCTTCTCAGCGTTAGATGGTGATGGTCACATGGAGTCAGCACAAAAGAGAATAACCCATAAGTCCCTTTGTTCTGCCTGAAATTAGAGACAACAGAAGAAGTAGCCAAAGGTGGAGCATTCCCTGGAATCGCATTGTTCACAGTTAACAAAAGCTGGTTGTTTGAGGCTGTCAGAGCATCTCAGACAGTGTCGAATGACTAAGATGCTATATGAGGCTCATTGACTGCAAACAGGCTCTCCTGCAGGCTGGGCGACGTCAGGCCGGCGTAAACAGCGTTTGAGTGACGGGGCCCGGGATGGTGTGCTCAGTGGGCAGCTTTGGGGACACGGGCTGTGCTTATATAACTTGAGCTGTGCAAGATCGGGGCATCCAAGCCTGAGTCCACACCACAGCCCGGAGAAGAGAGACAGACAGTGGTTTGTGAGGGTGGGGGATGGGCGGTGGTATTTGAGGGGGTACAGCAGAGAACATTCCAGGAAACTCAGAGGCATAATCTTCTTATCCATGGCAGATTGGTTCAATGTGTGATGTGCAGCGCGTGCACGTGCATGTGCGCGTGCGTCCATGTGCGAATATATGTTCGTGCACCAGAGGTTTGTTTGTCCTCCTTCGCATCGCTCCCGCTCCTCCTCTCCTCTGTCCTTCACTGGCTTTTCCTTTCTTCCGTGCATTTGACCCTAACCTATTCCGCCCTTCCCTACACACTCTCTCCATTTCATCACACACGCCGGATCAAGATCCGCTCATCTGCTTTTCGTCCTCATTAGTGCCTCTTTTCCTCTGTGTCGGTTTGTTCTTTCCCCGCGATCAGAAGATCAAAGTGACCCAACCGATGTAGAAGGCAGAACGAAGGGGAGGTTTCTCACTGAGACTGCTGGTGTTCCTCTGCCCCTGGCCATGGTGGGGATTCGTGTGAGAAGCGGAGGCGGGTTGGTTGTGTTGGGGGGGGTGGGGGGGTGGCGG
>JBBMOC010000015.1:8649309-8697659 GCA_037975185.1 Centropyge bicolor | reverse complement strand
TCTCAATAAGATTTTCTGGTCTGATATCATTACTGTCTGGTATTTATTGAATGTTGTATGCAGTGATGTCACATTTATTGTCGGTTTTTCAGGTTTCTATATCCAGTCAGGAAGAAGACATGTTTGATTTGTAGCTTGCCTTAAGGATTTAAAGAAAATTTCTCACACACAATATTGTGTGACACATTATTACTTGTTACAGCTACTCTCAGAGTAGTTTTTAGAATGATTCCCATGTTCACATATAATCTATAGAATAACAGTTATTCAATATTATTTTTTTACATTTGTGTTGAGCATATTCAAGTATTCCTTTTCTTTTAATTAATTTACCGATTATTTTTGACTGGTAGATAATAGGTGTCTTATTTTAATCCCCTCCAGCAATATATGACATAACTGAAATAGCCAAGAATTAATAGGATTGTGTAACAAGGTTGATGATACAGAAGCAATTTAAAATAATTAACCTTAAACTGGTGTAAATCTCATATCTCATGAAGATGGCGCCAATTAAGTAATTAAAGCTAAAAAGAAACGGGGGAGGGGGGTGACAGGGCAGACAGTGACAAGGCAAAATAATAAATCTTTCTGAACAGGGCTTGAAAACTAATGCAGGCAATAAATAATTACACTCATGATGGCAATTTAAGGATTTAGTGTTCATTTTTGAAATAAGCAACAGTTTTGGAAACAGAAAATGATACTGAAATACATAATTTAATGTTTCTACAAGCTAAATCAAGTGAGTAAGTTGCTCATTATGTGTTTACAGATATATTCCTGACTAATTCTCTCTTCACAATTAAATATAATTGTTTTTGTGCTCGTTGTATTTTTATACCTAATTCAGGTAAATAAATAGAAAGAGAATGGTGTTTCTAAGGTCTGGTTATATTTGTGTGATGAAAGCATTGTTACATTTGAGTGTTTGTGATTATGCATGTAATTGCATGTATGTATGAAATTTGTGGTGAAATTCCAGGGTAACAGTGCAGAAGAACTGATGTTTTGACAATCCAATCAAACTAATGGCTAATCAAAGTCGGCTCTAGTATCCATTTATCTATCCATCCCTCCTTTCATTTTCTGCTGCATATTGTGGTTTGGGCTGTGTGGGAAGCAGCCTAAGTAGCCATCCTCCCCTGCCACATCCCCCACCTTCTGGGACGTCCCGAGGCATTCTCAGGCCAAATGGGATATTTCATCCCTCTCGTGGGTTCTGGGTCTTCCCCGGATCACCTCCCAGTTGGACATGGCCGGAAGACATCCAGGGAGGTGTCCCGGGGGCAGCTACATCAGATGGATGAACCACTACAACTGGCTCCATTCAGCACAAAGCTACACAGGTCCTGAGCTCTTTTTCTACATCTTTCTGTATAAGAATCATTACGAGCTGGTTTTGGCCACTTACCCTCAAACTCATCATCTCACAACTGTAGGTGAGAGTTGCAATGTTGAAGGAGGATCGATGGCTGGTAAAGTGAGAGAGTCACACTCACACTCAGCTCCCCCTTCACCTCCAATAAGGCCCACATCACTGTGGATGTCACACCAATCTGCCTATGGATCTCAAGCTCCATGTTACCCTCCCTAGTGACACCAGGATACTTGAACTGACGATGAACAAAGGGGGCAATCCACCATTTTCTAGCAGAGTTACCATGGCCACAGTGCAATAAAGCCAGCAGAAGTACATCACCAAGATAGAGCAGAGATGCGTCCACCATCACCATCCAGTAATTGTAGGGAAACTACAGACAGTTCTGAGGTAGTTGTGTAGTTGTGTTGAGTTTAAAAGCACTTGTGGAATTCCAGAGAGAATTACTTAAGTATTAAAATGCTCACTCATTAATTTCATACAAAAGTGCAATTAAAATATGGAGAGCAAAGTCTCTAATAATTTACGTAGTTGACATTTTGTTGACTCTCACCTGCTGTGCATTGACCTAAAGATTCTTTGGCTTTTGCTAGCATGTAATTTGAATGCATTACTGATGCTAAAACTGGTATTTGTATATTAACAATGACTCAAATGACGTCTTGTACAGTATGTGAAAGGTGTCATCAGCCCTTCAGAACATCTGAGCACCTTTCAGCTCGTAGTGTTGTGATGTATGTATACAGCATCATGCTGCTTTGAGTCAAAGTTACCACTCATCAGTGTCGTTTGCAGATCGAGCAGGCAGATGTTTCAGAGCCAAAGTTCAAACATGTTACCTGTCCAGCACCAAACAGCAGAAAATGTTAACAACTAGCTTGTGAACATAGTGGAGCATTTAACAGCTAAACATTTCCCTCTGGAGTTGGTGGAGAGAGAGACAGATTGAATAATGGACTTAACCTACATGTGTTAGGTGAGCATGATGCCAGACGTTGCTAATGCTGCCTCAGTTCTCCTCCAGGTCTAAATAACACATTGCATAACTAATAAACATATTAACTAATATGTGTGGTGGTGTTAATATGTCAGTGTTGTGTTTACAGCTTGCTTTTGTGTGTTTAAGTCATAAGACTCTCCAGAAACCTTCTTGCATATTTACACTTAAATATCACAAACTTTAAAGGAGATGATAGTGAACTATAGGACCAATGTGTGTTACTAGTATAAATAAGTATTTTACCTACATTGTGTGGAAGTACTGAAATATATATTATGAACCATCATTTTATTTGTAGTAGAAGCAGGAGGATGTTTAACATTCTTCTTCTTATTATTATTATTATTATTATTCTTGTTATTATTATTATTATGTGTGACGTTGTTTTGAAACTCTGACGTCAGCCTGGTGCAGCTCCTCATCAAAAAGCAATCCAAGCAAAATCCCTCTTTCTGATGCACATTTGTTTTTGTTTTCGTTTTTCTCCCACATGACGATTTGAGCCCAGCAAGCGCCCTGTTCATTGAATTATGCGTCGCACCCCCCCCTCGTCATGACAACTAGCTGTGAGATTGAAATATTGCAAGTGGTGTCCTAGAAGCGAGAGAGGCGACGAGACCGCACTGAGAGAGAGAGCCAGATACACACCGGGAGAGAGAGCGAGAGCGAGAGAGAGAGAGAGAGGCTGCTGAAGCGCATGCCGAGGGATCCTCTTCTGTGCAGCTGCAAAATCACATCAATGCATCCTAATATTAAAAGCATTTATGGTGCTGTTTTAACACCATGGAGGCTAAACGGAGGATGTTTGTCAGCCTGAGCCTCCACTTTGTGTCCAGAGCATCAGATGTGAAGTGAAAGCAGGAGCGCGCAGCACGCAAGCGCGCATCGGACAGATTTGGACACCTGATTTTTTGCGGGGTGTCTTTTTTCCCCCTCCACATTTTAAGTCAAACAATCCTTTTTTTCAAGGCCCTGCAGACACAGTGGATTATCAACATCATCATCATGGACACATGTGGGAAAGAGGACAGATCCGTGCGTTGACTTCTGAAGCGACGCGCACAGTCTTGACGCTCCAGCGTTACGCATTTATTTTACCGTGAGCGCGTTTTTTTTTCTTTCTCCCCCCTCTCTCTCCCTCTCTCTCTCTCTTCTCCTCCTGTTTGAATCAGCCGCATCTCTCCATCGTTTTCAGCCCAATATCCGCGGATAAGGAGCCGAGCTGGGTGTTGTCAGAGAGGGATGAGAAGAGGAGGAGGAGGAGGAGGGGGCAGTATGAGGTGTGCTTTTTTTGGAAAAGCCGGAGAAAGACAGACGCCGAGAAGGTGCACCGATGTGCCTGCGACGCGCTGCCCTCCTGAGAAATAACTGCGACCGGGGGAAGAAATGGCCTAGTTTAAACCCTCACCCACACACCGGCTGAGGATACAGAAGAATCGCGTTTCGATGGACGGATCATCATCATCATCGTCATCATCATAATTCCGGTGCTCGCATCCAGTCTTTTTAGGTAAGCCATATGTTCACCACCACCTCCTCCGAAACGTGACTGGAGCTTTTTCCTCTCCATCCGCCGCTTTTATGTGTGCGCAATCTGCCCGCTTTGGTGACTTCGCACATTGCGCACGTTATCCATCTTGACGCACTGTCACAATCGGAGAATGAGGGGTTTTTTTCCCCCATGTAAAATCCTGGTGCCACTTTGTTGCTATAGCACACATTTTCCTCCTTTGGCCGGGGAGCCTTCGATTTGGCCTTGCCTGTTGATAAGCTGTCACATCAGTCCACTTTGTGCATCCAGCATCTGTGTTCTGTCGCCTTCACCATGCTGCTAATAAGATGATATATTCATGGGATTTAATTGGCATCAACTCATCATGTAGACTGTCAATCAGAGTGGCTCAATTGGGCTCCAGCCCCCCCCCCCCCTCCTTTTGGTTGTGAGGACTATTTTTAATAATGCTCTTATTACGTTTATTAATGGCTGTATTACGGCTTAATTAGACACACATGCTGCCGTGCTGCAATATAACTAATCTCGGCCACAGTGTGTGACAGGCCCTGAACTCCGAAGATGTCCTCTCTAATGAACAAACCCCACAACAGCTCGGAGAGACACACACGGTCTTGCACAAACACTCACACAAGACACACAAAAGCCTGTGCCCTAGAAGATGCAGATAGGATTGTGAATTAAATGCACACACGCTGATGATCCAGGGAAGGCTCCATTAATATTCAGTGGTGGTTGGGCAGTGCTCAGTTAATGGCAGACAACAGGACCTCTGTTCTGACAGGTCATGGATGAGAAATGGTATGTTTTCATTTTTAGGGGAATTGATGTGTTTTTTCGCAGACGCAGTGCCTGTAGCTATGGAGGAGTGACATTTAAAATCCATCAGAAAACCAATAAAGTCATTTTGTAGACTTTTGCAGAATTTGGTATTAGTCTTGTTCGTGCACTGTTGGTATAGCTGGGATTGCTTTCTTAGGCCAGCATCGAGTCAGTCGGGTTACTGGTGTGTGGACATGCAGGCCCTGTTTAGACCTGGCATTAGCATGTATCCTGGGTGAACCAAGTAGCTTTGTGTACAGGTGTGAATGCACCCAAGACGCATGAAGAACGCACTGAGAACCGATCACTTGGACATATATATTCTTTTAGCAGTGTGTACGCGAATGTGTCCTGGCCCACACTGAAGGACCGCCTACTCAACTGACATCCTCTGAGTAGGATACACACACGCTGTCTGATTTCCGTTTGGAAATCCTTAGTAAACTTTAAGAGATGTCTACAACAAATTCTGTATCAGTTGTGCCCTTTTGTAATTTTGGCATTCAATACAATACATTAAGTTGTTTCTTTGCTTGTAAAAACGTTGTCAGTTTGTTGCGGCATTGCTGTACCAGCCTGTTGGCTACATTATGTCTGAAGTGCATCATGCCGGCCAATATTTAGCAGCTGTTTGAACACACTGTTCTCACCAACTGATTTCACCATTTACACTAAATCTATGAAAGGAGGCCGCTTTTTATTGATGGCAAGCATCAAATTTTATAAATGCATTAAACAACAACTAATATAGCCTACTTCTTTGTTGCCCATGGAGAAAGTCATCAGAAAGTCCCTTTAAAAAATCATGTAATTTTGTGAGTTGTTGCATTTGGAGAAACTTTAGAAACTTTGTGAAATGTTGTCTTTGACAAATTTTAATTTATTTGTGTCCGCCTGTAAATCTGGCAAATGTTATACATTAAGTTGTTTCTCTCCTTATTTAAAAAACAGTTTGTCCCAGCATGTAGGCTGCTGGTCCGTTGGCTTAAAACAACAATGCATTTGGTCTTTGCAAACAGAAAGATGTATCTATTTATTCGTGTATAGAGCGAGAACTTTGAGATCTGATCCTAAGCTGTCACTTGAGATGCATGTGGAGATGTACTTCACATACTGTTTGCCATACATTTGCTTTATTCAGTGCAGTGATATGTTGTCATCATATACAAAAGTACATGGTATGAGCAAGTAATGGAGATCAGAATTTGGCAGAAATGTACCCAGAACCCCAAGTTTAAACGTCTCCTTGGAACATTTATTGTACTACTTGGAAGCAGTATTCCTTCCAAGCCACTAATTTGATTATCTGTTTCTCAAATTGATCCATTTTGTCTCTAGTTACTCAGTAGCTAGTGTGCCTGGAAGATTTGGTGACACATTATATTAAAGGATGATCTTTTGCCATACCGATGGATGGACTGCAGTGACCTCGTACACCTGCTGTGATTGACCAAACAACCGTTATATAATAGTAATACTTTAACTTTAAAAACTGCCAGCATTTTTTTAATCTCCCAAAAAAAAAAGATGCTGTGACCGCTACCGTTCCCAGATTACTGTATCCAATAAACTACAGTAAAGGGCCAATAAAGCTAATATTGTGGTGAGCACAATGTCATTTGGTTTCCAGGGGGAAAATAGAAAAGATAAATGGAATGAAAAAGAAAGGATGGCAGCTTAATGGATTGGATGACAATGTGAAGTGGAGACTTACAATCCAGAACAAAATGTGTTTAGTCTTAATGTTTAATGAAGTATGTTTTGGGTGATTTGCGAGTGAGCAAGGTGAAGTATCACAGGGTGTTCAATGGGATTTTCTGATGGTCAAAACCAGAGCTTATTTAAAGGAGCACAGGGTTTGTGTCCAGTGATCTCCTGGCAATGACTCTTTGAAGAGTGATAAGAGAGAAGGTCAGAGAGCTTTTCTGTTCTTGACCAAACACCATCCTTGCCGGTATCACTGGTAAAGATAGTTTATTATTTTAAGCCAGTGGATGTTTGAATAATAGTGATCCAATCTCATTGTCTACTCTACGGCTGAAACATCGGCCCCCACAGAATGTAATGGATATCACTTGCTTGTGCGTATGCATGACATGAATGTAAGCAGGTACAAATGGAATTTTCAAGGATAAGTAAGTAATTTAATAATAAAATGATTGTTGTTTTCTTTTTGCACGGTAGCATTACTGTTCTTCCAATCTGCTATCACGCTTTCCCGCCTGCACCTTCAATGATTTTTTTTTTTCTGGTTCATCTGTCATTCCTGTTTTTCCTGTTACAACACTGTGAATTGTGTGTCAGTCCCTGAGGGAGACACTGCAGAATTGTGCACTTACAAAAAGTGTGTTTCAAGGGCTCGAAAAGTTCGTCGGAGAGCCCTTGTGTGCTTGCCAATTTTTTTTTTTTTTTTTTTTTGCGTGGAATTTTGCTGAGCTCTCTGAGACGCATCAAGAACATTCTTCAAAATCTGTAATTTCTGTTGGATTGAGAGGTTGGAGTTTGGGATTGGACTTACCTGTAGCATCACTACAAGTCAGTCACATTTATAGTACAAAAACAGACTGTGTGACTTTTTAGATTTCTGAGCCCTGTGATGTAGTGTTTTTTGAGTTTGAAGAAAAGCAAGGTTGAAGCGTGAAAATCCAGCCCATGCTGCTTTATGTTTGAGCTGCTTGGAGGCTTGGCAGCTGCTACTATCCCTACATCCTGTCGCCGTCTGACCAGCCTAGTTTCTTACCAAGCCGCAGCATCTGTACATAAAACATTTACCATATTCCAGGTTAATGGTGTAGCTGCTGTAACAGAGGCTGGGAGATTTTAATTTCTGTGTGAAGATGTCAAGTCAGAGAAAAGCGAGGTTAAAATGACCCAGCTCTCAGCCATGTCACGACCAAGGAGGAGAAAAGCAGGAGAATAGCTTGACCTGACCCATTATCTGTGAGCAAAGTAAAGCTGGAGAAACGCCTGTGCAAATGCCATGGTAACCATCTTGTGTAACCTCCTTTGAACAATATCGCATAACAGTCATCCGTGAGATAAGCCAGGATAAGTGCCGTCCTGTCTTGTGAAGTCTGGGAAGAATTTCACACCAAACCCCATTAAAATATCTGGTAATTTAATGCGTCTTTTATTAACGACACAGGCGCCAGCCCATTAAAGCAGGACATGTGACCTTTCCTGAATTGCAAAGTTTCACCCTTCAGCTTCATCAGACATGATCCATTAAGCAGCTGTAACATTTAATTCTCTGATATGTTTTGGGCAGTGATACAAAAGCTGGAGCTGCAATTCAAATATGGCGTATGTTTTTCAAAATCTTTAATATATGTAATTCCTTTTAACCGGTGGTGGTGTATCATGGAACTACACTGATCATAATTCACCTTACATATGACACAGCACAAGCATTAGGCAGCTGGTGCTCTTTGGAAAGATGCGGGCAGTGTTGACATGAATTGGAAAGATATGCAGTTTGAAATGTAGCCTACATGATGAATTGGGGAGGCAGCCCATTTGTTATTAGTTAAATGTTCAATTAGTTGAATGTACATTTTCACATGAGAACATGATAGCCAGTAATTGTTGCAGTATCACGTCAGCTAATGTTAGTTTCACTGGCTTGGGCTTTAATGCCTGAACAAATATGAGATATGGTGCTAAAGGAAATGTTAATAACCATGTCCCCCACCTGCTCGCTTCCCCTAGTGCAGAAGTGACCTGTCACCCAGTGGATAAAAACACCAGAGTACGTCCTTCTGGTCTGGTGCTTAGCAGTACTTTATGGAAACTCATATAAAGTTAGAGACAAAAAAATGAGTCAAGATCGACATACATTGACCGAAAACCAAAAAGACACAGTGCTTGTAGCGTAGTCTCGGGCCCTGTGAGTTGTCTGAATCATTATCAAGATAAACCAGAAGGCAATGGGGCTGAAAGTACCGTGAGATGTTAGACAATGTAGTCCACAGACATTTTAAGACACAGCTATGATCTGAGGCAAACACTGACAAGGACTGAAATGAGTAATACTCTGAATAATACTGGGGCCTGAAAAGGCCTTTCGAATTCTACCTGACATTGAAAATGTTGGGCTTTTTTGTCTTCAATGAACATTTAAAAAAAAATAAAAATACAAGCATACAGATACATTCACTGTATGTAATGACAGACTTACACCCTGTAAGAAATCCACCTCAGAACCACAGTCAGCTCTTGATAGAACAGTTATTAGTGGAAACAGGGCTCCAGTATTTTTTTGCCATACGCATGGTAAGTAGACAGATGGGACATCATTACTAGAACCTGGGATGGTTTTGGAAAATCAGACAAGGAAAAAGCCATCAACAGCAAGCGTTGACACATTTCTGCAAACACCAGAAACCTTGAATTGGAAACATGTTTAAATCGGAAAATTACAATCTTTATTTGTTGTTTTGATTTAATTAAAATGCTTGCTGTTCCTAATACAACTATGCACTGTTTTTGACCTTTAATTAACTAAATGTTACAGTAACTGCTTTGTTGAAGCCTTGTGAAAAAAAAAAACAGGCATCCTGCGTGGCTCTTGTTGTCAGTTTCTTCAAAGGAAATCACACACACAAAAAAAGACTTCAGTGGCAAGCAAGACATGTTTCATACGAAGTGTCTAGTGTTTGGAGGCACTGTGGTGTGTTGCATTACATCAGCTGGTTTAAACACGTGGATTTTGTTAATCTGAGCCCAGTTATTGTCACAGTTGATTCTGAGCTGCGGCTGAGCTCTTACATACTGGGGCATTCAGTCATTTCTGTTGGTGTATGAAGGATTTACTGTGCATTGTGGTGTCTGAACTGTTTCAGTCAGAAGCTGAGTTGTTTGCAGTGAAGTTCTGATGATCCAAGATCTGTGTTGTTTTAAATCATTTAAATATACTATTATCATTATTCCCTGTTAATTCAAAAACACGAGGGCTGGTCAAATAGACACGGTTCCACTCCCAAACAGCTACAAAATACGGAAATGCCAGGGATACTATGTTCTCAAAAAGGCCAAGACCTCTGCTTTGAAGGCAGTAAACCTTACTGTTTATCAGCAGTGCAAAAGGTTAGTGGTTAGTTTCACAGACACTTGCAGAATCGGTAGTCCGGCGCAAGTGGACAAACACAGTAGAGCTAAATAAAATGTACATCCAGCAGCCTCAAAGTAGATTAAAACTGATTTACCTGGACAATAATTGGTCCCATATCATCTTAAAAATAAAGACATGTTCCTCCTACACTTTCAAATTGGCTAATTTACAGTATTTCCAATGACCTATTTCACGAAAATCCATTTCCTTCTGCATGAGGAATTCTAATTAAGCATGAAATGCGTTATTATATTAGGGAGGCAGCATGAGATTTGTGCAATAATACAGTTGGACTCAAAAATGGAATTTCAGAAATGAATATCAGCATCATAAAACAAGACAGAATAAGGCAGGTTATGACAATAGAATAAAAAAAAATCTCACTGCCCTATTATGCAGTGCTTTGTGATGAAAATCAGATTTACAGACTTAATTGTGAAAACTGGCTTAGTTTACACTTGGTCACAGAGTTTATTCAAATAAAAATTGTCTGTTTGATTGACTTCTGTCTGAAAGCCATTCCTCTTGGTCTTGGCAAAATAAAGAGGGAATGGAGCAACGCAGCTAATATGTGTATAACTTCTTCCATTTTGCACTCAGCTCTCTGCTCCCTCAAAACGAAGCACTGTCAGGATGGCGAGCTGTTTGTCAATGGCACAAATTTGCATTTTAAAGTTCACCAAAGCTGAACTCACAGATTTACTTAGCTGTGCAGAATAAATCCGCTAGTTGTGGCGAATCCGTTGCAATTAATTTCTGTGTTTTAAATGCTGGTGTCAAAAAGTTTTATGATTGTTTTTGGCCCTTGAATCATGGCGGTTGGTTGCTTGACTACAATTGTGAATCTTTATTGCATTTGTGTTGTGCCTGGTGTGTATGTAAACCTTGTAGTAGCAAGTCTGTGCCCTGTGTAAATATAACTAAATGTGGTCAAGTTTCATTTTGGTGTTATAGATCACTTGAACTTGATGAACATCAAGGTCAGTTGTAGTGAAGTCTTTTGTGCTGTACAGCTGATTTCTGAGCGCAACCGAGGCCTTGCATTGTGAACTACTGAGACCACTACACAGTGCAGTGCTCTTGCAAAATGTCAGGCAGTTCAGTCACACTCTTACATCAAAGGATTGTGGACGCTTTATTGCAAATAGATGTCCGGATGCACTTGGTGGGAAACACTCTTCATTTTAAGGCACTCCGAGCAGCATGGGAGAGTCCGTGTGGCGTACGACCCGTTACAGGAGCAGTGACATGGATAATCACAGGAGTGAGACTGTGAGCTTGTCAGATTATCAAGACCACCTAATTACCTTGTTTTAATCTGATAGGTGATAGTAAGAGTCAGCTGATAGTGATCAGCTGATGGCATGCAGGAACCCAGTGCCCTACCTGAACCAATAAGATGCTCCATTTCGCTATGTAAGAACAGTCCATCAGGCTTAAGGAGGCTGCTGATGTCGAGTTTTACTTTGAGGTTTCAGCATCAGCTTAAATAGACAATTGGGGCTGATAAAATATTCTGTCTGTGCTTTATTGAAATATTTTACACAACACCTTGTATTTGTCCTCTAGACCGAACAGAAGGAGGAATATGAAATACAATGCAAACACTGTACAGAAGAACTTTTACATACATACAAAATGTTGCACGTATGTTTGGTGAACGACCCATGTTTCGAATGATGTGTCCATTTTAAAAGTCAGTACTCGTGCTGCAATCCAAATTACATTCCCCATCTTTTATTCAGCTGACCTCAGAGCAGTACGGTTGGAGTACAGGAAACCTCTCAACACTTTTGGGCATACAAATCATTTCAGCAGAATACATCACATACAGCGAGCCTCGGTGCTCTACTTAAGCTAACTTACACATCATCAGTGCAGCCAGCCCATCTGTCAAGGTACACTTTCCGCTGAACGTGACAGTCCTCTTAAGGCAACATTTAAATTTCAGCAGCCGTTTTGTGTTGTGGCAGCTTGAATAGCAAGTACAGTTGTAAACTGTATGTATTTACTCAAATGAATGATGATCCTGAGTCAGAATTCCCCCAGTGTGAGACAGTAAAGCGGGCTTATGTTTCAGGACGCGCTGCTGAACTCTTCTGGCTAGAAAAAGAAGCCAGTCTGCTTCCCCCTCCCTGAACAGATGAGCAGTGTGTAGCTGTAGGACCAGCTGCATGACTTGTAGATGATTATATTAGCCATTATTATGATTGCCTGTGGTCAGATATAGTGCATCTGCTATCTCCCACACATGTAGTGTATGATTTTTTTTTAGATGTCTACTGTTTGTGGTTGATCCTCTGTTTTTAAAATCTGCAAGGTTTCTCCTATGTTGTGCATCTAGATAACAACAACAGCTCGTTCCTCATCTCGTCTGTACCATTCACTAACCCACATGAGGTTAAAAGGGCCTTTATTATGACTGTAGACAAACCATTATAATGCTGATTTGCCCTGTGTATCCACTGATTATTGCCGGAGTGTAATGACACATAATCTACAGTATGTGTTGCATCTCAAACAGTACTACAGTTTTCCATGTCTGTTTTAGCTTATTTTTCAAAATTATAGATGTAAAACTACCAATATGATAATGCTTTCCCAAAGCTGCACCAATCTGAATTTTCTGATTTCCTGATACTGATTACATAACCTTAGGAGAGGAATGTCAGTATTGGACGATTCTGCAAATCTCTTGATTAGCTTCAATTATGTTTTTTCCCATCAAATGCCAACATTAAAAAAAAAAATCTAATTTTCTCATTTCCTACAATATCAGAACATGGCAGCTATGCTACAGTTAAGGAGAGGGCAAGACTGTGATTAAGGCAAATAAGCTGTGGTGAAGGTACAATTATAAACCTAAAGATTTCAGTGATTGATCGGGCGTCACCTGTGGTTACCATCTTAACAGCAATTGCTGGTCGGTGAAAAACAACAGAAATTCAACAGAGCAGAAATTTGTTAATCCGTTTACATTCAGGTTGTTTTTATGAGGAAGCCAGTCTTTATCCATCATGCCATGCTGCACGTGTGGTGGTTCCCTCGTATCTAACAGCTCGCTGTGGTGCTGCCCTGCAGCATTTAAAACTGACCTGCTGTCAGAAAATGCAGAGAATTAATTTGTTAATTAATTTGGGTTTTTTTTTTTCATTTTTGATGAACAATTGCTGTCAGTGGTGACACTGCCTTTCCTGTGACTTCTTCTTCTTCACAATAAAAGCCACTCCATGTTTCACCCGTTGAACACTGAAGCAGCAGCAGTAGGATGTTCTGTTTGAATTAGCAATAACTTAATATACATCTCTGATGCGCTGTAAAGAGAGCAAACAGTAAACGGTTGAGGCTGTTATCAATGAGATAAAAGTACAACAAGCTGCATTGTTTCTTGGGAATCCTGTAGTCTTGAGGCAGGCAATCTGAATCCAGCACTGGGAATGGTGGACTGAATAAAGACTACTGTATAGAGAGTTAATTACTGAATGTAAATACCAACCATAAACATTACTTGAAAATCTTAAGGTTAGGGGGAAAATGTGGTTGAGAATTAAAATTTGCCTTTTTATTAACTGAAGATACAGGAACGATTGAGAAACTAAAACTCTTAGTTTACATTAGAGAAGGAAGGCAACTATTATTTGGAATAATATGTTTGATATATTTATTATCTATTTCACTAATAGCCACTTTTCTTTTAAATTGTGTTTTAAAACATTTCAATTTTCTTGGTGTATCAAAATGTCAGGGATTGCTTTTGTCTGAACTGATGGTATTCAGAACGTAAGGCAACAAGGCCACTTTCACAGCAACAGCATGAAAAGAGAAAAACGACCAAACAAAAAAGTTAATTTGTTATTCTTGGGATCCCCTGTCGATATTGCAGGAGTAACTGCATTTACACATATACAGCACTCCTTCGGTTTATTTTCAGAGAAAAAGGGTGGTGTGTTGCCAAAGAGGAGCAACACTATGCAGGTTATCCCAGCCTTTCTGAAAACATTTTAATTATTCATTTGTTTGGATACTGCTGGACGACAGTGCATTGCCACAGCAGTTAGGTGGGATGCAGCCGGGTGGATGCCAGATACTTAAAGACAGATGTGCAGTAAATCAGAAACGGAGACGGTAACATGTTGATGTCATTGTATCAAAAATAACTTGAAGCACTGCAGACCAAAGGGTAAAATTAATCACGTTCAACTTTTCACTTCCCCTCACAATTCTTTCACCCCAGTGGAGCTCAGTCATTGTACCTCTTAACTCTCTTGTGCATGATATCTTTTATATTGGACAATTAAGCATTTAACTAAATAAAAAAAAAACAGCAGCGATGCAGACTTTGCATGGAGCGAGTTCACACTCTGAGCTATCTTGTGATTTACTCAATTTTCTGCTGTAGACTTTTCTATTTAAAGAGCTGACAAAACCAATATCACTATTTCTGGCCAAATACGTCAATATGATGATACTTGGAGAGGTTATGTAAGTGTTATACTGTCAGGTGGCGCGGCACACATTGGACTCTTATTTTTAGAACTTTCAGCATAAAAATATATTTTTTAGTTAAACTTTTGACTCTTTATAATTATGTCAGTGGAAAATACATCATGCAAAAACAAGTAGTCAACCAAATAAGCAATAAATGATATATATAAATCATTATAAATAATTCAAATTACAATAACATGACTTACATAAATTACATTAAATATGCTTGATATTGCAGATCTTCTGCTTAATGAAAGTCTAACTCATTTTCATGTATGAGCAAAAAGGGGCTATATTGTGTGTTGTTTATTTGGGTCCCCATTAACAGTTACAAGGCAATAGTCACTCTTGGGGGGTCCAGGGGTCCAGCTTGAAATAGATATTTCAACATACCAGTCTCTCAGAAGACTCCAATCTTGCTTATTTAGTTAAGAAATAAGGATACATTAGCTACATGATCGAAGTGAGTTGACTGCTGTTCATTCACCTCACAAGTACTTTCATATCACATGTGCCAGTACAAGCAATCTTTAAATTTCACTTCCACCAGAAACTGAGTTTACACCCACAGAAGTCTCTGGGGAAGTTCCTGATTTTTGTTATGATGTTGTTGGAAAGTACTGCTCTTTCCAACCTTAGCTCCGTAGCTCCAGCAGAGCATTGATTGAGCAACTTTGCTGGTTCCATTGAAGCTGCTGGTTTGACATTAGTGTGAGTGTCTGAATAGCTGGACAGGCATGTTGGCTGTACTTTCACAGCATCATCAACACATACTGACTGGTTATTTCAATAGGGGGTTACCTAGCTATAGCACTGCTACCGTGATCGTCTATGGAGATCACAGAAAGAGGGGGTGCTTGCAATTAACAATTAAATTAACATAATGTTGCCGTAATGATTCCAACCATATCCCCTAGTTGTAGCACTGGCTGCCTTTCAGATTACAAATTCTAATTGTGAAGCCTTAAATTTCTCACAACTCAAATGTTCATTCCCTTCCATGTGCTTTTCTTATTTCTCAATAGATTTACCATGCCTTACCTTTCATTCCCACCTCTTATCTGTCATTGTCTTACCAGATAAATGTGCAAGTGCACTGCAGTCTCTTTGTCTCATTTCATCTACATATCACTCAGTGTCACTAATATAACTCTATCTTCCCACCTTTCAGCGCAGCCCTCATGTGCCCACACTGGTGCAGCATCCAGACTGCAGCTGCTCTTCGCTACCCCCCCCCCACTGACTGCACACAACAACGAGTATCACTGTGTAAATGTGCCGTACGGTGTCAACCATGTGTGCACGTTCCAGCCTAGTATTTCTTTGTACTCACATGATCTTATGTAAGAATGAAGCAGGTGTGGCTGACATGTGTCTCTCAGCGACTCGCTCTCCTTAAAGCATATTTCACTTTCCGCTGGGAACTGGGGAGGATAACAGGTAACAAAACACCTCTCTGCAACAAGCTTTAACAACAGCCAAATGAAAATGGATGCTAATGATTTATTTATGCAAAAGACGAAATAAAAAAAAATCCCCAAACAGTCACATTTTGGATGTAATTTTCCTGAACATAAGTGGCTGGACTTGTTTTGATTACATGATAGGAACAACACAAGGGCATGTTTGTTACTGTGTCAACACAGATTGCAGTAATAGTTCAATTAAGCACACGCACAGTTCAAATTAAAGTGATTTCACCCAGCAGGGGTATGTTTGATTAGACTGGGGGCAGTTTACATAGAGAACTATTTGGCACAAGGAATTACCGAGAAATGTCAGACCATTGTTTTGTACTTTTCTGTTGTTGTTTCTTTGACTTTATCCAAGCATGCTGATAGAAGCCTCATTATTCACAATGTTAGCTAAAAGCACTCCCTCCCAATACGTGGGCTTTTGTTACCACTCACCTCTTCGTCCTCTTAAAACAAACAAACACTTCAACAGTCCCCCACCCACCCCCCGTGTCCCCCTTGTCCCCTTGGACACAAGAACACATTTAGGAACTGAAAATTAAGAGTTGAAATCAGGTTATTCTCACATTACTCCTGCCGACGTGGACAAGTGTTAACATGACAACTGCAACCACTAGATTAATGTCTTAATTAGTATACAGGGCTATTACTGTGCAGACATAAATATAGCCTCTGTCGTGTAGGCCTGTCAATTGCCCCTAAAATCAATGTTGATGATTAATTGACTGAAAATAGCTTTGTTACGTAACACACCGCTGGCAGGAGTTGTGATGTGTAAGACATTTGCTTTTACATTTGTGTTAAAGCAAAATGAGTTATACTTTGACTGTAGTTTGATAATGATTCTGTTACCTGGTAATTTCTCCGTTCTCTGTTCTGTAAAACTAATTCACCTGACATTCTGCCAAAAGTTAGGTTTCTTATTAAATCCACTTAAGCCCTGCAGTAAATTAGAAAATATTAGAAATATAAAAAATACATAACATCCTGAACTTGTTCAGAGAAGTCACAAATTTTGCCTCCTAGAAACAGATCTTTTCTTTTTAAACTGTGGCTTGTAAAACCCACAGTAAACAGCCATGCTACTTCTCTTTTGACACAGCTGAAATTGAATTGGTTGGAAATGAGCAGCGAGGGCAACCTGACTGCAGAATGGCTGTTTACTGTGGTAAATATGTACAGCGCAGTCATAAAGTATCGGGACAGAGATATGGTTTGATTCTGCTCCGGCACATTTAATGTGAAAATAAACAATGACTGTGAGGTTAAAGTGCTGACTTTCAAATTCAGGGCTCGCTGCCCATTTTTATGTATAACATCCCAATTGTGAAACAGTGCAGCAGGACATTGATCCTAAACATAGAGACAAGGCAACCAAGGAGTGTTTTGGGGGCCAAACATCGGTCAGCTGAACACCTGCTGAATATCAGACTGAAGGTGAAACGCCCGCAAACAAGTAAGATGTGAAGGTGCCTGTGAAAGCACCATTTTTAAAAGAGATCTCTTTTAAGAATAACGCTTCGCTTTCATGTCTTTGTTGGTAGGATTAAAGTCATTGATCAGAAGGTAGTGAATATAATTTTTTAGTTTAAACTGCTGTAAGTATATCAGCAGCATTGAAATGAGCATTTCATCCATGCAATTCAACATGCTATGGTCTACATATGTAACACACACTTTCATTGGAGTTTGCAGCAAGGTTTCATCTCTAGCTGCCAAGTTATCTCAGTATGGTGCAGTTTTAAGAGACAGGATTACAGGATGAGCTGAAACTTGACATTCAGCAAACCACTTAACCGCACATGTCACCCCTGCTACCTGCACCTGCCTCTGTTTTAGCCACGACAGTTTTTGCCTCTGTGTCTCCTGCTGTTGGTCTGTGCTCCTCCTCGCCTCTAAGCCGTCCTCCTCTCCGTCCTCGTTTTGACCTCCCACTCTTTTCATGCACCCTCGCAACTCTTCAACTTGCTACTACTCCTTCCTGCCACCAGAAACCTTCTTCAGTTTGGCCGTGAGCAGGTTGAGCGTACAACCACATTCAGAAATTGCTTTAGAACTATCTTGTGGCAACAGGCACGAGTAGCTGAATGAACCTTAAACATTTAATAACATATGAACAAATGATATAAAAATCAATTACTCTGCTACCTATGTAGGAGAGTGCACAATTAAGTTGATGCTTTCAATCCAGAGAACAAAGCTTTTTAAGATTAATGCAAACAATATGTAATTTATATAGCCACAAAAAATAGAATACATCTAAATTTCAGTAAAAATACTTTTTTTCAGTGTCTGGCTCACTGGGTTATTTTACAGCAAATCCAATGACTTACTGTACTGTCTGATGATTAATTTTTGTATCATAACATTACAGAATACTATCAGCTATAATTAATTTGGCAAACCCAGGACCTGTTTGACGGCGTTAAATCAGAGCGTTCATTTGCAGCAGATAAATACTGGTGTGTTCGTCCACCAGAACTCAGTCTATTTTTAAATACATCTAACTAATCTTTTACATTTCAACTCCTCTAAAATGTTACACAGTGTTCTTAAGAGCCTTAGTGTAGCACATACTGTACATTTACAGTGCAGTCCTTTGCTCAAAAATGAGTTGGGGATCTCTTTCTCATTATTATAGTATTATCATATTATTACTGATTTGTATAGTAGCCTAGCCCCGTGGCTTTTCTATCACCAACTTAATACACATCCTATCCAGACGTTCTCCAAATAAAGGGAGAGGGATTTTCCTGTCAGCTGGATGTGGCCTGTCACAGTCGGTAATGAATTAGTCTTGCACATTGCCTGTGAAATGTTCATAACATATCCACATCAAGAACATGAGACACACATTGACATTATATTACTTGGGAGTCCTCGGAAAAATGGGATAGGTTTGAGAAAAAAAACAAACAAAAAAAACAGTGACATGGATGTATTAGTCAACCAATGCACCAGTGTTTCTCCTTCAAACTAGAGGCTACAGTGTGATGTAAACTCGTGCGATACTGTGGGGCTCTGCCTCGGTGTCATCACTTTTCAATGATCACATTTAAAGCAGGCTGCAACAGCGTCTGGCCCGTGGCTACGTTCAGACTTTGGAGTTTTCTGTCAGCCTGAGATCCTCAGGCTCTTTTGACTCTTTTTCACTCTGGAGTCAAGAAGAAAGCTGATTGCAGTTTTGCTGTGGGGGGCTTAGCGTTGAACGTGCCCGCCTGAGGAACGTAAGCTAGTTAATTCAATGTTATCCTGTAAATCTCCTTTTAAATTGCACCCCTCTAGACATGCTTTTATGTATTGTCTTCATCTTTGCAACAACCTTTTCTGTTGCTTCTGTTTTATTTTTCCGAGACAGTAGATTTGAAAAGGATCGTCGTCAGCGTCATGATTATTATTAGAATTTCTACATCTAACAGTATATCAGTGAGACTGGGCGATCATGTTAACATGGCTTGGCTGCCTCCTCTGTTTGACTTAGTGGGCCATTTTATTCTTAAATTAGCTTTGCGCTCGAGGCGAAGCAGCTGTCAGACTGCTCCCTCAAACCGTGTGTATCGCCCACAGACACCTATACGCACGCTAACACAGCTAGCATTTCACCTAGATCATCGCTAATTAGTGTGTCACCAGATTGCGCACGCTGCTCGGCTTCGTTATGACACATTCCCCTGCTCATAACTACCAAACACACTTAAGCAAACAGATAAATAAGAAGTAACAGCCCCCTAGAGGCAGCAATGTCCATCTATACCGAACTCTTAGTGTCTGGCCAGTAGCTGTCAAGATATCGTGCTCTGTCTGTGTGCTGCTGAGGAGAGTGAGAAGATAAAGGGTTTTCCATGTGATCTACAGGTGTAAAGGAGAACGAACGGTGGCGACCAACAGTAACATATTGATTTTCTGGTCCAGCAGTGACAGAGGGCCTTTTGTCTAACATCTCCTATCTGCTCCCTCTGCCTGCTGCTTTATGATCCCTGCCGCTGCTTTAATAACCTGCATTGATGCCTCATTAAGGCCCCTTTAATTGACTTCTACTTGATCATTTGTGAGCTTTTTCTAATCCGAACTTGTGTTTTCATGTTGTTAATTATTGGGGTGAATCCATGCAGCCGTGTAGTGTGGAAATATAATGACATTTAATTTGTTATGACCCGGGTTTTGAATTGAGCTCGAGGCCTCTGCTGCTCAGTAAGGATCTGCCCAGCAAGCCCGTTATCCCTTTTCATTGAGATGTTTGCAGCCATTTCTTGGGTTAATTGCAATTATAATAAGTGTAAAGCGATATTTCCTTGTGGAAAGTCCCACATTTTTCTGGCTGCAGTGTGATGAGGATGGGAACGCAGTGGCAGATGGAGCGGCCATGGTATCTGATTGAGCTGCTCTCTGAGTTTGGAGAGCTTATGGAAAATAGAATAAATTGTGAGATGAAGCTCACGACCGTCATCAGGCCTGACAGTACAGTGGTTCTCTGCAATTATGAGGTCTCCATGAAATTAACACAAGTACTTGCAACTTAAAATGTTTATTTTCTCAAATGGATTAACATTAACACACGCGTTATGAACAAGGGTTTATAACACATTATAATGAAGTAATCAGCGCAAAAAAAAATTTAGCTTGAATGAACAATGTGGTGTGGATTTCTACAATTTGCTAAAATGTATTTGTCCTGAAGGTAACACTGGAGCAAATGTGATAGGATCATTAAAAAACAAGGGTTTATCCCGTGGGCAACATGGAAATGATTAACATTAGCGTGGTGGCAAAGTTGTCATTTGGCCTGAAGGTGGAGCCAAAGCAAACTCATGTAGTGTTCAAAATGTAAAAGGTTCATCTTCTGGTGAGCCATAGATTTTTAAGATACCTTGTGACACACTTAAGTACTGGTCAAATGGAAATATATGCCTTGTGGTAGGTGAAAGGGCAAGGGGTCCTGAAGGTCATTCATTGGGAGTCATCCTCTGGGGACAATGGATATCTTTTTCAAATTTCAAGTTGATCTGGCAAATATCTCCTTAAACATCTTGCTTTGGCTCAGAGCATGGCCAGGCAATATATTGAATGTTTGCAAATTTCTGTTTAAGCATGTGATAAATGTCGATATTGTGAAAACCGAAGTTATAACAATGAACAAAAAGGTTGTTTTCAGTCAAAAAGTAACATAGATGATAGCTGGCTACATTAGCTGGATTGAGTCACGACAGTCCTGTAAACCCTGGCATGAGCAGAATACTTTATTGCAGGACTGTCATGACTCCAAGTGTCTCCAGACTCCAGATGGCGAGCTTGCTGACTGATAAAAAAGACTCTTTGCGCTGAGACACACTCAGAGTGTGTTTGACATTATCTGGTTACAGGAGGTGAAGTCGACTAAACAGTGTGTGGATTCTACTTTGTTCAGGTTGCTCTGACCTGCTGGGTAGTTACCGCTATTTAGCTAACTGTCTGAGGATATCAGGCTGGTGTGTTGTCTGTTGTCTGCGTGTGCTGAGACTGATTATTAACGTGGATGTCTGTGCTCTGCTTAGTTGACGCATCTGAGACTGACAGTCTATAGCTGTATTGAATAATATATTTTTTGAATATGCAAACCAATACAAAACCAAGAGCCTTGCAGATGGTGCAGGTATATCATTATTGTTGCACATCAAGTCCTAAAAAATATTCAATCATGTTTTTGTCATTGGTGCATTTTGCAAGATTGTACAATTAAAATCAAGCCTGAAAGAACAAAAAATATACATGCATGTGTTTTTATGATGGCTATACCCTTCTGAACTACACTGGGATTGGATTAGGCTAAAATTCCTGATCAACCTGCAGAAAAATAAATTGTTATAGTCATTCTTATCAGCTTCATGAAGATAAAGCTTAAATGACACTGTTGTGGCCCAGCAGTGATATTTCATCTCCACAACTTCCACAAGGATTTATTACAAAATAAATATGTATCTCCTCAGAAGGTTCAACAGTGATCCTATTACAATAATCCTAATATGATTTAAAGCTCGATTGACATAAAGTCTGCCAAATCTGTGCCTATTACGCTCTGCAGCCCTCCCCTTGTCTTCAGGGGCTTCACTCTTCATTATGTGACATGTCATAGAGTTGAAGACAAAAATCTTTTCGGGACTTGTCTATTTTCTCTAATTGAAAGGCACTTTTAAAATCACTTGGACAGTTAGACAAGTTATTTTTACCAAATAAATTCAGACGCTGTGACCTAAAATTAACTGATGACTGCTTTTATTTGAGATGACTAGTTGGGTCTCAAAGCAAATGAATCACACATGATCCTAATTGACAAGAATAGACTGAAACGTCCCTGTCAGTCCCCAATTTTTAAAAAAATGAACTAATTTACCCAATACTGTCAGATTCAAATTTTTTCCCTGCACCTTTTTTTTTTTGCCTCAGCATCATAGTCTCATCATATAGTTGTTACAGATAACAAAGGAGAATAGTTGTCTAATGGTGGTTTTGAATTCTGACGCTGAGCTTTCTGGGAGTGGCAGCCATTTCTTCCCTCATCTCCTATTCCTGTATCACCCAGTGCTCTCCGGCCGTCTGTACATGGAGGCAATGGGGCGAGTTCTGGATAGCTTCAATGTCTAGTGTGAAAGGAGGATGAGGCCCTTTGGCTGAGCCTACATATGCAGCCTGACAAGTCTAATCTTGGCTCGGGTTCTTCTGTTAGCCTCTCACTTCATCAACGAGACGACTTATTCGTCTTGCCTAGTCCATTAAAGATTTAAGGGAACATTAAGGCCTCTAAACATCTCTTTTAATCAAAACCGCCTAAATCGTTCACTCACTATACCTGCTAAAAGGTACATCACTTAATCTTCCACATCTCCCTACAGCAGGTGCGGTTGCCCTGTTTTCATGCCACGATGCCCATCGCAGCGCCTCACATTTACATCACCCTGAGCAGCCGTGGCCATGTCTGCTGCATGTTTGCTCCCTCAAAGTCAAACTTTCTAGTGAAATCTATTAAATCTACAGAATTTTAACAGAACTGTATTAAAGTCTTCAACACATAAAATTCACTCACACTTCCATGAATTATGAGCACAACTCCTGGTTATTGCTTTCTCTGAACCAGCAGTTCAGAGGAGAGTTAGAGGTATGCTAAAAAGTCTGTTTGCTCATCCTTGAGTTTTTCGGGAAATAGATGACGATGATTATTTTCACACGGTCTCTAGGAAGAGGGAGGACACCTGTAGCAAACCACTGTCACAGGCACCCGTTCATTGCAGGAACTAACCAGAGGTCATGCCCATAAGTTATCATGGGGCTAGGAATAAGGTGGATTTTCTATCAAGGTCAAACTGTAAATGCCACTGTTGATGTCTTTCCATCAGATGTCAGTGCATAGAGACAATATATTACTGTACTCTAGTATGTATTACTGTATTACTAATACTATGTATTACTGTACTGTACTGTTGGCTGCAGGAGAATACAACATACAGCCAGTTTCTTTTTTAATTAAAGGCTCTCTTTTTCTAAGCACACTGAGAGTAGATAGCAGATGCCCAAGTTTAGTCAAAAACTCAGCACTCTGTTTCTGGCTTGCTAAGCTGCTTGTCATCCACAGATGTTGACTAGCAGAGGAGAGCAGCTTGACAGCTGAAGTAGTGCATGTAGTTTTAACACTCAAAGTGGAAACAAAGCAATATATAATCCCAAGGCAAGCATTTTCCCCAGCACCACCATCCTGCGAAAGTTTTCACAAACCACTTGGACCATTCCATTTTGAACATACCCATAAAAGTGTCCCACCGGCAGAGGGAACATTACCTTCTCAAACAGCTCCAGCTGACAGGACTACCTATTATATACAGCAGGACAGAAAACAGTTTAATCAGCCCGGTGATTTGTGTGTCAATTTATCCCGTTTTATGCGTGAAGATGCACACTCAGTGCCGTTCCAGCTCACGGATGGTTGACGTGAACAGATGTTCGGGTACTGCCGTTTGCAAGTCGCATGTGAGAGGTTGAGAATGGACCAATTTGTGCTCGCCGTAGAGTCTCTACTCACATGCAATATCTGATGCCTCATTGGATTTTACGCGTGTGTGTACATCATTGCTTGTACATCCTGGGAGGCAAGGGAGAGAACAATCTAACAGGCTACACACATAAACCCACACCTATTCTATACCGGCCAGTATGGAAATATTGTTGTGTGCATCCCTGGAAATACTGTGCACATTGAAGGTGCTTTGACCTTGCACTGTATGTTCAGTCACATTTAATGACAAAATAGGAGAAAAGATGTTTTAAAATCAAACCGTACGTATGTAACTGTATGCAACTATAACAAATGTGAGCGGTGACAGAAGTTCTGTGCATATATAGACTTTATGCATTATTTTGTATAAAGTATACATAACAGTATTGATGTGTGTATGCGGTTGTACTTACAGTGCATCAGTCTGTGTCTGCATCATTTTCAGTGTTCCTCTTGAACTTACTATCGATTGTGTGTAATTTGTAGCTGAAAGATCAATACCACTCTCATATCTGTCTATTAGCTTTGCTTAAAGACTGGAAAACAGGCAAAGCAGCTAGCATGGCTCTGCATGTCCGAAGGTAAGAGATCACATATACCAGCATCTCCAAAGCTCATTAAATTCCAAATTATTTCACATTAGTTTATGAGAATGTAAAACCCCCAACTAACTTCATTCTTTGCACAGATTAAATATAAAAGATGCAATGTGTCAATTGATGAGCTCGATGTGCTAGTAGACATATTTTATTACCTTTTGACGAAGCCAGTCGAGCTGTTATCCACTGATTAAGCCCAGTTAAGCCAACTGTCTCCTGAATGTAACTTCATATTTAACAGTAAGACGTTCTAGTGGTATTGATCTGCATCATCTAACTCTCATCAAAAGAGCAAAGAGGACTATTTCCCCATATTTGTGAACTATTCCTTTAAGCGCACTCAGCTGAGTAAATATAGGTAAAGCAAAAATCAGATGAACAATTTGGGGAAGTGAACTCATCTCGCTCATTTCTTTGTCTCTTATTCCAAGTCTCATCAAGTCCAAATCACGCAATCTTAGCTGCTCACAATTTACAATAAAGTGTAGAAAGTCATGTACTGTGTATAATCCACATGAATCTTTGTTTTTTCTAAGTTGGATTTTCAGCTTGACTATGTATGCACACAAACTTTTTTTTTTTGATGAGAATTCAGAGTGTCCTCACACATCTTACCTCCTCCTCAGAATGAGTAGAGTTGTCATAAGATGGAGTCACTCAGAGGCCTTTAATGAACCGAATATTTTTCCAGACAACTTGTTCCTGTTTTGTCCTTATGAAGCCACTCACATCACTAACTTTGAACATCCTGTAATGTTGCACGCCATCTTTCCGCTGTATTTTACTGTCATCCCTTGTGTCTTCTGGCTGGCAGTGGAGTGTGGATATTGCAGGGTTGAGGGTGGAGGGATGAGGCGGCATTCAACCAACAGTTAGCGCCACATAAAGCCTTTATCACACCTAAACGGCTCCGTCTCCCAAAGCCAGCGTGAGATAAGCACTGCCCATTCATCTGTAATGATGTGGAAGCAAGACCCAACTGAAGTGAGTTGAGAGGGAAAGGCTAACTCTGACACAGAGTGGATGGTTGGAAGAGGTTCCAGGCCAGTGGGGTTTTGCTTGTTCACTCCACAGAACGATGTGTGAGCACGCTATTATTTATTCTGTGTTCTCTATGGATTCAAGCTGATTACATGACAAGTGTTATTTTACACTTGAAAATATTGTAATTATATGCAAGCTGCTAATAAGAAGCAGGGGTCCGCTTTACACCATGGTCATTGTTTCCCTTTAGACTGCAAATTAAGTTTTAGCTTTCACATGTTAGCTTCTATTCCCAAGTTCAAGTTTTCTCGTATAGAACTTTAAATGCAGCTATGTGTTTGCACCCAAAAGGGTGCATCACAAAAGCAGCTTTTGCAGATGTGATGTAGTACACTGTTATTTGCATATTAAGTGAGGATATGAATTTGAAAGACATGTCAAATGCACTCTAGACCAAATCTGAATGCAAGGCACTGATTCTAGAGAAGACATTCAGGAAAGACTTGGGTCCTGCTGGCCAACAGCAGGGAACTTCTCATGAAAAGTGGTGATAAACTGCAGCCTTCAAATGTCACTGAAATTGTCAAGATTGATAATGCAGTCAGATGGCATTAGGATGGCACAAAAGAAAAGTAAATATAAAAAATAAAAGCACATGCCTCTATGATCGTTGTTGGTTAGCTGGCTAACGTGACAGCTGGAAAACAGATAAGACACCATTTCTGCTACTTATTCAGTATTAGTGAAGCCTGTGGAATGTCTCAAATTTGGAATGAAATGTTAAAAGTCTTGGTAACCTCTATAAGACAAGCAGAATGATTTTAATTACACCAATTAAATTTGGAAGATAGCGTGGCAAAGCTTTAATTGAAATTCAGAGAGGACTCGGCTTCTGTAAAATGTGACTGAGTGTCTAAAGCTGCACTGACTGGCTCTCTGAGGTTGTATAGTGGCGCTAACCACGGCATGCTAACATGCTGATGTTTTGTAGGTATGTTTACCATGTTCATGTTCAACCATGCTAATCAGCATGAAATACAAAGTACAACTTAGGCTAGGGAAGATCATTAGTTTGACAGATATTTGCTCATAAACTAGAGTGGTACTAAATCAATCCATCCTGCTGTTCTTGAGATATTTCAGTCGGGCCCGAAGTGGTGGACGAACCAACCAACAGACTGACAGACAGACATTGGCATCCACAGAGCCAAATTGCAAGAGAGAGAAAATAGGAAGAAGATAGGATGAAATTTCCATTAATTCTCATTTCATTATAAAATGCAAACTGTGTATCAGGAAAATGAGTAGTCAGCTATTGTAGAAGTTGTTAAGATATTTGCCACGCCTATTAGAGAACACTATGTCTGGAAACATTGTCTAACAATACAATACAGGACACTAGGTGACCTCATAATAAAGGCAAAAACTTGCAGAATTTAATTCTAGGTGGAGACATGATCTAGAAGCCCATCAATAACGCTGATGATGTCCTCAATCATTTATTACTGTTTTGTCATCTGCAGCAACAAGGAATGCATCACATCGTGTCAGCGTTCGGCCTCTATCACTTATATTGTCAGTAATTTAAATATATAACCGTTCAATCATTATTAGAGTCCGTCATTTTAGGTAAATGAAACCTTGTGGGTGAATTATACTACAGCTCGTATGTTGGGTTTTGAATGAATCTGACTTATGCATTGATTATTCAGAATTATAATAAATTATAATATGAATGAATAACTATTGGTTCCGTTCAAGAAGTTTGCATAATTGGCTTCTTTGTAGATGCATCACTGGGTATTTCCAACATTAGTCGTGCTGTGTCATAACAGAATTTAATGCTACTGAAACACCTTTACTGCGAGTGGTTAAATTCTCACTGACATCAATATTTTCAGGCTAAAACAATTACCTTCAAGACCACAAAATCACATGTCATTACAGATATAACCCTTGGTGCCTGTTGTCGTTGGAAGAATAGCAAACCTGGGCCTTGAGTTAATATAAATGTGCCACAAAGGAGTCATCCGCAGTCAAGTGTCATTATTTCTCACAAAATCAGCTTACCCGTGTTGTCCTCTTGTGCCTTTTTAAACACGCTGACAGGGCTTAAAGAGCACACCTATTCACACACACTGACTCAAAACCTGTCTTTGTCTTCCAGGTGTAATTGGCTTCCTGACTGCAGCTCTGGACCCATCAGGAGTTCCACAGAGGAAGACGGATGAGACCGCAGAGTCTACCTGAGAATGCTACCTGTCCCTCTGCCTCACCATGTCACCCTAGGAAAACTGTTAACCTGTCCCCGTCCACAAATCCTCTTTTTGCCTTTGTTCTCCCCCATAACCCACTGAGTTTGTGATCCTTCTCTACACCCAGCTGAAGTCCTCGTGATATGACTAAAAGAGCTTTTATTTTGGACATGTTGTTTTTTCCTCTCAATGCTGCCAGCCACCAAGGCTATGGTGGGAAGCGCCATTATACTTCTCAGCAGGTTGCTAATCACTGTCTGCTGTGGCTCTTGGGACTAGTGCTACACCTCACCCTATCCTCATGTCAACGGGTTGACCTGAAACACCCCATAGTTTCCACAGGCTATGGAAAGGTTCGTGGTATTAGGAGGGAGCTCAACAATGAGATCTTGGGTCCTGTGGAACAGTACTTAGGCGTGCCATATGCCACCGCACCTATCGGCGAGCGCCGCTTCCAGCCTCCCGAAGCTCCTGGCTCCTGGCAAGAGATTCGCAATGCCACTCAATTTGCACCGGTGTGTCCCCAGAACGTGCACGGGGTTTTACCTGAGATCATGCTACCAGTGTGGTTCACAGACAACCTGGATGCTGCGGCGACCTATGTTCAGAACCAGAGTGAGGACTGCCTTTACCTCAACATCTACGTGCCCACTGAAGATGGTGAGTGAGACTAAACTCTTATACTAGATATTGGAGGAAATAAACTTAATCTTGGTCTGTTAAACTGTTCCATTTAGAAAGGGTCAGAAAAAGGTCAGTGTAAGAGTGAAATCCCAGGTCTGCCTCTTTGCATTAAAGAATGTTTCTGAGTGTAAAAGCTGCCAGTACTTTTCCACCCATATTCAAATTTAATATTTGTGTCCTTTCTCCAATAATCATTCTGACCACCTAGTCAGGATTATGTCCCATGGAAGAAGAGCTCTTAACGTGAGCTAAAAGACACGCATGAGATTACCAAAGAATTTAGTCTCTGATAATCTCCTGGCCTTGTATTTATGTCTTTCACAATTATTATTTGTCATTGTTTCCTAGACTCACAAACTGCAGTAGAGTCACATATTTAATCTTTCTTGTCCTAATAATCTGTTCAGCAATTAGATACATTTTGATTGCTCATATTTCATTAATTGTAATTTTATCTCAGATTCAAAATGTATTGACTACTAGCTGCTTTTTATGCCAGTTAGCCACATTGTGACATGCTACCTTTTAGGTTGACTAACATGATTTTTTAAAAACCATGCATGAGCACTATATCATAATACAAATTATGTTAACATGCATTATGTTAACATTAACCTTTTGCATGAGCAGAGTAACTTGCATGTGTTTTGTGTGACTGAACCAAAGTGAACCACTGATGTAATAAATCAAGCAGTGAGTCACTGAAACATTTTGATACTTCAAATAATAGAAGAGCCATAATTCTCAGACAAGTTTTTCACAGACAAAGGTGCAATGAGTTTTTTTTTTTTTGTTCTGTAATGTCTGATATTCTATAAATTTTTTAATAATCACACTAATTGGTTTAATTACAGTCATTGTTGTGTAGAAAGCCCTTACAGTAACTAGTTATCATGACCAGTACCAACATAACGGCAACAGATTTGTTGACCATTTCATGGCCAATGAATTCACTGATTAAGTGAATAAGTAAGCAGGACAAACATTTCAGTAGCCTTGCTAGCTTGTCTATTTCTACTGTAACAAGGTTAAACCATCAGAGAAGACTTGCATAACATAACTGTCCTTGGAAAATGTGTTGAAACTGTCTACAGCACAAGGAAAAAGGGAAAGATAGTTCATCATTCTGCCACATTTCTTCCTGCTTTTCTCTGTTTAGATTTGACAAAGCAGTGAACACTTACCCTGTGATTCGAATTTAACTAAAGCATACATTTGCAAATCTAAAAACAATGATTATGAGAGAAACAAACTAGAGGGACACTTGTAGTAACACAACAGCTCTCAAGTATTACATTTACTGATGCCTTCAATATAAATGCTGTAATTTCTATATTAAAGAGGATGCAGCTCAATAGTAAAAAGAGATGAAACCTCACTTTCAATCATGAGTTCCTACTAAAAAATATCAATTATGACATTTAAAAAAAAACCTCCAAACAGAATCATCAAACCAACCAGCAGTGTGTGGGGTCTTATAATACTTTAACAGCTCATATAAATTAATTAATAGTCAGCAAGTTACTTGCTGACTAATCAGCACATTTTTACCAGTTAACCGAATGGATGTTAATATTGTTTTTTTGTTTGTTTGTGTTTTAATGCAATTGCTGATAAAATGAATTAGTTTAAATATGTTCTAATTTGGCCCTGATGCGTACAACTGTAGTCTCCTTTCTGTAGATTCTTAAACCAGTGAATTGTATTATTGTGCTTTTCTCCTTATGAAGGGAACACCAGCAATTGCCCTAACGATGAGAATTCGGTTTACTGACAAACTACCTCACCACAGTTGCATTGTCAGTGCACCAGTTTAAACTAATCGCGAATGTGCTGTGATAAACTATGTTTTTAATATTGTTAACATGTGGTTTCAAACCTCAGTGACCAATTTGGTGGGACGCACATGGCAGTTCACTAGAATGAGGCCTTGTTACTTGTTCCTCAGGTTTGTATTGCACGGATGCTGCAATGTGGTTACTGTGGTTAGACTAGGAATAAAATATTGCTACTGCAGCTATGTTAAGAAGAAAATATAGCAAATACAATACCAAAGACAACCTTGTTTAGGCCTCTTGGGGTGAAATTAGTCAAAAACTGAAAATCACTCTAAGGCAAAACCTCCACCTCTTCATGGGCTACCTGGGTGTACTTCTTGCATTAATGATCCAGTGGAGAGCGTTTGAGAAAACAGATGGGCAGGTAAAAGAACACAGGATCAAAGTGTAACTTCGGAGGCAAAGCATATGCTGTGGATGATAGTAAGCAAGGCTAATAATAAGATGTTAAAAAGTCTATGATTAATGGGCTCACCTGAGAGTTGCCTGAGAGTACTGAGAAAAACACATGTTTATGTATTACTGCTGCTGCTCATATATGAAGTCATTGTTGTATTTTAACACTAAAGCTGAAACCCTACTTAGCATGTGTCAGTGTTGCAGATGACTTATTTTCTTGATGAATGCTCCCCATGGCCCAACAAAAGATGCAAACAGAACATGTAAACAGATTGACTAGAACAAGAGATAAGAAGCAGGGATTGAGTTTAACTATTTTTAATACAAAGAAAAATGTACATATATGGGTAGAATGAGAGCTGTTACAATACAATGTCAATACAATGTATGCTGTATAGTACATATGTCACATACTCGCTGAGAGGATGATGTAGAGTCTCCTGTGCTATTCCCAGGGGAGAAGGTGTGCAAATGAGTGAGACTGATTTTACATGTAGCCCTGTTTGCTTGTCAGAATCTGTCACTTATTGTCAGGGGTCACTGCTTACACAAGGCTGATGCTGTCCCCAAGGATATATTTGCCTCGTGTGTGTGTGAGAGAGAGAAGTAGAGACTGAAGGAGAGTGAAGTGCCCCTGAAATCAAACACGCTGCATTTTGCATGTAACTGCTGTCAAAATACCACAAATAGTTTACATGGTGTTAGACTTGCGATTATGTCAGAAGTACCGGCTTTAAAGCCCCTGAAACCTAAACATTTCGTTGTAATATTAAATTTTTTATGACTAAATAAACAACATATTTAAAGCTTGGGAGTAGGCGTTGTATATTAAGAGTTTAACACTCAGAAACTCAGTGAGTCTGCTTCATCAAGAGTGTGATGAAGATCTGATAGGCAATGTTCTGCTCATTTATAAGCATAGAGATGAACCACAAATATGATGCAGATGCCATAAAACATGCCAAGAAGTAACCGGTGGACAAGCTTTCTTCAAATTGTCTGCTCTGCATTAATGTCTCAGTTCTGGCTACACATCTTTAGGGACAGTGCTGTCAAAGCTGAAATATCTCAACAATCTTTGGACATATTGGCATGAAATTCTGTAGAGGCATTCATGGTCCCCAGTGGCTAAAACCCAATAGCTTTGGTGATCCCCTGACTTTTCCTCTAACGTCACCGGCTGGCTGACATTTTGGTTTTTTAGTGAAATGTCTCAGTTACGGCAGAATGGATTTTTAGTTCTAGTTTAGAAGTTCTACACAGACATTCGTGGTTCCCTGATGATGGATCCTGATTGACTTGTCTTTTCCTCCTGAGCCACAATGAGGTGATAGTTGTGTTTTTGAGAGAGATTTCTCAGCATCTCTTGGATGGATGGATTTGGTGGCCAAATTTTGGTTTGTCCAGTATTTTGGTTTATGGCCAAATACCTGCAAAACTAACAATATTCCCATCAGCCTCAGCTGTACTTTGTGTTTCATGCAAACCAGCAATCATCGGTATGCTAAAATGCAAAACTAAGATGCTGAACATGGTAAACATTATATCTGCTAAACATCCCTATGTCAGCATTATCAGTGAGTGCATGTTAGCATGCTGATGTTAGCATTTAGCTCAAAGCTGTGCCTAAGTACAGCCTCAGAGAGCTTCAAGCTGCGTACGTTGCACAGATTGTGAACCCCCTTGAGGCAAATTTGTGATTTGTGATATTTGGCTTTATAAATAAAATTGACTTGATTCAGCTCGTAGGTTAGCTAGTTAACATAGTGTCAGTGAGTGGTGGACAAGCATGTTCAAAGGCACAATGTTGGTTGTGCTATGTTTGGCATCGAGCAGCTGCATTCCCACTCCTGGTGAATGTAGGTGGGCCAAAGTGAATTGGCAGCACAGAATCACAGGCAGCCTGGATCAAAATGTTTTGGTGCCAAACCTGGCCTGCACAACTCGATTTTGACACATTTAATCTCCAGAATACAACATTATGTATTATCCTCCCATTCTACCTTAGGTCATGGCCCTGTTTTGACATATCTGTTTCAGACCCAGAGATTCTCTCACTGCACGTGATCTCTGCATTATTCTTTGGACAAAAGAAAATTCACAGCTCTCTCTTCTTCCTGCATCTGTTCACCCCTCCTGCTCTCTCCTCCCTGAAATCATCCCTGCCTCTTCTCCTCTCTCCTCCATCTTTATGGAGATGGCGGTAGAGGGGATCACTGTTCTGAATGCAAATGTGCTTCGTGCCCTTCCCCACCAGGCCACTGTGTAGCCTGATAGTTCTTCAACTCAAATTAAATTCAAATAACTTCTTAGGATCATGTAAATAACATGTGTTCTTGTGGACTGAACAGTGATCACCTTTATCTCTGTCTTTCTGCCTGCCTCCTTCTACAGTGTTCCACCGTAACTCTCCTGTGTGGCCAGGCTCCCAGGCAAGAGCACTGTCTCACTGCATTCCTATTTCCTCAAGACACTCCTCAGCCAAGGGCCTAAGATCCTTCATTTTTATTGCCGCTAGAGCAGCCATTTACCGTGCTCTTTATTAAAAACCATATTTCAGGAGGCAGGACAGTGGAGGCAAGGATGGAGCTGGAGGCTGGGGGCACAGTAGGCGAGTGGGAGAGCAGAAGGATAGGACTGCATGTGCTGGAAGCTGCTGGCTGGATGCAGGGGGTTGAACCGAAGCTGTGTCTGACACCTTGTCAAGCAGACAGGCCACCATAGACATGACATACTGCAGCTTCATCCCGTTTACTGCACTGAGGAAATGTAGAGGGACGGGAGACAGCTTGTGCTCTGGCCACTAGCTCACTGAACCGAACAGAAATGCTGTTGACTGAGAGATGGAGCCGCATTAGGTCAAACAGTACTGGGACAATCCAAGCTAAATGCTCCTGTGTAGGCCAGTGCATTTCAGTGACCAGTGGCCCATTACATCATGTGACAGTCAACCTACTGGCAGGCTTCTCTGCACAGGCAGATGGGAAACATGCTTATTGACCCTAAAAAATGTGTGTGTTTCCCTTTGGCTACATCCTACTTTTTGTCTTGTCTAATCCATTGTATCATTTCAAAAGTTATTTGTCAGAAATCAGGACCTAGATCCTTCCATGAGCATTCATTTCAGTGCAAATCTTGATTGGATAAAATAGCTTTGTGTTTACTATTACTTCTTTTATTTTTCCTGTACACCCAGATCACAAACACATATGTTCTTGCCCATGATAGCATGTAGCATTGATGTCTATTTCAGGTTAGCTACAGTATGCTAGCCACTTTTTCTATTAATTCATCAGTCAGTTGGTGGAAATATAGCAATATATATATATATAATATAATCAACTTGTTTTCTCATTTATCAATTTCAAATCCCAACAGTGAAGTTTTGCTGCTTTTCTCAATTTTATATCATTCTAAATTGAAAGCCTTTGTTTACTGGAAAACCAATGGTTAGTCTACAGCTATGTTAGCAGCATGCGAAACGCATGACTTTCCCATTAGGCTCAGCTGCACTTTGTTTTGTGCTAATTAGCTAATGTTACCATGCTAATAATTTTGGGATTATGGTAAACGTTATACCTGCTAAAAAATCAGCTAGCATGGCCGCTGTTAGCTCAAAGCACTGCTGTGCCTGTACAGCATCACAGAGTTGCAAACTGCAACTGGCTGCAGACTAGACTGTTGATCTGACCAAACAAGACTTCACTCTTTTATGACATTTTATGGACTCAATAATCAAATCATAAAAACGCAGAATAGTACACAACTATTTTCTTTTTTTTTTTTTTTTTTTTTTACTAAAAGACCAGGAAGCGCAACTTCTGTTTAGATGAGGTGCAGGTGTGAAGTAAAGGTGAAGTCTGATGGTCCGTGACAGAGTGGGACTGTCTGTTTGAGTGGAGCTTATTCTCACATATAGGTTAGCTCTTTATTAGGCATTAGAAAACGAATGAAATCAGAGTCTCCATTAAGCGGCGAGGTGTGGTTTTAGAGTGGTGCTAAGTAGTGGGGAAGTGCTGACAAGCCGAAGGACTAATGTGCCTTTTTATCCATTACCGGCCTGACTACCTGTTTCCTCTGTAGCCCTGGACCAACTACTGTGCCATCTCACTCTATGGCAGGAAGTGCTCTGTGGATCAGGCGCCTGCACAGTGGTACTCAGAGGATGCAGCAAATCCATTCAGCATTGATCCTTTTCCATTTAGACAGAAGATAAACATTTTATATCAGGAAACCATATTCATATAGAGAGATGGGTGAAAATGTAGAATTATAATGGTGGAGTGCAGTGATGCTCTGTGTCTCCTTTGTGGACACACATACATATACATATATACGCTGTCACTTTACCATGAGGTTTTCAGCAGAATGGGAGAAATGTCAGCTGCACAGTGGCAGAGTGATAAACCCCTTGGCAACCCAGTGTAGAGTATTCTTTAAAACGAGAGACTGCAACGTCTCCCCACCGGAGAGCAGCGAGCGTGCTGCTGGGTGGGTACGAGGAGGACAGCAACAGATGATAAGGGCACTGTTAGCATGCTTTGTGTAGCACGTGGATGTTTAATGTGTGCAAGGCCGTGTGCGTGTGTGGGTGTGTGACTGTCGTGTGTTTTAATGGCTCTCTCTAAGACGTGCGCATGTAGACAGTGACTGAGAACAAGACAAAACGCAGAGGTAATTGTGGGCTGATGGAAAGCTCCACTGACAGAAACCAAGAAAAAACAAATTAATGGGATCCTTATCAGTTAAGACTTACAGAGGTTGACGTGCCAGGGCGTCGGTTGGCCACTGTGATAAATGCTTGTTATTGGCTGTGCCCTATGGAGCATTTAACTGGCGTGGCCATTAAAGCTTAATGTGGGGCTCCTCTTTGACCTTGGTGAGGAGAATCCTGTCACAAACCTTCGCAGGCGGTGTAAATATCAAAAACAGCTCCCTCTTTGCTAATTTAGCAGGAAAGACTCACATGTAAGGTTCTGTGCTGGCATTTCTCTGTGCATACGTGGTCACATGTATTCAGGATGAGTGTGGATCTGTGCCTGCCCGTGTGTGTCCTCAGTGTTATGTTTTGACAGTCTAAGTCTCTGTGGATCGTGCAGGGACTTTTGCCTCAGGACTGCAGCGCTGTCCTGAGCCGGAGCAGGATACACACTATCTTGGCATTCCTTCGCTTTTTTCTGACCGAAAAGAGTGATGGCTTGATTCTGCTCATTGATTTTTCTTTACAAAGCAGCGGCGTGTCAGGACTGATTGGGAGAAGGGTCGTGGAGAAGTGGCCCCTGGGGTCATTTACGAGGCAGTCCGTGACTAGATCCTGAGCAGTTAAAACAGATGAGTTTGGGGTTATCTTTTCAGGAAACAGTGTGTAATCCTTGTAAACATTTTGTCTTCAGCCGCACACAGTCACTGAAACCTAACAGAGCAGAACACCTTGTCTTTTACTATTTTTCTCTTTTAATCTTCTCCTGTTTTTCTGCAAATGCAATCTTTTTGAATTTTGTCTTTTGTCCCCCCCTCCCCCCTCCTTTTTTTTCTTAACCTCAGGTCCGCTCACAAAAAAACACGATGAGTCTACAATGAACAGACCAAGGGATGAAGGTATTTTAATTGCATGTTTTCTTTTTCTCCTTGTGCTCCATTTTTCAATCTCTGTGGGGAATGCTGTGTTTGTATCTGTATTAATAATCATCTTAGACTCATCACTCCACGAGCTCGTTACATTGTCTAACGTTAACTGCTTTTGTTAGCACACAAATCTGTCATTTCTTTTCACACGCATGCTTTTAGCCAAAATGCATAAAGAGCACCATACAAAATAGCTATTCTTCATTCCCTCCCGTTACGAATGCTGCTCTTTGGGTACTTGCAGAGGAAGCTAATTTACTTTCCTCTCTCGGTTGCTATGTGGTTGATCAACCACACGCTGATGTTCTGACTATCCTGTGTGATGCATCACCGAAAATCAATATCGGGTCCCTTTTCACAGGCTCTTTTATTCTTGCTCTAAAGTCCTCATGAAATGGTCTGCTAAATTATTGCCCTTCATAATGTTATTGGACTTCCTGCAAGTCTTCATTTTTAAAGGAGGGAAAAAACTGGAGAATTTCTGCCATTGCTGTATATTTTCAAGTTCACTGCAGTCAAATGGAGGTGCTCACATTACTCTTCACTGATGCAGCCAAAATCTATGCAGACAGTGCGTGCATCTGTTCCTGTACACGTGCCCAGACACACTGTATATTACATAGCATTATGCACACATAGAGTGCATTACATTTCCATCTGAGCATGTGCGTCTACTCAAGCACGGTGCATGTGCAAATCTACGCCTGAGTGCATGTGCTCTAATTTGTGCCAATGTGTGTGGCTTTTTTTTTTTTTTTTTTTTTGTATTTTGGGCTCTGTGCTATTTGGGTATTGAATTCTCTCTCCCTTGCATCTCTAATTGCTATGGTTTAAAAAGAGACAGATGTAGCTAATCCAATTGTGTGGTTTCTTAACGGTGAAAACAGAAGGAAGGATTCATGCAGGATTGCCTAGGAGAGGAGCAGAATGATAGAATAGAGATGAAAGAAAAGGAAAAGCTGAGCACTGCGAGAGCAAAGGGGAGGGCAATGAGTGGGAGAGAAGGGAAAAAATAGTCATAATGAAGACAAGTGCACGATGAAATGACATTTATAGAGCTTTGAAAGTGAGAGAGAGATGTAGAGAAAGAGAGATTGAGAGGGTGGATGAGTAGGAGACTGGTAGAGCTTGACATTTATGCCGACACCTGATGGATCTTGACAGGATCAGGAGGGCTCGGGCAGGGCTGAATTCCTCACTTAATTGCTCAGGTATGGATTGGACACAGGTTCCCAAACATTGTTGGAAAATTCTATTGTTAGCATCTTGTTGTTGTTTTTTTTAAAGTTATTTGCAAGAAACTGCATCGCTTGGGCGTGGGTTTGGGTGCAAACAATATTCAAGTGCTGAGTCAGGTGAAAACTTTTACACCCAAATCAATTTAGATTTCCATAAGAGAATGAATGAGAGAGAACTAGAATAATGAAAAAGTAGAAAGTAGGCAGTTTCTTTTGGGAGGTAAGACATTACATTGAGAATAGATGTAAGGGGAGGGGGTGGGGGGTGTTGAGGAGGATAGTATCAGGTTAGGTTGAAAAGAGAGAAGTGAATAATGTGCCAGTGTTTTGGAGGCAGGCAGGAGAGACAGTGAGCTCCTTGTTGGCCATATAGGCCTCGGATTTGGGCCGAGTGAAACACTTTCACCCTGCGACCCTGCACCCCTAATCACCCCTCTGTTTGTGCTGAGCTCCTTCCAATCATAGCACCGTTTCCCTCACTTCAACACACATCCAACTCTGTTTCCATCTTTTTTTTATTTGTGTTTTTTTATTATACTTTGTTGCACAAAAATGATCTCATGCCAGTACTTACACCGTGTTTCCAGATTTTATATAATATAAAATAGATGAATGTTCCTTTTAATCTTATCTGAGGAAAGCCTAAAGCCGTAAAAATGTTGTCAAAATAAAGCACGTACAATTGATGGTTTCTTCTTTTACACCACTTGGGCCTTTTTCCTAACCACCTTTCAATAAGACATTACGTATGCATGAGCTTTTTATCTTTTATTCCAAAATGAATGATTTTTTTTTATATTTCCCTTTTTTTGCTTACTCCTACCCTTTATTTGATTTAGCAAATATTTCAGTTATAACTTTAAAATTTTCCAAGGTTTTGGAGTTTCTGAATTATTAGAAAAAAATCGTTTCACTCTCTCTTTTATTCACAGTTTGACAGTTTGCAGAAGCTGAAAGTGAAACACAAAGACTTTGTCAAAAATCATAGTTGGAGTTTGGTTTCATAGTTATTCACTTCATACTTAACAACCTTGCTACCCCAACAGAGCTGTTGTTAAATGATAAAGTAATTGGTTGATCTGTTTCAGTTAATATGGCAAGCTGCTCTAATTTAACTGTCCAGTACGGCAGCAGATCATATGTCATGTATCATGTTTCACAAAAGCGGTGAAAGACAGCCTCTGTGGGAAAATACATTTTCTTGTCGTGGCTGCTGGAGCAGGGGCTCGCTTGAAAAAGGGTGAACAAAAGAATCTCCCCACATCCTCTTAGAAACTCTCCTGTCACCGCCTCATTTATAAAGTTCTTTACATGCAACATACAGTTGATCCAAAATGCTTTACAGCACACACACACAGAAAAACTAAATCTGCCAACGGTATTGACTGGACACTAAATACTAAATGACAACTAAATTCAAAGTGTTTACAGTTGTTGGGGGGCAGTGTGGAATCTGACAAATGTCCTCAAGTGATGTCACTTGAGTCAGCCTCTGCTGGGTCTGATGACTACAAGCTTGAAAATAAAAAACATTTGGGGGTTTGGAGTTAGAAAGAAATGGCTCTACCAGACCCCTGTAGCCCACTCCTCACCTCTGCTCGCTGCCAGCAGCTTGAGGCCACATTAGCCACTGCTAATATAACACACCCGAATCTCCCAACTGGCGACAGTCAAGTTGCATTAACTCGACTGTCGGTGTAAGTAATGTGGGTGCCAGGTTTTGACTAGGAGGAAGAATGTGTGGAATTAAAAAGACGTTATCTCTCATCCTGCTGTATCTGATCCTTGACCATTGTGAGTCCGACAAAGTTCTAGAAGTGTAATGCTGAAGTGCACTTTTAAGTTGTGTCGATGTTTTGCAGTTGAGTTTGCTTCAAATGTGTTAACATCGATACTGTCTGCAAATGTAACAGTAAAACATGAAGACACAAGAATTAATACAAGAATTTAGTATTAAAATTGGCAGTGGCATGCGATTGCCTAAATCTTTATTCTTTTGTGATTTATCTGATGGAATGAGTGTTGCTGTGAGTGGGGCTGGTGACGGCCTGCTGACATGTCACTCCTCTATACTGTCCTGGTAATGCCAGGATAATTGATCTTGTTTACATATCCTCTGGGAAATCAGCCGAGGTTCAGAATACACCAGAGGAGAGATGAAAAAGAGCATCGCATTGAAGTGTACGGCTGAAAATTTTTTATTTTTAGCCAGTCTGCTTGTGTCATATGTATGTGTGAAGCCATATGTGCCATTTTTCCATGCTCACTTGTGTGTGTGTGTGTGTGTGTTTGTACGACTGTGAGTGACGCACCCAAGTGCATGTGTAACCTGAGATTCAGGTGGTGATGCAGGCGGGTGTGCAAATACGTGAGTAGAATTTGTTACCAAGGCAACAGGCATTCAGTGGGTCGGTGCGATGGGATGGCTGGTGCACTTCTATTAGTGAGAGGCAGTTTCCATAGCGACTCAACATCGCAGCTGCCTATGCAAGAGTTTGTGTGTGTGTGTGTGTGTGTGTGTGTGTGTGTGTGTGTGTTGCTACATAGTGAGGACCGGAACAAGTTTTTTAACCAACAGAGTGAGGACTCTTTGGACAGTGAGGACATTTTGGCTGGTCCTCACAACTTCAAAGGACTATTTGAAGGTGAATGCTTGATTTTAAGTGTTAGGTTAGATTTAAGTTCAGGTTAGGGTTAGACATTTAGTTATGATGGTGAAGGTTAGGGTAAGAGGCTAGGAAATGCATTTGTCCTTGCAAGTGTAGAAGTACTAAAGTGTGTGTGTGATTACGGTGTGAATCCTGTGTGAATTTGAGTGTTCATTAGCGTACCTCACTACGTATGACTTGCTTTGAAACATTTCATATGTTTCCATCCGTCATGTTTTGGTTTGAACCTCCCATCCATGTCTCCACCTCCGTCAGTTCTCTCACACTGCCCTATTTTCATCTCCTTCCTCTCTCTGTCTTACCCCCTTTATCTCTCTCTCTCTCTCTCTCTCTCTCTNCTACATCACATGATGTGATAGTGATGTGAAAACCCTTTCAACATGGTGTGTCAGTCAGTACATAAAACTCATATTATGCACATTCTGTTCTGGCTTAAAATTGAGACCTCAACTTGGGCTCAGTTTCCCGGTCGATCTTACTGTACAAGTTAACAGTGTTTTCTACAAGGCTTTCTACAAATGCTTCTTAAATTTTTTACACCTGTTTTCCAAAGCAGCAATTAAGAGTGAGTGCATGGCTTTTAACTTCTGCTGACCGTGGTGCTTCAGGAGAATTCTAAATACACATTAAAGTAACATGGTGTTTGTGACTGTAAGTCATGCTGTATATTAAAAATGCATAAATCACAAAATGTTAATGTTGTAAACCACACGATAGGAGCAATTCCTACTGAGAATGGTTTAGTGCGAGAGGGATGCTCAATGTGAAGTCAGCAGCAAGTTTAGGAAGGTACACTTTGATTGATCTGCAACTAAAATCAAGCAGTGAGATAAATTTCATGAATATCCACGTCATCAATTGTGAATGTGATCTGTCATAATTTTCATATTAGAGCTGCTCTCTGTGAGCATGTGGCAAACAACATGCTTCATAAATGAAAAGAGATGAAACTAAAAACAGAAAAGTGACATGTCAGTCAGAAGAGATTCACAGATTTTCCACACCATTTCAGCTGCTTTCAGCTGTGATGTTGGTACATTTCCATCTGACGGTAAGTGATGAAGCTGTAATTACTATTGTAACAAACNTCGGTACATTTCCATCTGACGGTAAGTGATGAAGCTGTAATTACTATTGTAACAAACACTATAGAATGGGACCAGAATCAATAAATAGTGTAATAAAGTGACTGAAAACAGATTGTTTTTAACTCCAAAAAGTAGATTTAGTGTTAAGTTACTCTTTAAGAGGCTTGTGGGAAATGGGGCCCTGGCCTATGCCAGCATCTTTAAGGCTTGGCCCGGCTGAACCAGACTGGTGCTGCTAAATTTAAGACCTGAACCCGACCTGACTTTTTGGACCATGATTTAATTCATCCATTGCTAACATTTCCTTATTCCTGCAGGATCTAAAGGTGCACCACATAGGGCAACAGGTATGGAGTAAAGAGGGACATTTCTCATTACGTTGCATTTGAAAATAACCAACTCTGAACCCATAGTAAACCAAATATCAGGATGGGTCAGGGAGCACACCTGATACAGTACAGACTGTATTGCATTATACTATATTGCTGGTGTGGGAATTGGAAATGTGTTGATCTATGTGCAAACAGTTGTAGTGTTTTCTATCTTGATATGCACATTGAGGTCTAGTTGTCATTTCTGCTACTAAAGTTTCTCAGGCTTGACCAGTTGTTCCTGTGTCTGTTCCCTGAGTGTTGTTTCTGTGCAGCAGGGATTTTCATAATACAGCACAAACAGGTGTATTTACTGTGTTCACTTAGCCTGAAAAAGTCATTTTAGGGGGTTGATTAATTGTGTTAATATGCACTTGTGCATTGACCCCACCGACCACTTAGTTCCTTTGGTGTACATTCAGCCATTGAAAACAGAATTGAAATGTGTGTCTGTTGCTTTCAGTGTATTTTTGGATTAAGGGGTATTCTATTTGTCCATTCTGTTGGAGATTTGCAGTGCTTGCTTGGCCTGTGAGTGTGGGCTGAGCTCTGTGTGTTTGTGTATGTGTCTGTGTGCCCAGCCCTTGTGCTGCTGGATATCACTGGAGTCAAGTATTTACATTTGCCGTCATCTTTTGGAGGTGTTTGCACACAGACTATCTGTGGCTGTCATTGCGGTTGCCAGGTTGGGTAATCAGATCTTGTTTATTGCATCACGCCTGTTTCAACATATCAGAATAATGATAAACAGAGAAATGGGAGTAGTTTAGGACGTCGTCCAAGAGTTGCAGTGAGTATTAACAGAGGGTAACATGATCCAGACCGTTATTGACAGTGCCAATGGAGAGGCACAGGGACAAGGACAAACTGAGAGTTAGTGAAATGAGTAGCTGGACCTGCAGCTCTCTGCTGCTCCATCTCAGCTTGTTATGTGGTCTTTTTCACAGCTGTCAGACAAATCGTGACCGTTAAGAAACTGAGCGTGAGATTCAGCTCACAATTTAGAAAATCAGGTGTGTTGAACGCCGTGTTAAATTACACGCCGATCGAAACGCTCTTCAGCTGTATCTTTGTTTGCTTCATCTCGACCTTGTTCCTGAACCGTAACCTGGCCGATTCACACTGACGTTGCTGCCGTGAATCGTGTCGGAGGTGTTTGAAGTGCACTCATGCATTGCACAGTATGTTTATTACACCGAACCTCCACACACACACACACACACACATAAATACATACACATATCATACACACAGACAAGAGCGATCCTGCTGAGTGATTATGAGGGATGACGCAGTGTCCTCGATTCCTTGAACATTGTTGAAAATTTTTGTATGTGGGCGAATGTGTGTTCTCTCTCCCTCTCTCTCTCTCTCTCCTCTCTCTCTCCTCTCTCTCTCTCTCTCTCTCGCCCTCTCTCTCCCTCTCTCTCCTCTCTCTCTCTCCTCTCTCTCTCTCGCCCTCTCTCTCTCTCTCAGATATGCTTTAAATGGGTTACTGTACTAAGGCGATAATCCTTGTGTGTGTTTGTATGTTCGCGTAGCAGATGCATGCATGTTTGCCCGTGTGCACGCCAACGTCTCCCCGTGCATGTGTCAGTGTGTAAGTGTATGTGTGCGCGCGCGCTACTTGGTTGCGTGCTGTGCGTAAAATATATATATGAATAATGCACCATCCATCTGAATTTTTAATAGCACTCCTCTCTGACACTGAATTTCAGTCAAAGTGAGAAACATAGGCATACCATATTTTTTAATAGTTTTAGGTTTTAATCTTTAGTATTATCCTGTACTTACACACACAGGAGCTTACACATGCCAACCTCATTTCATACAATGCCTGCGCCTTTAAGAGAGTGTTAGGGAGTCAGGAATAAGGGAAGAAGAGAGAGCGGGGGAATAGAGACAGATGAGCGAACGAGAATCATAGAGAGACAGTGAGGGAAAAGGAAACAGAAGGGGGGAGATGGGAACGGTCTAAAAATAAACCGTCAGAAATGCTTTTTTAAATCTGCAGTGATGCAAAGTATTCATTCAAATAAACGCTCCTGCAGTGTGACCACAGCACCCTTGCGTTAAGCCATATGGTTTAACACCTCACGCTTTCACTCCGGTACGACAAATACACGTGTACTTTTCCTGCAAATTATACACTTTCTGGAATCTTCCTATTAATTTGTAATACGCCCTGTCATTGTGGAGTAAAATGGGTGAATGAAGAAGAAAATGTCTGCTGCACACAACCTGGTTCAGAGGTTCGGTGACAGTTGAGATTCCAGATTGCTGCTCGGCTCACCTTCTCCTACCTTCCTCCTGCTCCGGGCCCAGAGAGCCTTCTGATTTGTGTTGCACAGCCATCTGTTCAGACTAATTAACTAATTAACTAATTAATGAACTCTGGGGAAAGGCCCACCATCGTGGGCTCTGAGAGTGAGAACATTTTTCACCTCAGGAAGAGAGATGAAACGCTTCTTCTGGAAACGTTTCTCTGCACTTTCTACCCAATTTCAGCCGTCTACTTGTAAGTAAGAGCAGCCTCTTTAGTAGTAAATACTAGCACATTTAATAACCATAGCTCTTACTCTGAATGAAAGGAGCTGTGAATTTAACATTTGATTGGTTATCATTCCACCAAAATATACTTTTCATATTTACAATTGTGCTGGATGACACTTTTCCAACTTAACAAAACTCAGTTACTTGGGATTTTTAGCTCAGAGATGAAAGCATTTTTCATCAGTTCAAAACAAACTAATTTTGCTGTTGATGTTTGTACATGCTAAAATCCAAATAGACTACATATTTGTGGTCTATTGGTTAGATTTTTTTAAACCATTTTCGGGAAAGTGCAACAAACAGCAAACACAACACTGACATATTATCACCTTTTAATGTTGATATGATGAATGTGTTAGCAAGCAGCTGTTTGCTTACACCGTCAGCAGACACTGAGCAACATTTATTTGGCTGAGCATTTATTCACCAAGCCACATTAGCATTTACACCACTGAGCATCTTTTCTTGTATGGTTAAATGTTGGCACGCAATACTTTTTTACACGTCCAGCAGACACACAGCAACATTAGCATTAATTCTGAGTCATGTTTTTGGCAATCTCACAATTTAAGTTTGATATTTAGACTCCGTTTTGGTCTCCACCAACTCTGGCTCTTTAGTGCCACTGTGTTCACAAGCTAGTGGCTAAATTTGTTTGACTGCCATTTGGTGCTGGGCAGAAAAGGGCAGAGGGAATTTATCCGACTTTTTCTTCTTCTTCGCAAACATCATCAAAGTTGATGACAAAGACTGAACCAGAATGTAAAGGCTGCAGGCTTTAAAAACCAAACCAGTAAAGAACATGAAAGATGCTACATGGCTCTGCAGAGCTAATGGGAGCTGCAGAGTCCAGCAATAGTTCTTCACATGCAACCTCTCTCACGCACCTTGTTTATATTTTTTCACAAGGACAGTTGAGTTGTTAAAGTCTAACTGATGACAGTACATGTAGTTGAACATTTTTGTAGAAGACTATGATCACTGGAAATTGCAAGGACACAGCCAAAAAGAAAACCTTCTTATGGTTTTATTAAAAATATGTAGAGACATATTCAGATCATGTCATGCCTCAAGCAATTAGATATTCTGCTTATATTACCAATTCATGTTTTTGATGAAGTAAGATAAGTCTTCTCTTCCCTCCTCTTAGTTTTATAGTAAACCTTATGGAAATCTGTTAAAATTAATAAGCTTGAAACTACCATGTAATCCTGTAAATTGGCTGCACTCTGTTTAATATTATTAATTCTACTAATATTACTACTCCTAATAGTGATATTATATTTTATAGTACTATTCTTGAAAATACAAAATGCAAAGAAATATGTATTCATTCTCACTTCCCAGCACAGATTAATCAATTAAAAATCATGTATCCAAAATAATGTGCTCATGTAACCTGTTTGTGACACACTAGTGAACACCATTTTGTACGGTACCTAATAAATATAATTTTACAAGCCCATGCACATGAAAACAATTTTAGCATAAGTCAAGTCAAACTGTATCAGCGCATCACAAATACTACTTAGCTCAGTAAGCCTTGGGCATCTGTTCAAATTGTGCTGCCCGTTGTTCTCAAAAACATCTCTTTCAATATGACATAAACAGTATTTTTAGCCAGCACAGATTCTGCTGTCAATTAATTTCAGCCCGCTGCCTTCTCACAACTCAGCTGTCCCTAAATACAAATGAAACACACCTCCCACTCCCTGCACAGAGCCACAGTCTTCCCACTCTGCAAGCAACCGTTAGCACTTCTTTCCCCACATTTTGCCCACAGTGCACTGACTGCGATGACAGCACAGAAAAACACAATTATTATTCCTGTATGTCATTCTGATTGTGATGAGGTTCACGTGCAAACCGAGATGTTGGATCTCTAAATTGATTTTAAACATCAGAAATGATTTATTCCCTTTGCAGTAATGGGCTTAATAGGCTTATTATTTTATCTGTTATCTGGGCCATATTGCAAGTGAGTTTGTGCAAAGTGTGACGAAGCTTCAGGTCGAAAGAAATAAAAGCCAAGGACAGTTGCTCCCATCATATAGGCAAAGTTCACATTGAACACTAATGACTTATAGGTATATTGACTGAAACTGACACCAATCTGCCTTCCAGGCTGGCAGCCAGTTGCACAGCTGGATCAGTCAAATGCAAGGAAAATGATTAATGCAGCTAGTCATACTTAATGCTCGACATCTTACACACCACATCAAGTGTCAAAATCAATTTTAAAATGGCAAGGTCTCCAGAGGACCTAAAATATTAACTGTACCTTCCACTTCACTGTGTGCTGCAAACGCTTATTCAAAAGTATCTGTATGTGTCTTTCCTGTTAGATGTGTATAACATTAGAGAAATGGCTACGTCCTTGCTTACGACCTCTGTTGATTTAGATCAGAGGTTTTCAAACTGTGAGGTGGATTGAAGAGGGGGAGCAGAGGGAGAGATGTGAGGCCAAGACACTGTGTGAATTGCGCAATTTGTGTCAAAAAATCATCTCTCTTCTGCGACTCGGTCAAAGACGGCACACATTTCGTGAGTGACTTTCTGAGCGTCCTCATCCGATGTCTGTCATGAATACATGTCCATTAATCCACTCAGAAATCTTAGAAAAAAGATGCTCCTTACAACTCCAGAACTTGCCTGAGTATCATCACCTTTTCAGGTTTTCTTGATTATCGAAGTAATTCACTGATAGTTGTCTGTACATCCATGGATACTTTGCAAACTGGAGATGATTTCTTGGTTGATGACTTTGATTTTCAAAGATCCCAAACACCTTCAAACACCTTAACAAAGTAAGTTTCAGGAGGATAACTGTGACCAGATTCAAATACTGTGCCAACATCTATCTAAGTAATATATCTCACCAATGACTTCTTGTGGAGCTAGTCGAAAGAGATTGTTGGTATAGTCCATACTAAAATTATTGTAATATTAATGTGCAGTAATTAATGTACAAATACATGCATACATGCATATTACATTACAGTGCTTTGCCAAGAGTTGTGGAACATTATCTATCACATGAAAAGCTGAATGTACTCATGTAAGGGCAAACATGATCAATGACTATATATTGTCGATTAAAGCATCTTTATGTCTGCATCATTCGCTTTGTGATGAAAGCTCTCTGTTTGTAAACTAGGCTCCGTTTTAAGGGATTTAATCCATTTTCGTTTGATCAATTTCTAACTCTCACTGACTGATTTCACCAGCGATCAGTCGAAATGAAACTTTCTTTGAAAAGCTTTTGAAACGTCTTTGTGTCAGTGTGAAGTTTGAAGCATTGCTTTTCAAATTTGCATGACAGCCTAGTTTTATTGCACAGCTTGGTGCCACTTGAATGGACCTCTGAGAGTAAAATTTGAGTGAGATAAGTAAGGTAATAAATACAGTGACACTGGAAGCCTATGGGCGCCGTACTGAAATGACATTAGTTCAGCAGGAGGAAGCACAATTACAATTTAATTTTATTTCTGCGTATACTTGACGTACATAGTGATACATAATTGAAATGGACCTGCCAGCATGTCTGCAGATTGAACTCCAGTGCCAGCAAAGGACTTAACAAATTTGTGTTAAACATGTTAATAATCCACAAGAATTTACAAGAGGTGAAGTACAGAAGCAGATCTTTGAATCAAAGATTACAAAACTCTTTTATATTTATATTGTGGAGGGAAAAAAAGAGNAAAAAAAAAAAAATCTTCCTGATACATGTCTGTTTCTCAATATTATTACATCTTCCTGTTGGAGATGCAATATTATATCAATAATGGCTTTTACCATGACTCATCTCATCAGTGTAGAGAAACACTAAGTGCTCCTACCATTTTTTTTTTGCATTCAGAGCTAGCGCGCATTATGCTTTCATGATTTCATAAAATTCACTTTTTGAAAGCTTTTTCCAACAATGACAGGGAAGATTTATGAGCGGAAGCAGCGGTTATTACAAGACGTTCTTGAGGGACTTTTTACAGGACGCTCTGCTTGATAAAATATAATGTAAATATTTCTCTTTTAAATTTCCCTCCATCACCTGCTCACTACTCCTCTGTTTTCTGTCATCCATTCGTTTCGCTGTCTTCAGCCTCTATCTTTACTTGGAGGTTGATGACTCTCCTCACAGTTCCTTGGCCGTTACCTAAAGCAAGTGTTGAATATGCATGAGTTCAGCCTCATAAACTGCTGTTCTCAGCGCTAAAGTCAGTAGGAAGCCCAACTCA
>JBBMOC010000015.1:8524809-8649209 GCA_037975185.1 Centropyge bicolor | reverse complement strand
GGGGATCAGAAAGAAAACTTGGTGAAAGAGAAAGAGAGGAGGAGAGGGAACTTGTTTGACTTATCTTCAGTGATGGAAGATAAACCTCTCTTCATGTTGCCCTTGCAGAAGAGAGCGACAGGAGGCGCCAGCTTCACCTGCAGCCCAGTTCATGCACTCGGCTGCGTGTCTGCATTGACTTTGTTTTTGCGCTCTTGTGCGCATGCATGCAGCTGTTTGTGTACTTGAATATGGAAGTGCTCGAATGTGTGTATGCGAGTGCTTTTGTGAGTGTCTGTCCATATCATTTTGCCTGAAGCTCTGGACAGTTGCCAGGCAACTGTGGCAGGCAGCTCAGCACTCACTCGGCCGGGCAGCGGCGGAGCAGACACTTCCACATGCCTATGGTTTTGATAAGCGGCACAGGTCAGCGCTGATACGTTACAGGTCAGAGTCACATCAGGCTAAGAGCCAGTCAATTGCTGGGATGATCTAATGATAATGCAATTACACAATAACATGCAAACTATATCTTGATTACCGGGAATGATCCTTGCAAGGTAATACTCCTGCTGCAACACTGATGTGATTTAAAGTAACAAGATTTCTATGTTTTTAATAATCTATCCAACACTAAATGCTGCAGTGTGGAAGCTGAGAGCAGATGCGGTTTCTAATAATTTCCGTAATCCTGTTATCTCTAGATCGCAATTTAATCAGGCAGTGGCTTCTCACGATCATTATCTCATTATCATTAGGTAAGGAGAAAGATGATTGTTTTCTCAAGACTGGGTCACTGTTTGTGGTTGCATGTTGTCCAACTCTCAGACTGGCTACAGCATTCATTTGTCCTCTCGAGATAAAAAGATAAGTTAGTCGTGATTCTGAGATAACATTAAAGGATATAAGCCAACATGGCTGCCTTCAGCATCTGCGTTTGTGCTTTGTCAGTACAACATCCAGGTCACTGCGTCTGTGGACCCACATGAAAACATTTTGTTGGAGGTGTTTTCATCCCGAGGTGGACATCCAGATAAAGGCACAGGCACATGAATATTTTGATAGAGGTTTATTTGCTGAAGTTGTTGATGGAAACATACTCAGGCATAAATGCTATCCAGACTGTAGGATGCTGGTGCAGTAGCAAAGCATGAAGCAATAATGTTACTGGCGGTTGTCATTTTTTCTCTCCATCTATTTCTAAACAGTTATTTTTTTTAGCCAACAGGGGTCTTTTTTTTATCCGTAATTTGTTTTGCATTATACAATTCTAGTTCATTAAATATGTGAAATGATTCTAGGCTAAACTATTTTACAAAATGTACTGAGTTAAATTTATTGACTGTGGGTGAACCTATCCAAAGTAAAGACACAGTACACCTTATTCTCAAACCTATATAAGAAACATGAAAATAAATACAAAGACATGAAGAACCACTGCATATTGTTCTCATATGTCTCTCCAAGTGTGAAGCACGGAATCACTTAATGATATGAAATGTATTCAGCTAAGAGTGTGGACACTCTGCAATATGAATCATACAGTAATTAAGTCAGGTGAACGGACCAAAAACACTCCAGGCTTAAAGTGTTGTTAACTGTAGTGTAAGTACAGTGAAGAGCGTGGAATGAGACGTGCGTGTGTCACGCTGATTGTTGTAGAGAGGTCAATTTGGCGGGTTATCATCACCACCATCATCATCGTCATCATCACTGCTGCTACCATCACCATCATCATCATCATCATCACCATCACTCACATTATTATCATCGACAATAAAACTTAATTTGCTGTTGAACACACTTGAGAACATGCTGACTGTTCTCTTTTACCATCTGTCCCTGTGTACTCCCTATACTGTGCTTTATGGCTGTTCCATTCCCTCCACCTACTCAGCCACTTATACGTGTCTTTTTCAATTCCCAAACAAAGAAACTTACTGAACTAGAATCACATTGCAGTATTCACCAAGCGTGTGCTTATACCACAGAGAGGCCCATCATAACATTATCAATGTGTTCATGTGGAGACACTGACATTGTGTACACTGGGAAACCTTGTGTGTACTGGTTTGATATTGTGCCTTTATTGTTTAACCAATATGCTCATTTAGGTGACATCCTGTATAGCACGGTTGCATTGTATAAAGCCGTAAGTGTTTGTTGTTGTCTGCCATCCAGCATTTGAATAACTATTCCGCTCAATCCACACTGAATGTGTCATTGTGTAAAGCAGCTCAATGATAAACAAGTTAGTGCACAAGGTTTCTGGCTTCTAAATACCTAGGTAACATGAAGTAGATGTTAAATATGCACTCGGACAGATGAGAATAGTTGTCTGGTCATCTTATGTGTTGAAATCGGAAATTATGGTTGAAGACAAGAAGAGAGCTCTATCTTACTTAAAGTCACTGTTTTTTATATTGACATGACTGTTTGTAAGTGAAACAGGTGGCTCATAGTGATAAACCCACAGAGAGTTATCACCCGACTCTGAAGTTCCTCTCAGAGAAGAGAGGCTCATAGGAACCTTCAGCTTTATGTTTTGGTTTTCGGGCATGCAACTTGTTTTTCAAATGTTTGCGAACATGTTTGTGCTAATCTTTCAAATTCCAGTTATGGCTGGTTTGGCCAGAGCTTTGTTTACTGGTATTAATAATACAAGCCTGAATTCAGTCTGATCGACATGTTTATCCAAACTCACTCTGAGCTGCTTCTCTGTCAAAGATACAACAAAATAAGACAAGTGATTGCTGTAGCTATACTCACACCAACACAGACATTACCTTTGATTGCCACGAAAACACAGTTCAAATCCATTGCACGAACGGACACGAACGGACTGCCACTTACAATGAATAAATATAAGAATAAATACCAGGCATGAATAACATCAGAAATTGGGTTTGATATGACAGTTAAAACTTTAAATGATGATAATATGTCAGTGTTGTGTTTGCAGTATTTTCTGGTGGTCAAATGGTCAGTTATTGCAGGTTAAAGCCAGGGAAAACAGAAGTTGTGGTGCCAGTTATGGGCACTGGTGGCAAATTCTGTTCACGCACAGAAAAGGAAAATGTCAAAAAAATAAATTTACGACTGGGCAGCGCCGTTCATATGACAAATTCAAGAGATGAATAGGCCACCTTGACGACGGGTGAAGCTGCTTTTTCTTTTATTTTTTATCACGCCCTCTTCACCTACAGCCACTAATCTCAGGAGGGTGCACTTTACTAAAATCATTTAAGATGTTTTCTGGGTATTGAAGTCGTCCAAACTGTCAAAAATTTGAGAAGCTCTGCTTCTTATTGGTTGCAACTCATGTAATGTACTGTAATCCACTAACATAAGAACAAAGGGTTCTCTGTGTGTGTGTTTGTGTGTGTGTGACATTTTGTTCAGTTTATTTTATCTTGTTGTGGGTGTGCACCTACTGTGTAAATGTGTGTCCTGGAAGTAGGTGAAACATGCCTTCTGTTGCTCTCCTCCTCTCTCTGCTGACAAGTTTTCTTAACTGTGTTGTATTTCCAGCGTGGGTATTAAAAATGAGTAATTTGGCAAGCCTTCTGCGTGAAATCTCCTCAGACTCGCAATGAGTCGGAGGCTGAGAAGTTCCCGACAATGACAGGATGCCATCTTCTGTTTATGTGGGATATTTTTTCCTTTAAAAAAAAAAAAAAAGGCAGTAAACACTCACGGTTATGTTATCCTGTGCCCCCGAATTTCTGCCCTGCTCCTCGTTCCTCACATAATCAGTATTTTCTGTCTCTGCTCCTCTCTGTGTTTGTTCTACCTGCAGGGTTTCTGAGCACAGGGGACCAGTCTGCTAAGGGGAACTATGGCTTGTTGGACCAGATCCAGGCCCTGCGCTGGCTCAATGAAAACATTGGCCACTTTGGAGGAGACCCAGACAGAATCACCATTTTTGGCTCGGGAGCTGGTGCCGCCTGTGTGAACCTTCTTATCCTCTCCCACCACTCTGAGGGTAAAGTTCTGCCGCTGTCATTGTCAAATTAGTAGTCGCATACCCTGCTCAAAGTGGATTAACATTTCAGGACAGTGTAGGAAGTGTATTTTTTAAAGAGCATGTTAGTCATTTCAACGAACAGCCTAAACCAATATATATGACAATATTATTCCCTCAAGTGGAAGGATTTAATATTAAGAAATGAGTCATCCACTATTTGAACCAATTTAGTATATATATATTTTCATTAAATATGAAAAAGATTCAGTCATTTGAAAGAAAACCAGATTGTCAGTCTGAACAGTGGATCAGATGGATGAAAACAGTAGGTTATTTGCCATAAAACTATTACTCACCTTGGGACATGAGCCCTGTAATAATCCCAAATAATGTCATTCCACGAGGGACTAAGATCACTGGACTGCACTGACAAAAATGTCCTTCTACAGTGAAACTAATCCTGTCTGGATAAGGCATGAGGAATAGATGCAATGTGTACAGTATATATTAATTTTATATCTTTTCAAATGAAGACTCTCTTCACTTCCTATATTTTTCTTTTTATACATATACAAAAGAATACCAGGGCATCCTTTCAAAGTAATTCATATAGTTTTTAAAAAAGGCAATGAATCAGTAGTACTAAAAAAATGTATATAGACCTACTCTCAATCACTCCAAAAAACAAAATCAGCAGTTTTACAGGGCCTGGCTGTGCAGCTTTGCAGATAAATATTAAACTTAAACTAAACAATGAATAAAAGTTAAGTTTGCTATATGGCTGTTTCGAAAGTTTGCATTATTTTCAATGAAATAAACACACATAGCATCAGGCACTGATTCTGTTTTGCAGTTACATCTCTTAGTCCCTTGAAGTTTGCTGGCTTAACGATTTGTCTCAGGGGTGGGGGATGGCTAGTTTCCCCTGTCCACCCAAAGCAACTATCCAGTCTGACTTTACTTCTTTCGGTCACTACTGTCATTATTTCTGACTGCTGTTCATTTGGAAAACGTGTTCATGCATCATGTCATGCAGCCGTGAGATGCCCTTACCAGCTGTGTCATATAGTGACTGAATATTTAACAGGGTTTTTAATACGATGACTTAGATTTATTTCTCTGTTTTGGTACATATGAAAATGCTGTTTATGTGACATTCACATGCAAATTCATGTGAAAATGTGAATGTGTTCACTAATCCGCTGATCTTGGTTGGTAGAGCTGTGAAGGTGAACGACACTTTACACTTTACCAAGAATTCAGATTATGTTATTACTTAACTGTTAACCTTCACACAGACAAACTGAGCTTGGACAGATCAACACTTTTTATCTGTCCTGTGGGGACTGTGTTCTGAGTGTGTGCATGGGAACACACACATCTTTTTGTCGATCAAGAGCTGGAAAACATTCAGGAGGACACGGGGAAACATTTCAATAATTGGGTAGTATTGGCCAAGTTGTTAGCTCTTGTCAAGTTGCCAGCTAATGTTGGCTGTATCACATGCTGTCCAAAGACAAGGACATATGCTCACACAAGCAGACTGGTGGTCAAATTATCCTCTGGGTTTCCTGGATTAGCCTTCAGTCTCACACGCTTTAGACAGTATTGTATTTAGAACATACCTTTTATATTATATCAACATTGACGGAACTTTTCATTTCCCTTTTTCGCTTTTTGTTTTTTTTTCTTTTTTTGGTCCATGTTGGATTCTTTTCATTCAAGTTTTTGCTCATGTTAACAGCCAGTGCAACGTCAAAAATGAAAGTGGAGCATCCGCATGATCGTCATGGGCTTTCGTATGCATAGATTTGTGGCAAATCCTCCTCAACTCCATTTTGAAGTCAGACTGTAAAACCACAGAGTGCAGAAAAAAGTTAGAGGGTGAGCCGTTTTTAAAGGTACCGTGTGTGTGTGTGTGTGTGTGTGTGTGTGTGTGTGTGTGTGTGTGTGTGTGTGTGTGTGCGTGCAGAGGAGAGATGAGATGAGGACTAGAGCTTGAGCTGCAGCTGAGAGGCTTCTTAATTGATTTCACAGGGAGAGGAGCGGGGGTGGGGCACATGCAGAATATGGGGGGGCTTAATTATTAATGACAGAATCTGCAGATAAAACAGAGGGACAGCAAGCCACTTTACATAACAGTGCAGCGGTGCAACAGTGCGAGCAGTTTTCTTTCTCTCTCTGTCTCTCTTTCTGTCTTTCTCGCTTTATCCGGCGCGGCCGTCAAGCCCGCCGCCGTGCGTACAGTTGTCGCCGTTTTTCTTGCTGCTGTCACTCGTTGTATGTAATGAAAACACTTCATTTTCCCATCCTAATGTTGGTAAAGATTTTCTCCGGCTATGAAACGCAGCAGCGTATCTGCTTCATCTTGCTTCCTATGTAATACTCTACAGTTGCTCCTCCTCCAACATATGCATTATTGAAGTCACACTGTAAGGCCTTGAAGGCCCCATCAGCTGCTAGCAAAAGTGTGTCAGAGGGAAAAAAAAAACAAAACAGTGCTTTACTGAGGGAGACTAAGTGATTGTATGTTTTCTCTTGAAGCTATATCTGCTGTGTATGCTCCTGCTCTGCGTAGGCCTTTTCCAGAGGGCCATCGCTCAGAGTGGCTCAGCCATCTCCAGCTGGGCGGTCAACTACCGACCTGTGATGTACACCAAGATCCTGGCGAGGAAGGTCGGCTGCAGTCTGGGGGACATGGCTGAGTTGGTGGACTGCCTGAGGAGGAAGAGTTTCAGAGAGCTAGTGGACCAAGACATCCAGCCTGCACGCTACCACATCGCCTTCGGGCCTGTGGTCGACGGGGACGTGGTGCCCGATGACCCCGAGATCCTCATGCAGCAGGTGAGAGCTGACGTCCCTGGATATCATCCAGTAAAGGATTGCTCTGTGTCTGTTAAGCACTTCCTGTGAATACTGCCCTGCTGCATTCTGCGCTGTCATGTCATGCTGCGTGTGTTTGCACCAGGGCGAGTTCCTGAACTACGACATATTGCTGGGAGTCAACCAGGGAGAGGGCCTGAAATTTGTTGATGACAGTGAAGGAGAAGATGGAATATCGGCGGCCTCGTTTGACTACACCATTTCTAACTTTGTGGACAATCTGTATGGATATCCTGACGGTCAGATTTGATCTTATTTCACCTTGAAATGATGAATTCGTTTAAAGTTCAAATCTTCAACTGTCAATGTGCTGTTGACCTCTGCAGCCCTGGAGACATAATTTTCAGACTACAACAAAGTTTTTTACTCACATAAAAGCACAACCACACTGAAAGATACTCAGTAACAATTATAAGTCATGTTAGGAAAAGTGTAAGTACATAAGTATAATGTGCATAATATAAATACTTCTAAATAAGTCTAAAAAGAAAAGTCATCAGAGCAGAAAAATGCACACTGTCAATTAAATTACTGGATTATTACTGATCCATTAATGTGAAAGTAGCATTTTACTGCTACTTTATAATCATCATATGAAGGAATTATATTGTTATTGTGCCATACATACATCTATGTCCAGCAGTGGCTTACAATAGATTTACATATGTTTATATGTAAAGTCTTTATTTGTTAAGTAGCTAGGAACTGTAACTGTCAAGATAATGTTGTGAAATAAGATCTACTCTCTTTCCCCTTTCTACTTGAAATAGAAGTAGCATGAAATGAAAAACACTTGAGTAAAGTACAAGTAACTCAAATTTACACATATGTACAGTTCTTGAGTAAATGTATTTCGGTACTTTCATCACTTTCCACCAAGCCAGCACTACATCTAGCTACTGAGCTAATCTGCTAGCATGTATACTGCTGTTTGTTGGTATTTGAAAATCAATTTTCTTTTTCTGCTCTAGTACCAGTAACAACAACACACCACTGTGGAAACTACAAAAAAATCACAATATTTTAACCAAAACAGTTACAGATTCGAGCCTTGGATCCTTTGACGTAATGTTGCAGGTTACCTCACTCCATCACTGCACAAACACTCACGTTTCTTCTTTCTTCCAAGGTAAAGATATCCTGAGGGAAACCATCAAGTTCATGTACACAGACTGGGCCGACAGGGACAACAGCGACATGCGTAGGAAGACGCTCCTGGCTCTGTTCACGGACCATCAGTGGGTGGCCCCGGCCGTGGCCACCGCCAAACTGCACGCTGAGTTCCAGTCTCCCGTCTTTTTCTACACCTTCCACCACCACTGTCAGACGGAGGCGAGGCCAGACTGGGCCGACGCCGCCCACGGAGATGAGATCCCCTATGTGTTCGGGATTCCCATGGTGGGAGCCACCGACCTGTTTCCATGTAACTTCTCCAAGAACGATGTCATGCTCAGTGCTGTCGTCATGACGTACTGGACCAACTTTGCAAAGACGGGGTTAGTGTGATGCCAAATGTTGGGCTTACTTTAGTCCATTTATCTTATTTAAATATGGAGTAATTCACAGCAGACGGTATTTACAAGCTCATATCAAACACATTGCTGTGTCACTTTAGAAATTTTAGTGTCTCTTTATCCTGCTGACATCAGGATTTTTTAACTCAGAATTTGAGTGAGAGTTTGTCAAATTGAGCCCAATTATAGGCCCATTGTTAGTCTGTTGATGGTGAATCTAGAATTTGTGTTCGGGACAGTTTGTTGGTTGAAAGAATCTTTTGAGGTTTTGAACATGTGGGTTGGGTTGGGACTTAGTTGTACAGTGACAGACAGTACCTGCTCTCTCTTTTCTACTGAATCAGGATTTCTGCTCATGTGCTCAGCTCAAATAGCCCATCAGCATTTAGGTATTGATGTATTAAAATTCTGTATTACCAATTCTTAGTCATGATTAATATTTCTGAAAATAAAAAAATGGATTCTGTCATGTCTCTGTCCCAGGGATCCTAACCTACCAGTTCCTCAGGACACCACCTTCATCCACACCAAGCCCAACCGCTTCGAGGAGGTCATCTGGACCAAGTTCAGCTCCAAAGACAAGCAGTACTTGCATATCGGCCTGAAGCCTCGCGTCAGAGACAACTACCGGGCCAACAAGGTGGCCTTCTGGCTGGAGCTGGTGCCACATCTCCACAGCCTCCACAAAGTCATCAGCCCCATCACCACTCACCTGCCGCCCGGAGGCACCAACCGCTGGAAGGGCCCTCACAACACAGGCACCCGCTCCACGCGCCACCCTGTGATCTCCACCTACCCTCCCGATCCTGAGCCCGACGGTTCAGAGAGACCCCGCTACTCCCCCTTCCCCAGCGAGACGAGGGACTACTCCACCGAGCTGAGCGTGACAGTGGCTGTGGGCGCCTCGCTTCTTTTCCTGAACGTGCTGGCCTTTGCCGCGCTTTACTACAAACGGGATAAGCGTCACGAACTCATGCAGAGACGCCACCGCCGACTGTCCCCGCAGCGTGCCACCACGATGGGCATGGGTGTAGGCATGGGAGTAGTAGGGGCCCCACCGCACAATGACCTGGCGCTGAGTCAGGAGGAGGAGCTCATGTCGCTGCAGATGAAGCAGCAAAGAGTGGAGCTGGAGCACGGCACACCCCTCCCGTCCCGCGGCGTGCACGGCGACCTGGAACCCCTGCGGCCTCCCGTGTGCCCCCCTGACTACACGCTGGCCCTGCGGCGGGCGCCGGAGGACGTGCCACTGATGACGGCCAACACCATCACCATGATCCCCAGCACCATCAGCAGCATGCAGCCCCTCCACCCCTTCAACACTTATCCCCCCGTCCCGGCCCCCTCCACCACACCCGTCCCCAGCCACAGCAACAATGCCCTGCCACACCAACACTCCACCACCCGTGTATAGGACCAGGCACAACCCCACTCTGGGCTTACAGAGACGCACCACACAAACTGCTCCATACAAACTCCACCCTCACCGCCCTCAATTCTTCTTTACTATATCTTTGTCTTTTCTCATTAAGCCCTCAAATAAAGCTGCAGTTTGTAAGATTTTAAGCAGTGAAATACCTCTAAAATGTAACCATAAATCAAGTAGGAGTTGATTAAAAAGGCTCCTTTGCCAAAAGCCTGTCATCATAGGTACATACTGCTCTGGCCCGTTACAGCTCTTTCAATAACTCTCGCTTAGGTGAGCCACCAAACGCAGCTTAAAGCTCGCAGCTCTCTCTCTCTAAGAGGTACGGAGCTAATCACAATCAGTCAGGCATCTTATGTGTAGCTCGGTTGTTCGGCGCATGTGTTGTTGTATCAGTGCAAAAACTATGTTTGACATAGAATACATACATTCGTTTTTTGTTTGTTTAGTGAAAAGATGATACAGTAGCGAGCAGCTCTGTGTGAGGCCACATATGCCCCAACAAGCTGTCTGTCATCAAGCGGTGATTTCTTGAAACTTACAAATTGCAGCTTTAAAGGCCCAATCTGGAAGTGAAATTTGGCACCGTGTGTTGAGCACTATGTCCCAACAGCTGTCTCTGTGTTCTGATTTTGGAGACTTTCGTTTAGCGTGAAATGTTACCGACAGCACTGGAAAGAGGAACTAGTCATTCATTGATTTTGAAACTTCATTTCTTCTGTACCTGTTTTCATTTACCACCCAAAATCCTGCTTTTTAAAAAAATACAAAATCTGTATACTCACAATTGCTGCTTTCAAAACATTTCCAGATTGGGGCTTCAACTGTTGGGCGGTACAGGAAATAACTGAATCACACTCAGTCTGTGGGATGCAACCTGGAATCCAGGCTGCCCATTAGAACTCGCTGCATCTCCGCCGCACAGGCTCTAATCATGTCCATTACTTTATTTGTTTCTCACTCATTATCTCTCTGTCTGTATCCCCATCTCAGTCCATTTAACCGCTTCTCTCTTTTTCGCTGCCTCACACTCTTTCTCTCTCTGCATCTGCCCTTGTAGCTCTTTTTATTAAACCGTTGACATAATCCATTTCCATCTCCACTTCTTTCCTCTTTCTCGCAATCACTACTAGACTCTCTTTTCCTTTTGGAGTCTTTTATATAAAAACACAAATGTAAATGATGTATTATTAATAAATTGTAAGGATATGAATGAAAAAAAAAGATATTCTGATATCTCGTTTTTACCAGCATTCTTGGTGCCAAGTACTGTGATAAAGTTCCTCTTTCACTAGCGTCCAGTGGACCGCCTGGAGAGGTCCATCCTGACTGTATCTTACAAAAGGAATTACCATCATAAAAAGTGCCAACCCCTTCATCTTTCTTTTTGATCCACACACTTTTTTTTATATATAACACTCAATGTTGCACTGTGGCTGGTCCCTTCTTTAAAGGGAAATCAGATTCAATATATCCTCGTTTAAAAAAAAAAAAAAAAAAAAATGAAGTTTTATTAACTACTTTGCTGTCTGGGATATTTGCATGATGTTTAGTTTTTTTGTTTATTGTTTTTTGTTTTTATAAAGAGTGTGGACCGAGAAGTTTGTTTGACATTTTGATGATTTGCCTTGTTCTTCATTGATTTCGTTTCTTTTCTTTTGAAAATCATTTTCATTTTCTATTTTAATATCAGCTGCACTTTGTGGTATTTCAAAAAGGTATTAAAGTATTAAGAGATGAATATTGTGTAAAACTATGATTATAACAAAGAGAGTAAATATTTCCTCTTTATTTTTTTCATTTCCTAACACTGAGGCTGTGCCGCAAAAACCACCAGAGAGACTGATGAAAGCCTTTTTTCTTTCCTCCCTCCTTTTGCTCTGTTTCTCTTTATCTTTTGCAACTGTCGAGTTTGCAGTCACTGTATCTCAATCTCACCTGAAGATAGCACTTTTTTTGAGTTACGAAAAAAAAGAAACAACTACTTTACATGAATAGTCTAAATAAGGTTTTTGTCTGTGACTGACATTAACCACATGCTTCAAGTGTTTGAAGACTGCCTGACGGTTATCTTTTCGTCTGCTCTTTTGTTGTTTCATGGCTCTCCCCCCTCTGCAAGGTGGGAGAAAGGATAAGATATATTTATGACGGTCTAAAGGTGAGAAAGCCTTGTACGCGCGTTTCACATCTTTCGCACAACTGAACACAGAGACGGGTCACACTCTGGACAATTCTGAAAAAAAAAAAGAAAAAAAAAACGAACCCCAGTGACATTAGGACAACACTGGACAAACGCCGACAGTGATTCAAAGGCGATGGCGAGATAGCTCGTCGGCTACAGTATGATCTGTCCATGCACAGAGGATGCATTCTAAAAAACCTGATTTAAAAAGAATCTTTAATGACAGACATTACTCATACACCATATACCACAAAAGCGAGGCGAGCGGGATTCGTCCCCCCTCCTCGTTGATGTTCTGTATCCTGTCTGCTTAGAATAACGACACTCTGGAGCCAGACTGCCATCCCTCACACTGGACTGGAGCGAGCCGCGAGGACAAAAAGAACAAAAACCAACACATGAAACAAACTGTACATTTTTTAAGTGTAAGAGAACAAAAACTGGAATTTGTAAATATTATGTTTGTCGTTTGGTTTGAGTGATTGGCCGGATCTTTTCTTTGTGACAACAGGTGCAAGTTTAGATGACTTACATGATTTTAGCACTCATGCGTGTGTTTGATTCTCCTTTATTTCCTAGATCTCAAGGGCAAATTCCAATAGGTTATGGGCACATGAGTACATCTGTTAACCTACATGAATGGCTAAAAAAAAAAAAAAAAAATCACAGCACGTTTGAGGTCGACATAAACACGAAGAGGGATGCTTACGGCTCAGGTTAGCCTGGATATTGTGGCGACCAAACTGCATATATGGCTGTGTGAGCGTCCACACCTGGCACTATCCCATCCATCATGAAGGCAGCTTTGGAGTGAAATGAGTCCTTTCATTGGTTAAAAAGCCAAAGAACAGCTGCAGAGACCAGATGAAGGAAGGGAAAATGGGGATGATTTGAGAAATGAGGCAGAAAAACAAGAGGTGGGGCGGATGTTTCCAATGTGCTCAAAACAAACCACAAATCAAGGAATTTTACTTGTGATGCTGTCGGATTTAATTGTTAGTGTCTCACATTGTCTTGAGCATTGTCATACAGTATAACCCATAATTGGGAGGTTGTGAAATCCTTTGTAATCTTTTGGTCTTATTTCAAACTCTAATCATGGTGGTTGTTTCGCTAAATTTTTGCAATTTTGTCTGCACATTCTGTTTATGGGATTATTGACCCAGCTGTTTGATGTGAGTTTGAGTTGCCCAAGCTTCCAAAAAGCAGCATTACAAAGAGTATTTTTTTTCTTTGGTTAAACAAGGGTTTGGACCGCCAACAGATAATGGAAGCACACTCACCAAGTTTACATGTTTACACTACAGTTTTGATGTTGGCTTAAGGTAAGGGGGCGGGGGGGAATCTGAAAAATAAAAAGCATCGCAAGGATCCAAATATCTTCTTATTATAACATTTATTGCTGGAATGGTAAAGTGAAGGCTTGCACCTGTTTGTCTGTTTCATTTAGTCTGATTCAGTAACCTGCTTGAAGCTCAAGATACTGTGAGAGAGCATAAATGACCAGAAGGGGTTGAAAGAATTAAAGTTAATATTTCTATTTCAAATAGAGGCTATTACACACTGTATGTTGTGTATCTGAACTGGAAAACATTAAAAGACATTCTTAAACAAACGCTTTGCCGTTTTTGTCGCGTTGTCGCGGGTGCAACATGAGGTGTGTTACATTTTGTAGCCACTAGGGGGCAGAAGAACCCCACAACACGAAGGTATAGACAACCAGAGCAGCTTCAACATTGTTACAGTTCACTGGTTCGCAGGTGATTGCTAATTTAGACAACCAGCAGTTACAGAGCTACTTTAACTTTGAGTCATGTTTCTGACTAACACACACTTTTAGCTCTGCTTTGTTCTCCACCAACTTCAGCTGCCATGCTTGACTTCCTTCACTAATCTAGTCGCTGACTTTGTGTGTTTCCTATTTGATAGTGTACAGTAGAAATATCAAGATGTTTTATTGTTGCCCGCTGCTGCTGGAAACGGTTGAAAATAGAGACCCTGAATCACATTGTAATTTTTTTAGGTTTGATTTTTTTTTTTTTTTTTTTACAAAAGAAGATATACTTGTTTTCGGTACTCACACAGACATGAATCATGTCATGTCCTGCTCGTTATTACCTAACCCATAAAAACTAAGAATGCCCTATGCGTCTGAATTGAACGCTGAATTTTCTGTATGTGTGTCAATCATTCAGCGCCATCAAGGCTGTCGCTGAATGCATGGCACGCTCTGACGCTCGCAGCTCTTTCAGACCAGAACCAGTCAGTGTGTTAACATGTAGCCTTCATGCCAAAGAGAAAACTGGTCTTTTCTAAAGGGCTCCAGGAGGCTGACTCCGTCCTTCATAAAGTCCCTGGACATAAATATGCTGCCTTCATGGCGTCCACGGTATTGAAAGGTTTGCTTGGTAGATGTGCTGAGCATAGAAATATATGTCCCCCATTCTGATGGAAGCATGTCTGCGGTACATGTAGGGTACACTAGATGACATTAAACATTAGACTTGGATGTGAGGAGGGGCCCATTGAGGATTGACAGGGTCCAGGTTTTGTTCCGCGACCCTTGAAGTGGGTAAGAATTGAGGACATCGTGTTTTTTTACTCTCAGTTTTTCAGTGGTCGTTGCTTTTTGGGGCTTGCATTCACCACAAAGCATAGCCTCCCAAAACTCCCACAATTCCATTTCCTAAGCCACACAAACTGAGTTCTAACTTTCCCTCCACGAGGGCTTTAAGTTATCTAACGGATTTGAATTTCAAAGCCTGAAATAACTTGGCAGCACCAGTTTCATGAAGCGAGCCGTCCTCTGATCTCTGTTTGTTCAGCTGTTGTACACAATAAATCAATATTACAGCAAATATACTGGAGCAGACTGATGCACTGGTCCTGCTGGATAAAGCATTTGTGGTAATGCACAGTTTTCCATTCATTCATTGTGGAAATAATTGAATACTTTTTTTTTTTTTTTGCCACAGCTCCATTTATTACTGTAGTGATGAATAAGCACTTTTATTCCACATTGTGCCTCTTTTTTTTTTCCTGATTACATCTTTGGTGTAATAAATATCACAGGTAGACTACAGGCAAAACAATAAAGAGAGAGATCATTTCAATAAGCCACCTCTGCCTGCAGCTGTCTTTTCAGTAGTTTTTATTATTATTATTAATGTTATTATCTATGTACAAGAACTCCCTGAAGGAAAAGAGGTAAAAGCCGAAGCTGACCTTGCACAAGTGTACAACATTTTTAAACCACTACACATCCAAAAAACTTTTACTCACCGTCCATATCTGGAATTCTTACTTTTGGATTATAATAACTGTCCTGAATTATTGCTGCAATAAGAAGCAAGTTATTAAACCCCACTGAGTCTAATAACTCTTGAGGTCGACGTGCACTGTATTAATCCACATCATCGTTCTTATAACCCTCTCCCCGTATTCATTGTAAATAGATTGTGCGAGTGTTTAGATAACTGATGGACACACTGATGTCATGGCTCCTCTCTTTTGTGCTCAACCCAATTACCTCTGCGGATAATGATGCTGTTGGCTTCCTTGTATGCAGTGAGCTCAGAGTACTCTTCCTCCCTCACTAGATGGCAGTGTGCGACTGTAATGTATAGAAAGAGGCTGCTGCATCAGAAACTGACTGACGGAGCCTCTGTTCAAAGAAATGAAACCCAGCCTTGTTCCCTGTAATGTCATATTGGGATGATGGCTGATAACAGCTCATAAGCGTCCTCTTCAGAATTGCAAATAGAAATGTCCTTCTCGAAACTGTATCTTCATCACACGAGTTATGAAAAGTTAAATATGTTTTTTTATGATCTGATATTCACAGAGGTAATATTTAAATTTAAAATATAATTCTCACTGTCATTAAATAATGAAATGTAGATTGTGAATCTGATGTTCTCAAGTCCTGTTGGTTTTATGTTCAAAACTTAAAGGAGTCTACAACAAATTTATCTGACCTTCTGTAGATTTTTATTATATTCAAAAGACTTTTTATAACTGGTAGATTAACTAAATGATTAAAGACACTAAAACCCATCAGACAGCTATAAAAGTCAAATCCAGTTTTTTTATAACTACACCAAATGTTCAGACTCACATATGCTCAAGAGTGTGATGAAAGGAAGTTATTTCTTGTAACGGCTTTACATGTGAGCTTTTTAAGAATTTAAAGGAGCAGTCTGTAGGATTCAGTGGCATCTAGAAGTGAGGTTGCAACATTAAAACTAACTGAAATTCACTCTGAAGTCACAAAAACAAATTGTATATGCAGGTGATTAAGTGACAATTATAAACAACTGATGATACCTGATTGATGAATATTACATTCAATTTCCAATAAAGCCCAATAAATTCTGCAAACTGGACCTTTAAAGTAAATGACTTCACTGGAGCTAAAAGATAATTATTGTTTGTCTTCTGTCTTTTTCTTTCTGTGTTTCGTTTTTTCGTTTTCGTGTCCCCACAAAAATGTGTTCAACCCTTTCATGAAGTTTTGTATTTAGCATATTAAATAGTTTAGTGTGTAAATGATGAAGTAACACAGTCACAGTACAGAGCGGTAAATTAAGATGTTTTATTAAACATTATTAGTTTGCATAACCTCCCAACAAAGTGGCTCTCTTGTAGAATCTGTTTTATTTTTCCTGAGAGAAGCGATAAGGAAAGAAATCATTCATCAAAACAATCTACTTGAGGAAGAGTACAACCAGCCCTGGTTTGAGTTGAAAGGAAATTTTCAATTAATGTTACAGAGAATTATGACAATATGTGATGTTTTTTCAACACTCCATCATCTAACCAGTATCACCACTACCATTATCTAAGTCTAACTAGTCTAACTAGAAAGTAAGCAGAAGCCCACCTGCACACAGAAGGTGACGCAGGGAGAGCTTTCAGATAGTATGTTGGAGGTAAAGAGGAAGAGGTGAGGGGGAGATGCAGTTATCATAGAAGATCTGAAGGTTCTGGTCGACATCCATGCTGTTTTTCAGAAGGATCTCGAGTTCCTGGACCGGCATCTCGTGCACGCTGTTGCCCTCTTTGGCGTTTTTGGCCATGGCTGCGTGGGACGGGAAGCGGATGCGGACGTCGTGCGGCGCGTTGCGGTCGTAGTCGGTGCAGCAGTAGGCGGACCACACGTCCTCTGGGATGGCCACCCGGTCCTGGTTGTTTCGACGGATCATGTTGCCTCTGGTGGTCACCCCGGTGACGATGAAGGCCGTGCCCCGGCAGAAGTTGTTGAGGCGGGTCCGGATCCGTTCCTCATACTCGCGCCAAGGCCCGATGTTGAACTCCCTGATCTCTGGGACCACGTTGGTCAAAGTGTAAGTGGCAGCTCGGTCGTGTGGGGTGGACTGGTGCTGGTCTGGGTTCAGGTGACCTCTCTCGTACAGGACCACATCCGAGTAGTCATTTAGGACGGCCTGGCTGTCCTCAAACTTCATGTGCAGGTAGCCAGTGGGGAAGGGCAGCATGTTCCCATTTCCATCGATTTCTGCCAGCTGGGGAAACACACAAGCGCAATGACACTAGTTTTTCATACATAGGAAATAATACAAAGACAATTTTTCCTTGGAGAGTAGACTATTGCCTTTTCCAGCTGCTGCCAAGTCCCCTTTGAAAGAGATTTTATTCTTCAATGTGAGCTACCTCCCTCAATGAAAACCCCTTTATGAATTAAGTTTTCATCATGAAAAACAAACTTGAACTATGACTCAAAGGCAAATCTCTGACCTGTGGCTCGTACATCCAAGGGTAGTCCACACGCCTGTCACCCTCTGTTTTCTTGAAGGTGTAAGCCGAGTAAACGGGAATCCTCTTCTGGGGGTCGTACAGGGTCACGTAGCGAGGCTTGTCGGCGTAGCGTTGGCAGATCTTCTTCAGCTTGGTGTCGATGATCCCCCGCGGCGGAGTCCCCATGTACAGGGAGTCCTTGCACCTCTCCACGTGATTAAAATCCATGACAACCGTCGCTGACATTAGAGGCAAAAAGCAAATTATTAAAAGAGCAAAAACTATAGCTGTTAACACATTCATGGTCCAAAGCGTCTCCTGCTGTCGCTCCTACTGTGACTTCTGCAAAACAATGACAGAACAGTGTTTGCAGTTAAGATTTAAATGTCACAGAGCTGATATGCAAAACAAGTAGTGTGACCAAAAGACAGGCCTTCTGACACGAGTGGGTGTGGGTGTGCAGGTCAATGCTACAACCTACAATCCTAAAATATCATTGAATATATATGTTTGTTCTCTCGAATATTATCTTAAACTCAATGTTTGTTCAGGCTGTATTGCTCTTTTTGAAGCAAATATACTGTAACAAACCCATGGATGTGTTGAGGTTAGGTAAAGGGCGTCGGCTTCCCTGACCATTAAAATAAACTGACAGCTTTGTCCTTGTGAGTTCTTACATACACATCAATCTTCTGGATAATTGAGTCCTTTCAATCTGCAGCGCTCTATGTCATATTTTTACTATGTCATTATTCTACATATTCACCTTAATACCTCAATGAAGTCGTAACCTATTCTGAACATCAGCAACCACTAGACTTGTGAAGCCTCCTTTTGGCACAAAACTACCTTGCTCTTGCAAAAACATTTTGACCTTGCAAGATCCCCTTTTTTTTTTTCCAGTGACGTAAGCATATTCCTGCTATAGAGGAAGACATCTTTTTTTTTAAAAAAACTGTGAGTGAAATTCACTCTCACAGAAGCCTGAATTCTGCTGAGTGGCGATGACACACGGGACATTGAAATGGGATATTCAGAGACAGGCTATCATCGTAATGGTAAAATGCAAAGCGGTCTAATCGGCCTCAGTGATGAACAAAAGGCCTACAGAGCGGTGTGGCTCAGAGGTACTATGCTGCTCAGTGTGAATGGTGGAGATAAAGGGTGGATGTTTAACTACGGGCGTAGCGACAAAGAGAGTACATGCGCTGGACATGTTCGAGTCACGCACAAATGGCCACTCATGTTTGCTGTTACATAATCAAAACCTGAAATATAAAAGAAGGAGCAGACAATTACCAACACTCAGAGATAATCAATGTTTCATAAGCTTTTGTACAGGGGGAGGTTTATTTAGAGGAGGAGAAAGATCCAATTACAATGCAGATGTTCTGTAAACAAATTGTGAAGTTAATGTTGAGTACGAAGAAGCAAAATAATAAAATAACCCAGAGCTCCATTGAAATTGAAGAAACTTAATTTGCCATGAAGTAGAATGAGTATTTCATAGCAAATTGTTCAATGTTCTGCCAAAATGGGTGCTTGACCTATTTGGCAACTCGCTTGTGTACAGAGCAATTAATCCATCGAAAACTCTCTTCCTGGTTCCAAAGAGTTTTTTTTTTTGTCCTTAGTCCTTCATAACAGCTTGGACACATTATGCAAATTCTTCTTTTTTTATTGAACAAATTACTACCAATATTTGGTGACTGCACAGTTTTGTCTCTGCAGTACTGCAAGGGACGTTTGGCTCAGTGGCTGCACTGACCGTCCTGTAGCAGAAGGGTCACTGATCGATCCACTCGTCAACCTCATGTCCTGTCGCTGTCCTTGATCTCATTACACATGCTCAGAAGAAGAGTCTCATCTAAATCGTAGCCAGCGTCACTCCTCTAACCCTAGCACTACCTCACCCTACCTCTGCACTTGCCAGCTGGGTAAATGGTCAGGATGGCCGAGCGGTCTAAGGCGCTGCGTTCAGGTCGCAGTCTCCCCTGGAGGCGTGGGTTCGAATCCCACTTCTGACAGCAAGGGTTTTGTTGGGGAATGACTCCCATCCCCTGTGGGACACTTTAACAGCTCTGGAGAGCTCCTTCAGCGACAGACTGCTTCACCCAAAGTGTGTGAAGGAGCGATATCGCAGGTCTTTCCTTCCTGCAGTTAGACTGTATAACCAGCACTGCTCCCAATAGACCATGGACCAAATACTTTTTTCAGTACATTTGTACAATACTGTTCTCTATGTAACTCCACCCACTGTGCAATACTGGACCAAGTCAATGTGCAATATTCTGTATTTAGTATTTAATATTTAATATTCCTTATTTAAGCTGTCATTTCTTACCTCAGTTTAGGCCCATTGTGTGTATTTACCGGTCACATATTTTTATACTGGTTGTACATTTTATACTTCATATTTTACATTTTATATCCATACTTGAAATTGTAAATATGTCATGTAAACTTGTGTATACCTCCTTTTTAGACTGTTATTTATTCTTAATATTTTTACTGCTGCTATCCCCTGTGCTGCTGTGACATGTGAATTTCCCCACTGTGGGACGAATAAAGGCTTATCTTATCTTATCTTATCTTAAATGGAAAAACTGTGGAGTAGCTAAAGTAATAATGGGCAAAAAAAAAAGTATTAGTTGTAGTCGATGTAGGAGGAGGAGAGGAAGAAGAAGAAGAAGAAGTAATAGGTAAAAGCAGTATTTGAAATAAATATCTATAACTAGCCTAGTGGACAAAGAGTTGAAATAGCAAATAGAAATGGAGAGATTTGTCATTTTATAATTATTTTATATAATTAATATCATTAGCATCCCGTTTAAAATAGATGGAAATGAACACAACTGGAATATGACAGATGTTGATCAAAGGGCACTTGAGCTCATTTCACTACAAGGGTCAGACTGCAGCCATTTCTCCTGAGGCCCCAGTTCTGTGAGCCAGTGGGGTCTGAGTATGAGTCAGTTCATGAATTGGTTGAATATGGGCCACTCTTCCATATAATTAAGGAGTTAACATGATCATCGTCCAACCAGCGGGGGGCGATGACACCTGCATGAGAGGGGTCTGAGGAGGGAGGTGTAAGGTTTTGCAGTTGAACCCTCTTGCATATTGACACAAGAGATTAGAAGCCACTGATGTAAATGTGTGAAATGTAAAAAGAAATGAAAGTGTGCTGCTTTTCAGTGGCTGCAGTTTCAGGTGCCGTCCCATACTGCCCTCTTCTCAACTCTGTTTTATGCAAATGGGAACTGTTTGTCAGATTAGCTGGAGCAACAATCCTTCACTGCCCTAATAAGTCAATTTGAGTGACTGAGTGTTGTTATTCATGGAGGGACCAGCTTGCCTCTCTGATCTAATCCTGACTTATGACAATCATAACTTATGTAGCCCAGGCTGATGATGCATTTATGTGAGCAGACATTTTTCAGCTGTCAGCATTTTTACCAATTAAAATTATAAATTCTCACAGAGTGCAGACCCTGCTCGGCCGCCCTCTGCTGGCTCACTGTCAGGAGAGGAGGCAGAGCAACTTTCTGCTATGTTATCAGTCCTTTAGTAGGAAATATGATGACTGGACCATGATGGTTGATGCAACACATTTTACTTTACCTCAGTCATTGACAGTGTAAATCATGGGGACAACACTCCTTCCGTTTGTTGTTTGTTTCTTAGTGTGGATTAAAGATCAAGTAAATGAAATGTGATTATCATTCAAAGTCCTTTACAAACATAATTATAATGTGTGCACACTTGAAAATGTGGTCAGCATATAAATTAAAAGACATGTGTGGTTGGTTTGGAAAAAGCCCTTAGACAAAAGTGAATGTGCAGGCAATTTAATGTTAAGCTACCCAGAAATTAATGATGGATTTTATGTAATGATTCAAAATGTATAATGAATACAGATTGACCATTTAAATTAAGAAGCTCTGCCATTATGTCCTCATGCAATATCATATTGCCCACTTGGAGGCAGTGTAGGCTTGTTTGTAGCTTGCTCCCATTTCCTGCTTATGATCAATGCAGAAAAGATCTTTTTTTTTTTTTTAATCCAATTGCATTTACAAGACTGAAAGATGTAACACAGACATCATGAATTTTAAAAACCACTGATGTGTGTTACAGTTACATCATGAACTATTTACACTACACTGACTGTCAACCTACAGTGCGACTTATCCAGTGTTGTGTTTAGCTATTAACAAACTATTTTCTATTCATTAGTAATTAGCATCAGACTATTTTTTTACACTCTGATGCAGCTCTGTTTTTCTGCACTTTTTTTCATTTCTATATAATGTCAGTTTAGTATTTTTTCCCGTTTTGGGCAGGTCTGTTGTTCCTTTTCCTTTCTTAACTTTTTTTCTTTTCTCTTTGTTCTCTGTCAGTTTACCATGATTTTATCAGACCCGTATCAGAGTCAGAACATTAGTTATTAGTTAAACTTAATACATTTGCATTGTATTGCAGATTAGTGTTGAAATTAAACTGATGTTGAATAATTTAATTTTTGATTCAGTTAAATCCACATTAGATTGATATCTCTATCATTACATCCCATTCATGACAGCTTTTCGTTGTTTGACAGGAGCTGGAGACACAACAGATGCTCCCTCCACTTGTGAACTACAGGAGACAGGTGCTAAGCCTCCACTGAGCCACCAGGGGGCTCACTTTAGCAGCTATTCTGAAGCTACAGAGCTGTCCCCACTTAGTTCTGCACCAAAGCCTGCTGATTGGTCCAAATACCCACATGGGGCTGAACGTTGACCAATAGAGTTTGAGCTGATCGGGGGCTGTTGCTAAGGCACTTAAGAGGTAAAAAAAAAAAAAAAATCACTCAGTGTGCTTCCACCATTTCACTCTCTCACTGGTCTGCCTGCCCATCAGCTCTGTCTCTGCCTCTCACTGTGGGTCCAGGCCCAGCAGCTCGGCTGATCAGGGGCTGAAATGAGCACAGGAGGGAGTTTTTTTTTTTTTTTTTTTTTTTTGCATTGTGAGCCACAAAGACTACAGACCCTCCCCTCCCTGGTGAACCTGGAGCCGGAGCCCCTCCTCCCGCTGGTTATCCTGTCACTTGACATTTGAGATCAGCCAACACTGGCAGGCCTTCTGTCACCATTTCACCCTGCTTCACTTCCCACTGCATGCAAACACATACCTGGATGTTCGAGCTGCACCGAGAGACACAGAAAGAAACTTGTGCACTGTGATTATGTTGCCTTTTTTCCTCTTAAGTCATAAGTAGCATATAGCATAGCGTTTTAAAAAAATGTTTGCAGCTTGACAATATGCATGAAGTGTGTGTGCAGATTTTTTTTTTTTTTTTTGCATTCAAAGTAAAATAAGTCAATGGCTTGCAGTGTTTTTGGGAGAAAACATGTTTGTGTCAGCTGCAGAAGATTCTTTTACAGCTATGGAGGGATTTAAAATATCTCCTCTACTGTACTGGCCACGTTCCAACTCTCACTTACTCTCTCTCTCTCACACACACACATTGTACACACGCACACACACAGAGGAAGAGAGAAATAAAGAGCCCCTCCATGCCTCTGTCTGCTGTGTTTCCCCTCCTCCTGCCTCCTCTACTTCTCTGCACAATGTGATAGATAACAGATTCTCCCCCTCTCATTGGCTCAGGCCTCCTGACTGGCAGCTCTCTGGGCCCGCCCTGCCGGTCTCTGTGCGTGGATCAGTCTGCTGTGAGAGCCCCAGCATCAGAGAGTGGAGTGGAAACAGGAAGAGGAGGAGAGGGGAAGAAAGGAGACAGAGGAGAGAGAGGATCGGGTGAGACAAGGTGGCGAGGAGTGAAGATCGGGTGAGGTGAGGTGGCGAGGAGTGAAGACCCGGTGAGACGAGGTGGCGAGGAGTGAAAGAGAGGAAAAGGGGAGCAGAGGGGGCCTGTGGACCAAAGAGAACAAAGACAAAAAAAAGAGGTAAAAGAGGAGCAGAGAGGAGCAGCTTGATGCTTGCTTTGCTCTCTGGCTGAGTGTGAATGTGCTCTTGCATTGTGGGAGAAGTGTGAGTGTGGATTCCTGTTTCCTCCTCTGCTCTGTGTTTGTGTGCATCTGTTGATTTTCTGTGTGTTTTCTCTGTGTCATTGTTCTGAACGATCAGTCTTGGCTGAACATACTGCAGTGTGTGTGTGTCTGCAGACTGACTGTGTGCTGCACGTTCATGCATGAAGCCCACACACACACACACACACACACAGGCAGACAGACATGCACACACACATGCAGTGCTCACATGCAGAGACACAGTGCAGGAGCAGAAATGATGAATGTAGTGAAAGAGAGCTGTGTGTTTAACTGTTGAATATCAGCCTGCCTGTCTGTGTGAGTGTGTGTGTGTGTTTGTGGGAGGTGTACAGTAGTAAGAAGCTTCAGTGTGACCAAGTGTGATGATTAATCTCCATTTAGACTCATGTCCAAACTGTGTCACGCACAGTAGTCGACTCCTCTGAAACTTCAGACACGTTGTGACCTTTTTGGCTCTGTTGCCTTTTTTTTTTTTTTTTTTTATAAAGCAATTGGCTCAAATATTTATCCCACACACTCCTTATTGACTTAAAATAGAACAGAGTGTGCATGAGCTTACTATCACTGAAGTACATCCTGCACCCAATGCATGCTTTCAGTTGATATGATTGCCAGCTTAGGTAACCACCTGGATGTGAGATTCTAGGTTACCATTGCTCACACAAGCCAGCTGTCGCTGATGCACACACACACACACACACACACACACACACGTGCTTCCTTCTTTGAACCTGTTAACCCGCTTCATTGTCTTTGTTCGCAAAAAGCCGTACATTTTTGCATTGTTTGCAAAAGACACCCCTCTTTCTTGCTCTTGACCTTGCCTTGGTACATTCCAGCACCCCTCAGAGGACTGTGCTTTATGGAGCATACGCCGGGAGAAGCTGCTGTTATAGGAAGGGAGAAGGGGATAGAACAGAGGGAAGCTGGGCTGCGGGGATGTTATTTTTAGAAATGTGATTGATATTCGCCTCATACTGTACGTTCTCTCTCTGTTATCGTGACGCTATTTCAGGCCCCAATCCAATAAAATCACGCACGTGCACGCATTAGGGGTCTGTCTGTACGCCATGGCTTCTCGCTTCCTCTCCATCTGTTCTCTCCATGTCTCTGCTCCTCGTGCTAGCTAGCCTGGGAGCCACCAGAGACAGGCCTGGTCTGGTGCAGCCCATCCTTCCTTTTATGGTATGGGATCAGTATCCTTCCTACTTACACACATACACACACATGCACACACATGCACACATGAAGTCTCAGCGAGGGATGCACGTCTGCAGTGGTTGGCTGCAGCCGGCGAGCAGCTCCGTGTAACATGCAAGAATGTGACAGTTTATTTGTCTGAACGAGGAGGCGAAGCGGAGTTTGTTTGCAGGACTGTGGCAGCTCTTCACTCCACAGTGATGTGAAGGAAAAAGAGAGAGAGAAAAAAGGCATAAATGTCGAAGCATGCATCACATCCTATAGACCCCCCCCCCCTCACACCTCTCCCCCTCCATGTCAAAATCACACACACTCACAAACACTCCCCTCCTTGCTTGAGGCCTTGCTCCCAGCTCTGGACTAAATGATATCATCGGTTGCCAGGGATACAAGGACACAGTGTGCAGAGAAAAGGGAGGGTGAGGCATAGGCAGAGCCATACACACAGCCGGGGAGGAGAAAGGAAGAGGCTGGGATATTGGGTATCAAGACAGAAATGGAGCCTTGTTGAAACAAGTAGTGAGGATAGCAAAGGTAAAGGGGCAGGGCTGCCAAGAGCTCAGCAGCCTGTCAGAGGTTACTGGTCCATCCTTCCCTCTCTTCCCCTCATTTGATTTCTCTTTGTCCAGAGAGAGTCAGGTTTGCAAATGTGTGAGAAAGCATGCAGGAAATGAGGTGGACGGGAATAGATGAGATGAGTGAGTGGCAGCGATGCCTGAGGGACGGAGGAGAGATGCTGCCCCTGATTTGAAACAATACATCTGTGCACCGACTGACTGTGGTGTTTCCTCACTCTCTCCAATGTGTGTGTGTGTGTGTGTGTGCCAGCGAGCGGAGGATGAGCGTGTCTATTTAAAGGGATCCGAGACTGCACGGGTCTGCTGTCTTGCTATTCCTGACTGGCAGCATCATCGAATTTAGACCAGAGTCTGTCTCCCCCTTTTTCTCTCGGGTCCTCATTGCAAGGTAAGATTGATGACAGTGATGCATGTGCACACACACACACACACACACACACACACACACACACACACACACACACACACTCACTATTAGGTTTCAGATAAACATCTCTGATTCACACAGAGCAAACAGGTTTGGTGTGGTGAAACCGTCAAAGGTTAGAAAGCCAAATGGAGGTTTCAGCAGAGCAAGTGTCCAAAACATTCATCAGCATAAAATGTTTCATTTTTTTATTTCTAAAGCATCATTTGTGTACAAATATTACAAACAAGTCAGGAACATGTCCCACATTCAACACACCACACTCCTGTACACTACCGCTCTGTTTGCATTGCACATTCTTCTCTTTGAGTTCCAGCACCGTGAAGCAGAGAGTATACCCCAACAGCAACTTAACCCCTGCTGCTCATGACATCATTTTGGCCTTGGAGCTGAATTCCAGATGTCTGGAGTTAACCCTGCACACATGGGTTTAATACTGGAAGCACAGAGCCATTGTTGTGTGGAGTCGAATTCAAGCTGCTGTTGACTGACGGCTCCCCCTACAACAGTGGAAGTGTGTTCCAGTGTGCAGCAGGGAGGGTCAACAGCAGATGGCAGATCCACTGCCTGCGTAATGCTGCTCAAATACTATCAAGCTCAGGGTTAAGAGCGTGGTGAGATGTCACGGCGAAGAAGCAGGAAAAGGTGTAACGCTGTGTCTGAAACTGTTGTGGCACAGCGAAAAGCGTGAAACGCAGTTCATGAGGTGCTGGCGTGAATTAAGCACGCCGTGAGTGTCTTTATTATGATTCAGCATTGACAGCGTTGTGACTTTGTCGGCATTTTGGGACACAAAGTCAAACAGGCAAGTCCTGAGAATAAAGTCATGCAACCAAGAGCCCGAGCAAAGAAACCTTTAACGAGAGGTAGTTGAGCTTTAGTGGAGAATCAAAGCTCATAAAAGCTGGTCTTTCCAAAAGCAGATGTTAGTGGAGCAGGAGGTGACACGAGGATTAGAGTGGGTATACCCAGACATGGCATACAGTGAAGTCTTGGTCTACTGTATGTTAGCAGTATAACATTACATGTGCATGAGGCCTTTTCCTCACTCTAAAAATAAATCAAAATGCACTCGACTCTAAAAAGCCTGAAGCCATGGCAGGCAGGAAGAACCGTCTGGCTTCAGTTGCTCTAGCAACTGGTTGGAAATGGACTCTTGAAGAGGTGGCTCACTTAGCTCATTGAGCACTCACAGACAGGTTACTACAGCACAGCTGCAACACTCGCACACATACCTGTATGAAACAGCTGTATACCACTGGGGAAGTGGTGAAATGTTTCACAGCAGTTCTACATACTATTTATACATTTCTGTGGGAAACGTATATAGAAGTGCAACCTTTTTCCAGGAGAGCGGCGCTCGCCTCAGCATGCAAAGTTGATCTTTACAAGGTCAGTTCACTTGTTGCTGGAGTGTGTGGCGGCAGCTTCAGAGACAGTGAGAGAGCTGTTCTGTCCATNATAAGCACCACTTTAAAGGAATGGCTGATTAACAGAAACTGTGATGAGCATATTCATGAAAAGCTCTTACTTGAGCCGCAGCTGTGAGCGCGAGCCCATCTGCAGTTTAAACAAGCAGGACGCCGGTGAATGAAACTGTAACTTCTTCAGCTGCAGCTGGGAGAAAAGCCTCGGTCTGACTATTCAGCTGCAGCGGTTGAGGTCGGCTGTAATGAATAGGATCGTATCTGTAGCTGTCTGGTTGTGGTTTCGGCAATAGTAACAATTGTCAGTCTGATAAAGAGGTGTGACTCCCACAGAGACATAATATAAACAATGAGAAAACCTCATAGCGTAGAGCTGGTTTTTGTGCTGAGCAGTATGCAGTCTTTAATCCAATCCAGCTGAGAAATAGCTCCCTAATTCTCTTTTCAAGGTCAAAGGTCAAAGACTTCAATATGCATGTTTTTATTTAAAGAAGCAGAAAACACATATCAGTTACTATGTTATCTATTTGTCTGTTTCAAAGTTCAACAGAGTCACAACAACAACGTGACCCTCTGCATGAGGATAAGTGACTCTTTAACCAAAGACGGTTTATGAACAAGCTATGTAAATTTACCTCATATTCAGTGAAGACAAAGAGTTCTACTGCTGCAAAGTGGATGTTTTTTTTTTCCTTCATGAAATATTAAAAGCAAGTCACTAAAAGTCGCTAAAAAGAAATGGCCCTGAAGTAACATCTCATGTTTGAGTGATGCAAAAATTAGCAATCATCAACAAGGAAGCTTTGATTTTTGATATTCAAAGAAAGAGACTAGAAAAATGAAATCAGATCTTGAATGCAATTACGGTGATGTCTGTTGGTGTAATATCCTTGAAATGTCTCAGACTGTGTTAATCTCAGCTAAATATAGACACATTCAGTTTTGCATCTTTAATAGAACCTATTACATTTCACATAGACTGCACACAATATAGCAGAATGCCTCTAACCAAGCTGCCAGAGATGTAAAACCTGTGATGAAGATTTACCGCATATGCTTTGGATTTGTTCCAATCTGGAAGAATATTGGAAATACATTGTTAGCAATACATACTTTTAGAACTACTGGAATTATTAAATCAAAACCATCAAAAAGGCTGAAGTCCCATCTGACCCTAGATCATAATGAAACATACTGGATCTTCACAGTGAGCACAGCTGGGATAAAGTGTATTCTGTAAAACTGGAAATCTGAACTTCCTGTTGTTCATGAAAAAAATGTTTTGCTTCAATACAAACATCTTTAAAAAAGAAAGAGCATTCATACAAAGCAAACAACACTTGGAAAGTATGTGTCAGTATGCTTTTTCATCACTGCAGATGCCAAGAAGGGCGCCATCAATCACATCATCCACCATCAAGTCGTCTTTATAACAGGTGAGCAAATCATTATTCATCCACTTTAAATATGCATTTTACAGCTTTGTCGCTTATAGCACAGGAAATCTCTATTGAATAAGTTATGTAATGCTTTACCATACTTAATAAAGGATGGACATGAATATTCACTTGGCGTTTAAATGTCTTGCTGTGACATCACTGTTTTGAATCAGTATCTACATCATGATACTTGCTGCTTAGTCCAGTTGGTCTTTTGCTTAGGGGGGAGAGAACAGTCAACCATGTCCAGGACAAGAATATCTCTAAGGGGCACAGACAGCCTCTACGTCTCTGGGACGGTAAAGAGCGGCCGTTTGAGGCCCAGAACTGGCATCACAACTCCACACGCTCATTCCACAACCGAGCTGGCAGCAACAACGGTTATCTAACAGGACCAGGAGACCGCTACGCAAACTGGGACAACAATGTCAGCAGCTCTGTGGTGAGACCTTGCGGATCTGGAACAGTATTGTGTGTGTCATCATTTGACTTTTTGACTAAGACTCTGCTTTTTCTCATTTGGACTGGTAGCACGGGGGTCCTCGTCTGCATCGCAACAACAGAGAACTCCAGTCCCCGCCGGAGAGATGGGCCCCCTCAGACTGCCGCAGGAGCTTTCCAGGCAGGATGATAAACAACAGACCAGGACCCTGGAAACGGCCAGCCCTCCACCAGCGGCGAGACCAACTGCACCAGCACAGTCCACCTCCACAGCACCCTCTGTCCCTGAGGGAAGAGTGTCCGGCCAAGAGGAGAAGGGACTCTGGCCCCGATCAGGTAAAGTTTGTCGGCTAAACACAACAATTCCTTAGTCAGACATATTTCTCTGCACAGGGCCTTTCGTTTTGTTGTACAGTAGCACCACCCGTTGGTAAAATCCCATCTAGTGTGACAGGATATTTATGCTTCTCTGTTTAGTCATCGCATCCTGGATTAAGGCATTTACCTTTACTTGCCCATGCCCCATCACCACCTCGCCACCACCGCTGCAACCAAGATGATTGGAAGCCTCTTAATGACAGGGGGGGTCCTTGCCACCACTCTGACCACAGGACCTCAACAACACAGCAACAGGTAAGCTTGTATGATTAATAAATGATGACTGTAAACTGAACAAACATGTTGATCATTGTTGAGTTCTACAATCTGCATTCCTGAAAAGCAAGAACACTGTGTAAAACATAAATTAAAATACAGATGCAATCATTTGCAAGCAAACTTTATTTAAAGATAACAAAGTGTTCGTGAGCCCATGTATTAATCTCCTTTATACAACCATGTGCTTGACAAAGTGTTGAACCTCTCTCCATCCTCGTGAACGACTGAGTCTTTCCAGAATGAACCTTTCATACCCAATCATGATCCTGTCACCTGTTACCAATCAACCTGTTTACCTGTGGAATGATCCAAACAGGTGTTTTTGGATCAGTCCACAACTTTCACAGTCTGTTGTTGCTCCTGTCCCAACTTGTTTGAAACATGTTGCTGCCATCAAATTTACAGAAATTAATGAGACTGATGAGGTCAAACTTCAGTTGAATATATGTCAAAAAGGATGACAAATTGTACTTTACTTCTATTTTATTTATTTTAGTTTCATACAGGGTCCTAATGTTTTTGTAATTGAGTTTGTACTGTTGGTTTTGTTGAAATCTGCAGGAGACCTCTAAACTGCGAGCTGGAGGACATGGCTTCAGTAACAGTAATCTAGCAGCTCTAAGCCACAGTTGTGGCAGCAGACCACCGCATCATGGAAGCAGAGGGAAGGTGGACCGGAAAATCTCGTCTTCACCAGCAGACCACACCCGTGTGCCTTACAGCCACCAAAACCATCACTACCACTATCAACGGCACACAGGCCACCCCAGAGCCCTACAGCACAACCTGTCGCTACACCCTCTTGAGGAAAAGGAGTCACGGAGCTATCATCATAAACAAAGCACAGTGAGTATTACACATTTAAATTACACACCAAAATGTGACTCTGTAGGTAGAGTGTCCAAATTTGTGGTTTATACTGCATGGAGGTAGTGAATTAGACATTTTCAAAACCTGTGCATGTTACCAGGCGTAAGTTCAGTTGCTCTTAATATTATTAACTTCAGTATAAATGAACACATATATGATTTTGTGTGTCTTACAGGAACCTCAGCGAACTCATCAAAGGGTCATTTCAAGGGATCCAGCCCTCTCCAAGTCTTCTGGCGCAGACTCTCCTCCCTATTCACCCCTCCTCTGCAGTAATAAAGATGGAGGTTCTACTGCCAGCAGTCCACACGCTCCTTCCAGTCCCTCTTCATACACGGTGGCCATTGGCAGAAAAGATCCATCAATTATTCATCAGTGTAGTCCCGGACAGCAGAAACTCCAGGGAAGCCCTACTCACATGCCGAGACCTAGCCTGACATCTACCACTTCTGTCACATCTCACGCCGGTCCAAAATCCAGGTTTTCAGACATCAAATACAGAAAGACCTCACAGCCCCTCTGCTCACGACAGTCCCCTCACAGCAGGTCCAGAGCAAACAAGCCAGAGAAGGAGTTGGAAGAACACAAAAAACCTGATAAGCTGGTGAAAAAAGAGCGAAAGGGTGAAGTTCAAAAGACCAACAGAAAAGGAGAAGAGAGAAAAAGGCGGAAGAAAAAAGAGGAAAAAAGATTGGCTGAGAGAAAGAAGAAGAGGGATAAAACAGTGAAGAAGGAAAGAAAGTTAAGCCTGAAAAGTAAAGTCACGGAAAAAAAAAAGTTTACCGCCATCTCTACTTCCAACTCCTCAGGAGATGCCAAAATGAGTAAAATGGAGACTACAACTGTGTCCCCAGAGAATCAAGGCCAGTCACCACCAAAACACAAGCACAGGATGAGGAGTGAACGAGCAGAGAGGACACACAGACCGTCCACGAATACTCCCTACGCCAGCTGCACTTCACCACAGCCGTCCTCAAAATCTGAAAATCACAAACTGCCTAAGAAGAACAGCAGTCCCCCAAAACGTCCTGTCAAGGAACAACTAACAAAGTCCCTACCCAGGAACACTAGTCCCAACCAGACCAGCAAGAAGACCATCATCGTCTCATCCCAGTCACAACACGGACCAAAAGCAAAGCCTGATGATACCCTCCCCTCCCTTTTATTTAAAGCCTTAGCACCTCTCACCACAGCATGCTCTATTAGCTTAGAGCCACCCATCCATTGCAAAGAAGGCGGGCAGGGAGGGGTCCTCAATGCCCCCGACTTACAGCCAGTGGCCGTCATGGGAAATTTGCAGGAAATGGGAGACAACCTTGCTAATACTCCTCCTGTTCTCAGCTGGCAGGGCTCTCCGGTGTCAGCTCTGGGAGAAGACGAGGAGGAGCTCGAAAAGGGAGTGATGAGTCGACCTGTCCTCCAGCCCAGCCCCACCCAGTGCTTCTCTCCTCCTCCTGTTGACAGCGAGAGCGTCGACGATGTGAATAAGGAACCTTGTGAAGTTGCACTGGCCGATTATTCCCACAAAGGCGCGTCTGAACTTTCAGATTTAACTGCAATGGAACTAATTGCTGAGGAAGAAAAGGAAGAAGATGAGGACAGCAGCGGGGAAACGTCCGGCTCTCTTCTCCATGAGCTTCGCCACCATAAAACAGGTTTGGATGACGTCTTCAGGAGCCTGGCCACCTTTCTTGGCGGCCAGAGGGTCACATGCCGAGGCGGTCCGTTTGGGGGACCTCCTGCTGGCCCCACCAGAGGAGTGAAGTACTCCTCCTCTCTTGCATTGGGGCCAGAGATCCGCTGTCATGAGCATCAGGAATTCTCCAACCAATTAGATCCCACAGCATCTTCCAAAACTGGTAATCAATCGCCAACTCGCACTACCTCAGACAGGCTTTTGAAATCCCACAGTCCGGCAGATGTGAGGGAGCCTGACGCAGACGCCAAGGTGCAGGAGAAGGAGGACGAAATCGCCAATGATATAAAAGAGAAAGCAGAGGATGTAGACATCCTCGCTGGGAGAACAGAGTCGTCTCTTCTGGACGGGTCGCTGAGTGCAAAACTGAGGCTGACCACAACACATACGGCCTCTTTCACTAGCCTCATTACTGTTTCTGCCAAGGGAGAGAGAGGAAACGGCGACGAGACGCAACACATAGGTACAGACAAGAAAAGAAAACAAAAGGCAAAGGACGGAGGAAGAGAAGGAGAGATCAAGATTAAGATAAAAACAGAAGAAAGCAGTGTCTTATGTCCTAAAGACAAAGCAAATGAAATGAGTGGTTTGGATGAAAGGGACGTTTCTTCCTCAGTGCTCGTCATCTCCAGAAACTCACCCAGACCTCTCAAAGATAGTACGAAGGGCCATATTCCTCAGGAAAACCAAACCCCGCATGGCAAAGACATACAGAGAGACAAAGTGAACACTGGCAACACTGAAGGAAAGACACTAACAGAGAAGAAGGAAGACGTCGGCCAGTTGGAAAATGTGATATCCTCATCAGCCGGAAACACCAAGACCCCGAACTCGGCGTCAACCGTAACAATCAACACATCCAAATTATGCGTGTCCACACCAGCAAGTACCCCTCCCCGCTCATTAGCTCCAGTCGACCCACTGAAACTGAAAGCGTTGTCCATGGGCTTGTCTAAGGAGCTGAAGATCCTCTTGATTAAAGTGGAGAGCGCCGGAAGACAAACATTCAACATATCCGAGGTCGAGGAGCAAAGAATCCCGCTTTCCAAGATCAGCATCGCGAACACGGCGGCTGAAGTGGTCAGAGCCTGCAAGTGAGTACTGGGCTGCTCTTTAATTAACAGCTTTTTGAAGGGGAAAAATTCAGAGTGGGTTTTTTCATCAAGTTGTTCCTTTTTGATACAGTCTGTCTTTTTGTCTTTGTCGTCTTTTTCCAGGGGGACAAGGGTGAAGGGCAAATTCAAAGAGTCGTTCCTGCTTCCTGCCTTCTCTGTTAAACCCAGCATCGCCATCGATATCCCCATTCCTCGAGAAAAGCTGAACCCTCCTACACCAAGCATCTATGTGAGTTCGCACAGATCAACATCGTCAAAATGATCCAGCTCAACAACTAATATTATCAAGTACTGAATCCTAAAATGGTCATAGGGATGGTGATGTCTGCCTTTGGGTCAGTCTCTCAGTCCACCACCTAAAACTGAAATATCTCAATAACCATGAGCTGGATTGGCACAAAAGTTTGAGGCGTTCATGTTGGAATGAATAAGAGTGGCTTTTGAGATCCATCAACTCTTCATCCACTGCCAACATTTTAATTTGTCTAATACTTTGATTAAACGCTCACAGAAGTGATAACCTTCCCATCAGCCTTAGCTGTACTTTGTGTGTTGTGCTTATAAGTAAATGTCAGCATGCCAACACACTAAACATGGTCAAAATATATATAACATGTTAGCTCACACTGCCATAATTCCATTCAGATATTTGAGACCATGTGGATTAGTTATTGTTTTTGTCACTGTAATTATTTTTTAATTAATCATTTTCTCTATGGCAACAGAGACATCTCCATGTTTCCAACCTCCTGTCAGTATTTTACATTCATTTTCAAACTGTATTTCTTTGCTGTGTTCAAATGTTCATCATCAAGCTGGGTTTCTTTCTGCAGTTGGAGAGCAAGAGGGACGCCTTCTCTCCAGTTCTGCTCCAGTTCTGCACTGATCCCAAAAATGCTGTCACTGTCATCAGAGGCCTTGCTGGCTCTCTCCGCCTTAGTAAGTTTATACACCATACTCATCTCAGCCAATTTATCCCGATCCATTTACTCTATTTAGCCTAACAGAATTGATCAAATTCCATTCACTCCAAATGAGTTTTTCGGTGATTAGCAGCACTTTGCCATTAATTAGGGTGTTTTGTTTTGTGAAAACTGCCACGCAAAGAGGAGGGAAAGAGAAAGAAAACGGGAAGGAGGCATTGATAATTCAGATATGAATGAAGCCTATAATGAAGGTTTAATTTAGACATTTTACACATAACGTTTTGACACTGGATCATTTTGAGTCATTTCTATAATGAAAAAGCCATCTTTGGGCTCTCTGGGCCAGGCTTTTCTCTACCCTGTATGGAAATCAATCAACGTGAGAGCGATATGCAAATACAGGATGTGAAAATTTGATGGACAAGTAAAAAGCTGTTGGTTCTAAGAAATGCTGCGTCTCTGTATAACCAACCTGCTAGTAGGGCAGCATACAGTGCCACATTGTCACGTCAAGTCAAGGCTTTATGATCCATATTTGAATGCAGGGCCATGTGTCTTCAACCATGACACGAAGCTGGGCCACTCGGAAGCTGCACTAAGATCCAAGATTGTTGCTTTCAATGCATTTCCATATTTAAGTGTAGATAAGGTCATTAATGCAACATCACTGGGATAAAAACCTTGAATGTTTTAAATATCCAAATGCCTTGAGTGTAAAACTAAGCATAATACACAAATTTAAAAAAAATACAAAGAGTTTTGAAATTCATATTTATGTGATAATAATCTCTGTTCTCTGCTTTCTTTCCACTATGTGAGACCTTGGCCTGTTCTCCACCAAATCTCTGGTGGAGGCCAATGCAGAGCATGCCGTGGAAGTGAGGACTCAGGTTCAGCAGCCGGCTGATGAGAACTGGGATGCCAGCGGTTTGGCGCAGACGTGGCCGTGCGAAAGCAGTCGCTCACACACCACCATCGCCAAATACGCCCAGTACCAGGCCTCAAGCTTCCAGGAGAGCCTGCAGGTAGACCATTTCCCTCATGGCAAACACATGCACCCACGTGCACACAAATGGTTCTTATGTTCAGTGGATAATTGAAAGCATGATTAATTCACTCAAACCAGCCTGTATTGCAACTCTCATTCACATGGAGTCAAAAAACAGAAATACCGGCTTAACCCTTTCTTGGCCAAGTGACTATTTTTGGTAATTTCTACACAAGTTACAAAAGTGAAAATATAGAAATATAGTTATATATTTAGTATATAAATAGTTTTGTTATGTTCTCCAATAACACTCTAAGCTTGAATTTTTGAATTTCAAAGTATTTCAATGAGTGCCCTATAAAGGGTTAAGAGACATTAGGCCTCATTCAAGATGCACTTGTATAAACAGATTTGTTCTTCAGCAGCATGTACGAGTCATTTAAGAGAATTTGTGGCATTCACCAATCAACAATTTTCTCATAGTTAGAATTCTCTTCTTGGCATGCATGAACTACACAAGAGGTTTGCGAAAAAGTCATGTGCAAACTTTCTATTAAGGGCATAAAACTTTGGAATTGGAAGAATTTGGAGTTTAAATGGGATGAAATGAACTGAATGTATAGCTAAGGCAAACTTAATTAAAATTAATTCTCTAATCGCCGCGGTTTTGCCAATTCACCGAGAGTCTTTTTGAGATTTTATGACTCCAGCAGCTGTCTCAGGCTCTTTGTGTGGGTCTCTGTCCAGTGTCCAGTTTGTTTTGGATCCATCATCACTTACTGTAGTATCAAACCTCATGCCAGATATTTTGTCTTCATTATTCATTATTTCTATGAAAGTCTTGTTTTTACTCTTTGGCAACATTGCTATGAATGAGAGACCATAACCAGAGCAGATCAGTTAGACCAGTTGAGAGAGTTTGCTCACAGAAGAAAAGAGGTTTATGATAAAATACAACAATGTTCTTGCATGAAGCCTGCTGTGCAAAAAGAGCACCAGAGGATATGCAAAATATACCTTAACTGTTGGTTTACTTAAATAAATAACAGTGTGCTGAAAAGCCTTTCTTTGTGTTATCTCCGGTGTATAAGGCCTCTAGAGCTTTTCATAGTTTTCAATAAATTGTTTTTGATGCTGCTGGAATAGAGAGAAAGAGAATGGCACACAGTGATATAGTACACAGTATATACTGGAAGTATATGCACAGTAGCTCCACTTACTCTTGCCGATGTGAAACAAGGAGTTCTCTGTGATATTTTTAATATGTATGTGTTGTATTATGACTGCAGTATAGTTATTTTGATCTACACATCTTATATTGTCCTACAATTAGTTCAGCCCCCTGCACCACAGTGATCCATTATTAAACATTGCTCCTGTGGTCCTGCAAATTTCAAAGCAATAGCTACAGAAAATCCCTATAAGCATGTGAGAAAGTTTTTATTCATCAGCCGCTACAAGTAAATGAAATCTCATATGTGGTACAACCCTGATTCCAAAAAAGTTAGGATATCGATTCAGACGTACATAGAACAGAATGTCATAATCTAATCATTCTTTTTGACTTATACTGAATTGAAACCAGTACAAAGACAATATATTTAATGTTTGTCCTCATCAACTTCATTGATCCTTGTAAATATCAGCTTATTTCGAATTTGATGGCAGCAACATGTTTCAAACAAGTTGGGACAGGAGCAACAAAAGACTGTGAAAGTTGTGGACTGATCCAAAAACACCTGTTTGGATCATTCCACAGGTAAACAGGTTCATTGGGAACAGGTGATAGGATCATGATTGGGTATGAGAGGTTCATCCTGGAGAGACACTTTTATTTATGTTTTACACAACATCACAACTTTTTTGGAATCAGAGTTGTAGATAAATAATCCACTTCCCATAATCTTTGTCCAGGACTACTTGTAAAAGTGAACTGTGTAATGATGCATCCATTTTTAGCCGTTGGCCAACCTGTCAGCTAAGCTCATGTAGATGTGTTATAGGAGGAGAAAGAGAGCGAGAATGAAGAGGAGGGAGAGCAGGCCAAGTCCTCAGACCCATCAGCCACATCAGCCGCCTCGAAAGCTGGTCTGACACAATCCAACAGTAAAGCCGCTCCGGGCTTGAACAAAGCTCAGCCTGTTAACGCTGCCGGCACACCCAGGTTAGCACCGACCTGTGATCTGTTTGAATGGAGAACTCACACTTTCACTGTGTTAACAGCAAAACACTCAACTCAGACTCTGTTCTTCTCCCCAGCTCAGAGCAGAAAACAGTGGGAAAGATCATCAAATTTGGGACCAATATTGATCTCTCTGACCCTAAAAGGTGAGATTTTGCGATGAGTGTCTGCCCACTCTGACTGCGCTCACAGTGGGCCCCTCGCTGTTTCACATTATCCATCATATTTGTTTATAAGGTGGAAGCCCCAGCTGCAGGAGCTGCTGAAGCTGCCAGCTTTCATGCGCGTGGAATCCAGCAACAACATGCTGAGTCATGTCGGTCACACCATCCTGGGCATGAACACGGTCCAGCTCTACATGAAGGTGCCAGGCAGCCGCACGCCAGGTCAGTGTGTGTCTGACAGTGTGATAAGGCATCAGCGGTGATGGCTTGGATTTTGGAAGATTCAAATGAAGGATGTTTTTTGAATAAGCTGACTCGCTGCTTCTTCATCAGGTCATCAAGAGAACAACAATTTCTGCTCGGTCAACATCAACATCGGGCCTGGAGATTGCGAGTGGTTCGCCGTCCATGAGCACTACTGGGAGGCCATCAACAAATTCTGTGAGAAGTGAGTGAAGAGGCTGAGTTAATAACAGCATGGAGCTACAGTGTCTGTGCATGAATGTGATGAATTGTGTCCCTCAGGCATGGAGTAGACTACCTGACAGGGTCCTGGTGGCCAGTCCTGGAAGACCTCTACAGCTCCAACATTCCTGTGTACCGCTTCATTCAGAGGCCGGGAGACCTGGTGTGGATCAATGCAGGGACTGTGCACTGGGTCCAGGCGGTGGGCTGGTGCAACAACATCGCCTGGAACGTGGGGCCGCTCAACTGTAAGTTAGGAGGGCCAAAAAAAAAAACAAGAGAGAAAGAAAAATGTCAGCTTCAAACTTGATTTTCAGGTCTCACATTATGGATGTATTTCAGCTTCATCACTCCTTGTGTTTGTGCTCTCCCAGCGTACCAATATCAGCTCGCTCTGGAGCGATTCGAGTGGAACGAGGTGAAGAAGGTTAAGTCAATTGTTCCCATGATCCACGTGTCCTGGAATGTGGCTCGCACCATCAAGATCAGCGACCAGGATACGTTCAAGATGATCAAGTAAGATGTCCCTTTGTGTGTTTCTGTTTGTGCTTGTGTGTGTGTTTGTTTACCTGTTTGACTGTCTGCTCCTCTGTGTCCCTCAGACACTGCCTGATGCAGTCCATCAAGCACATCCAGATTCTGAGAGAGCAGCTGGTGGCTGCAGGGAAGAAGATCTGCTACCAGAGTCGAGTGAAGGACGAGCCAGCCTACTACTGCAACGAGTGTGACGTGAGTCCATCCATTAAATGCATGTTTGTGTAAGCGGTGTAGATGCATTACAAGCATGATATGATCTGCAGTACCTAAACGGTGTTTGTGCAGGTGGAGGTGTTCGACCTGCTGTTTGTGACCAGTGAGAACAGCAGTAAGAAGAGCTACGTGGTGCACTGTGAGGACTGTGCCCGAGCTAAGAGCCCGTCGCTGGCTGGAGTAGTGGTGCTGGAACAGTATCGGATGGAGGAGCTGATGAAGACCTACGACAGCTTCACACTGGTCAGTCTCACTTTCTAATCTAGCACACTCAGGATCTGGATCCTGAGTATGGAGTGTGGAGGTTCTGGCTCGGAGGTTCAGACAGTCCTTATTGCCTCATTCAGCTAATATTGCCGTTCTTCTACAGTGCAAGTATAGGAGATGTCAGATATGCCCAAAACTTGAAATCATACCTTCAGATTTAATAGTTTAAAAACAGTGATTTTGCACCTTTCAGTCCAGGGATACTCAACCTGCTTTGCCTGAGGGCCACTCTGCAAAATTACAGGAGCCCGGGGTTAGATGATAAAGACATATTAATCATAATAATCAGATAAAATGAATTAACATTAAAAGGCCCTTTATTTTCTAATTAACTGACTTATTAAGTTAGCCTATTAACAAATTATACTTGGTAAAAGGATTGACACCAGGACTATATGACAGATAAGTCAGATATTTTACTGCATGTAACATCTGCAAAGGCATTTCAGCTGTAAACGCTTTGGTTACGTTTGAAAGAGCTTCTGCAACATTAACCATTGCTGGAACCTCTTCCATCATGCAGTCACTCAGATGTCACACTGATCATAACGTAAACCATAATCATAAACTTCTCCTACCCGGGTCAGAATGAAGAGCATCTTTAAGCTCTTTTTGTGAAATACACTTTTATGGGATCAGAATAATTTCTGCATAACTTTTGTTCCTCTTCGGCTAATAAGTTATCTTGTCCTGCTTAGTTCACCATCTGATCCTGCTGCTCTTTGCACAGCCTGGAAGGCAAAGATCAGCCTTCTCCCTGTTACTAACACAGTCACTTATCCCATCACACACAACTGGCACATCTGTCCCTCTGCACAGCTCTGGCTAATTGGTATAAACAAACACAAATTGTCAGTGTGAATCAATTTATTTTCCTTTGCAAGTGGTTGGCAGGCCACACAACACACACAATGTTATGGCTGCCCGCGGGCCCTAAGTTGAGTGTCATTGTTTCAGTCCATTATGTATAATTTGTGTTCACTTTCCATTACTCCAGACCATTTTGCAAAGAAAATAAAATTTCCACTGATTTCCTCTTGGTTTATATTATTATTGCTTTTGTTTTGTAGCTGCGAGCAGGGAGTGTTTTAAAAATGCTTTGTTGGTGAAGAGGAGGATGTTTCAGGACAGCCCCTGCTCACGGCTGCATTGTCAGGCAAACATTAGTCTAATACCTATGCAGAGCAAATTATAATTAGGCTTTGCGCCTTCAGATGTGGACTTAACATGCGTGATCTTACAAAACCACCTGTTTGCCTCCGTAGCTGATAGCTGCAGTATCTGTTAAATACATCCATCATCTCCATCCAGTCTAACACTTTGTATTCTGTCATCCAAAGTACTGTGTGGAAAAAGTATTATTTTTACATGAGTATCCACAGTTAGATTCATTCATACTTAACACTAGGACTGTTTAACACAAAAACAATTTAAATACAGAAAAAAAAACACTTCACAAAAAATTAGAAAATACAAATAATAATGAGAACTTACAGTTTGTGTTTATTTTGTAGATGCATTGTGTAAATTGTTTTCTAATTGTTTCATGTGCAGACACACACACACAGCTGTTTCAAGCAGCCAGCTGAGCTCTGCCTCTCCCTCTTTTTCTTCCCCTTCAGGCTCCATCGCCCTTTTCAAAATGAGGACTCCTGCCCGGTGTCTTTCAGCCATAACCAAAACTCTAATGGCAGCACAAATGTTGTCTTCAAAGGCAATCTATTCCTGAAAAACACTCTCTGAATCAGCCAATCACGTTTACTCAGTATTGTTTACATCACACAATAAGGTATGGATACTCAGCCAATCCAACTATAGCTCACTGTCTTCCCCATACCAGCTGCTGATTGGACGTGTGTTTTGAAATAGAATGACTAGACTGGTACTTCTCATGAAAAGCATTTCAGATGTGTACAAAAAAAAAAAAAAAAATGTGAGCACTGCTAGCACTGAAAATCAGGTTATATGTTCAACGGACACTGCTGTGATTCAAAAGCGTCAAGTAGCCGGTTCTGTGTATTAATTCAGGTACTTTTATGCAAATTCAGTCGAACTTTTTTACACCAATCTAGTTATTCTATATGTCCATGAATTTGCTGTGATTCTGTTGTACCAGCAGGGGAATGGCTTCACAGGAGAAGTAGCTGATTGTCACATTTGGCATCGTATTGGTTCCTGTTTTTGTTTTGGTATTCAGGTAAACTCTGACATTTGTAATTCCTGTCTGTATACTCTTTGAGGTGCTATTCCAATCTTATTTATTCTCGTTAGATACTTAAAAAGTTTTACCAGCCTAGAAGTACACCACATTGGCCTTGCGAACTGTATTTAGAGGAGAGGTAATTAGAGGATTAAACACCCACAAATAAGGTTTTATGTAAGTATAAAAAAAAAAAATGAGTCAAAAACTTTTATCAGTTTCTCTAAAATACGGGTTTACTAGAGGACTAATATGGTTTCATTCTTAGTTGGAAATCAAGTATGTAGATTGAAAAATTCAACTCTTTGTTTTCCGGCTAATTAATAGTCGTTGGTGTGGTTTCTTTGATACACCCAGAAAACAGACACAATGTCGTTTTTATTTTTGGAACGGGAAGAAGAATCCCAGTTTTATACCTCTTTTGTTGCTATGTTCTTGTTTCTAGATGACAGAGAAAATAAATAATTGTAAATTGTGAATGAATTTATGGGATACACAGTGGTGTGCATAGACAGGCTAAACAGGAGGGGGGGGGGGTTAGGAGATGTTTGTGTCAATGAAGTGCCCGTTACAGTCTGAAAAGTCCAAAGAGACACACAATCATAATCTTATAATGCAAAAGCCAATGAGGCCGAACAGATGAGCAGACTGAATGGTACCTCGCTGTTTTTCATTTTGCCCCCCAACAGCCGTCCTGATGAGGCTCAGCTCCGTGCACTGCCAGGAGGCGGGGGGGTTTACATGCTGTATTTCCAGTTTAACATGTTGAAGAGCACATCAGCTGAGACATGACAAGAAAGGCCCAGTCATTTTTGTTTTTCCCCCTTCAAAATAAAAGGTCTCATTTTTTTTGTCAAGGCTGCATCGTCCAACCTTTGCCTCTGTTATAATGCTGTCCTGTAATGGAGACACTGCTTTGTTTGGCATTTCGGTTCTGCAATGTCTTCTTACTTATCAGCTGATCTACACACAGATAACTGCAATAAGCGATTGCGGGCTGATAGTTTGGCTCTACTTCAAAGTGCATTCAGAAGCTTTGACTCCTCCATAAAACTTGATCATGGCTTACTACACTGGATTCACATGCAATGCTTTGGTTGCATAAGTTAGACCCGTTTTTCTCATTTAAATAAATATCCAGCGCGACTGCTCTGCAAACATTCAAATAAAACCCCCACAGTGACAACTGTCAGATCTTTCCCCTGCCCTCATCAGTCTGTGCACACCATTTAATGTACATACTGTATCTGTTTTCAGGTATACTAGAAGACTTATGTAGTTTTGTTCTCAGTCAAAAATCTAATTTGTATATGGTCAAATTTGTCCACCTCAGTCACTCGTTTTTGTTGTTGCTATATTATAATACACCCTAAAAATATCCTGTTTCACTCTAGTTTAAATTACTGCAATGGGAATTTCTTCCCACTTTTATACCTCTTTTTGTTGTCAATTTCTGTTTTTTGGATTACAGAGAAAAATGGAAAATTGTAAATTGTGACATTATTTATACTGTACATGGTTGTTTTCTTATATATTTATTGCATATCAAATGGTACTTCACTTGATAAGGGGCTACAAGGTATTTTAAAAATGTAGTATGGTCATGATGTGTGGATAGGGGAAGTGCAATCAGAGGGCGGTTTAATTTTCATGGTGCTAGACCCCTCCTTGCCTCAATGCCCCCTCATTAAACACCATGTATGGACAGAAGTCAGTGACACAACTCAAAACCAACCGGTTGGTGCTTAGAACCATTTCAACACAGTTGCTTGTAAGAGAAATGGAATGATGTCTTTGTACTGTATCTAACAGATGAATACAAGATCTTTTAAAACAAAATTTTTTTTTTCATTGTATGAAATTCATAATCTTGTGAGGCATTCGTGGTTTTATGATGAGCATTAGCAGTAGTTGTAATTCTTGACACTTTTGCAGAGACTTTTAGGGATGTGACTTTTGATGACGTCGAGGATTTGTTTTTGTTTATTTTCCTTGTCTCGTCCTCATTATTAGTATTATTTGAAGGATGTAATAATGCTCTTTCTCCTCTTGACTTTGTTTGATTTATGCTGCACTTATTGTTTCAAAAAGAACTCACATAGAAGAAAACCTGAGCCAGACCTGTCTTAAATCCCTCTGTGATTTTTCTGTGACATATTGTATTGTTGTTCAAGAAAATAAAATGTTTTGATAAATTATTCAACAACGAGCCGCTGCCTTTCATTTCCTCTCTGTGGTCTCACCAGTTGTGGTGTGGAGAGTTGGATTGATTCAGTCCTTGCAGGCACTCCTCGTACAGTCCTGGTTGTCCACACTGATATATGACGAGTGGGAGTTTGATTTGTTATCAGCTTGTAGAAAAAGTGGTTCACCAACTGCAACTGAACTGCAAAGATGGAATGTGTCTTTCACCATTTTGTTGAAAAAACTTTAAGATAAGATATTCCCTTTTTCATCCCTCAGTGGGGAAATTCACTTTCCGGCGTGACTCAATACATTTTGCACATTGTTTCTCATAGATGCCAAAGCAATGTTCAGTCCCAACTTTATATGATAAGCATGAAACTGGCTTTCACGTGGTAGTAGTTTTGATGAACATAATGTAAACATGTAAATATTGAACCAATGTCAGAGTAGCAGATCTTGCAGAGAGCCAGATGTACAGTATGCAGATCATCACTGTGAGGCCCTTGTAAGGTTTTTGACCCCAGTGGCAGCATAGAAACATTTCACTAAATATGAATGGCCATGAAATGTGGCAGATACCCATGGTTCCCAGAGGATGAATCCCGACGACTTTAGTGATTCTCTGACCTTTCCTCTGGTGCCAGCATGAGGTTGACATTTGTGGTTTTGAGCGAAATGTCTCAACAACTGTTAGACGCCATGAAAGTTGTTTCACACATTCATGTCTCCCTCAGGATGAATTGTAATGACTTTGGTGATCCTCTGACTCTTCATCGAGCTCCAACAGCAGGTCAGAATTTCAATTTGTCCAATACTTTAAGATCTATGAAACTAATGACTAATTCCCATCAGCCAGTTTGAGACAGTGAGTGTGCATGCATTCTGCCTGTGCACACGCTCAGTGCAGCAACATGAGTTTGCACCAGCAGTGTCTTTAGCCTTTAGTTTTAGGTTTTTATCTTCAACAATATCATATATAAGGATTGCATTTTGTGTTTATCCTTATTTTAGTCATATAAATCTGTCTAACTGTTGCAGGTCGACGTGTACTAAGTGAGTCAGAATGAGCTTCTTGCTCTTTCGTGACACATAGTTCAAACATGTTGCAGCTGCCCTTCAGTCACCGTGTGTTGGCCACTGGGTGGCTCCACTGGCCCAGGCTCCTTAAAGCTACCTTCAGAGGTGATGTCGCAGGAGGAGGAGAGAGTATTTATATATATCCCTCCAACATTTTCCACCTTGTCACTAATTAACTCTCTTCTGTCCTTCATATTGTGTCATAGATAATTGGACCCAGGTGGGACACAGTCATGCTGCTTACAAGGCCACAGTTCATATACTGCTGATTATAGCCAGATTATAAACTAAAACTAAAACACTCGAATGAAGCCTAACATTACAGCATTTTAAAAACAGCAACCTCGTGTCCTGTCTCATGACCTTTTCTACGTGTAAACCAGAGGTTTTTCCTTTGCGGATGCTATTTTTGCCATATTTCTATCTTGCTCTCCAGGGTTAGGGGACAGGCGACTGCCAGAAGTGCAGATGCAGGGACATCTCAGAGAACGTGGACACAGCAGCGGATATCCCGGTTCCAAGGACAGGAAGAGCGCTCTTCCTCTACCAACCCCCTCAGACATTGACATACACATATAAACAGCACACTGTGGCATTGTTAATGGCAAAACCACCCATTGCTCCCACATTTTTTTTTTTTACTCAGAACACTCATGACGTGGACTCTTTGATCATTTTTCCTGGTAGCAACTGTTAAAATGCTCTTATTGTCTCCGGGGAGCGTCTATATCTAAGAAACAAACAAACAAAGATGCCCGGAGCGGGAGAAAAAAAATGAGACTTCATATCAAAATACTAATTTCACCCTTTGAACTGAGCCCCTCTGGTTTCTTATCAGTCCCATGATAGCGTCTTTTCCCCGCCAAATTAGTCAGTGCCCCCCACCTCCATCCTCATTTCCTTATGTTTTCTGAAAGTGGAGCTCTGTTTTTCATCAAAAGGTCAAGGGCCAATCCTCCGTCATTCCTGCGTCTGAGACCAATCTCACCCTTTACCTTCTTATTTCAGAGGTCTTGAGCTTTAGAGTTGAGTGGTGCATTGTTCACACCCTCATCAGTACAGTACAGTGGGACGGCGACTGTGTCATGGCCTGCATGTTATGTAACAGTCCGTCTCAATGCCACAAAATGGATTGATTGGCAGTTTTCCTTTTAGCTTGATCATCAATATAAAACCAGCTTGACTTAGTTTGGATTTTGAAACCCGCCTTATCAGTATTTGACAGTGGAGTAGAGAAAGTCCTCAGTGAGGGTGTAAAGTGGTGGATTGGGCAGCGTACCCTGACTCCTCTAATCTATCCAAATAAACACTCGTCCTCCCTCCCCCCTGCTTCCAGAGGTTATCGCAGAAACCCTCCACTGCCCCCCTGGCCAGACACTAACAGCAGCCTTTAACACAGCCCAGCCTGCTTTCTGTGCATTCGCATCAGGGGCAACACAGGATACACACTCACACACACATTCGTAGCCACTTACGCACTCAATCATATCGCAAACTGGAGTCGGAGTGAGGAAACAGAATGTCAGGGAAGGAAGCGCTGAAGCCAGTGGGAAAGCAGAATTCGCCTCAAGTCTACAGAGCTCTTTTCTATAAAGTCTGAGGGAGAGGTTCAGATTCACAGGCAAATATCTGCTGATATTTTTGGAAATCAGCCAGAGCACATAAGGAGAAGGTCTGAGATTTAATTAGGTGGCAGAAACTCAACCTTCACTCGGACAGCTCACTCAAGATCTGGATTTTTTTTTTTTTCTAAAGACATACATCAGGAGGAAATTCTTGAAATTCTCTTTTTGTCTGACTCAAAACTGTTCAGGTCTTTCAGAATCTCATCATCTGCTGCCACCACTGAGCTACAGGAGGACACATCTTCAGGTTCACCTCACAGTGAGTACAATAGAATAACTTCATTCTAACACCCTGAATATTAATGTTATTCTCTGATTCTGAAGACCTATTATTTATTTCTGACATTGATCAATCAATAAACAAGAAGGCCGTATAGATGACAAGGCAAGTTGCTCAGCGATTGAATGAAAGACATTTAAAAGAAAGAAGAAACTGTTTAAAGTTCTAAAATAAAAGCAGTTCAAAGGCTGTTTTTTTAGACCACAGGATTGTTGGAAAGCTTATAAAAGTCTTTCAGAAGAAAACTCTATTTCATATCTGCTATTTATACAAATTTAAGAAAAGACAACAAAAAGCACAAAAAGCCACATAAATTCCCAAAATTCCTTTGATGTTTTATACGTCCTTTGTTTCCCACTGTGTGACACTTCATGTTTAAATACACTTTTTTTTAAAAAAAAAAGTGTCTAAAATCATATGATCTGTTTTCGGGTAGATTTTCTTTTTTTGGAGCATCACAATCAAGTGAGCTGGCGATGGAAGTGGGTGGTACAAATTTAGTGAGCCATGATTTACTTAAAATGACGTTGACAGACGGAACAACAATGAAAGATTGCTCGTAAAACACATGCGGTCACATTGTGTTGGGCATAATAACAGCAGCCGCTCACACAGGAGGGAAATGGTGGAACTTGCCGCAGTCATTTTCTCATCACTTCTAATTTGTCACATGGAAGTGTTTTTCGGCCCGTAGCAGTTGTTACACAACATTTGTTCAGAATCAAAGTCATGACATTGTTCTGCCGCTCTGATCAGAGATTAGTGGGATTTTTCAGAGTTTTCCAGCTGCTCCTGGCTCATTGTTCTTGGGTGGTGGTTGTCCTGGATTTTGGAGGTGGGGTCAGCGGAGACCATTTCCTCGCACTTAATGCCGTGCAGTTATCAGTGTTGACTTTCCACAACTTTCACCACATTATTTAAGGAACTTATTGCCATTCATTCATCAGCTTTCCATGCTTTTCCTGGATAGATTAAAGAAATCAGGGCATGCAGGGAAGAGAGGAATTCAGTGCAAACTATTTTATGAATGTGCTTTTCCAACATCAGATACAAGCACAGACACTTAACATACTTGGAACACTGATAGACACACTTCATCAATATTGTGAAACACTGATTTTGCAGTCCGAACAGCTGGGTTAACATAAAGCCACTGTCATCCTGAATGTTGGGTAGATTTATCAATTACATGAGGTTAAAACAGTTTTTCTTTCCTCAAAGGAAGATGAGTCTGTCACGGAACGGCACGCTGGAGAAGACGGTATCTGAGCAGGCCCACTCCGAGCGGGGCTCCCCCTCCAGAGCGGGGTCAGGGGTCGTGGTGCCGCCTCCATACTCCTTGGGGGGCAGCGAAGCCGCCGACACCCCCCTGGAGCTACGGGGCTCTCTGGACTGCTGGGCATGCTCTGTGCTGGTCACTGCTCAGAATCTGATCATAGCACTGATCAACGCCGGGCTGGCCAGCATCGTGTTCGGCACCATCCTCACCCCTGCTCTTACTATGATCATATTCGGCTTCCTCTGCCACTCCACAGTAAGAAGCTCCAAAGGGAATCACTGTTATTTCCATATTTTTGAATGTAACAAGGTGCATATTAAACTAGTAGGTCAGCCTGATACTGTGTCCCAATTCCATACTGCATACCCACAGTATATGATCATAATAACACATGTCATCATAGATAGTTTTAAAGTTAAGATACAAGCAATCCTTTGTACCAACAGAAAATAATAGACTGTCAATCAAGCTGGGAATTTGGGAATGCCACCCTTATGTTATTCCAGAGATTTGATACTGTTTTCCAAGATTTTACTGGATCTTCTTGGAGCTTAAGTTTAATTTTTTGCAGCTGTGACTAAGCTGCTGTGGTTCCTTTGTGCAATGCATTGTGGGATAATAGTGTACCTCAACTGCACATAGTAAAAAATCCAGGATATTTATGGAACACTGACTTTTTTTTAATGTACTTACTCAGTTTCCAAATGTGAAAACACTGCATATTCAAAGCTTGTTTAGAATTAGTTTGTACTGGAGAAACAGGCTGGAACATACTGAAGACATAGAGGTGGTTTTATGTCCTGGATGCTCCTTGATTTTTGTATCCATGTAATTATTCATTCACCCCCCCTCCTCTCTCTCTCCAGGTGCAGCCCCATGGAACATCTCTGTACTGCTCAGACCTGCTGGATGACAACGGCTGTGTGGCTCTGCTGGTTGTGGGCTTTCTGCTGCTCACCCCTCTGCTGGTCCTTGCTCTCGCCGCCTACTGCCGCCTGGCCCGACACCTCCAGCTGGGCATGTGCTTCATTCCCTACAGCCGCGCCGTCTACAAGAACCTGCCTGCCTCACGCCAGAGGGGGGGTGGCTCTGGAGGCTGCTGTGGCCAGCAGGGTGCTTCAGACAGGGAGGGGAAGGGTAGTGTGTGGGTCTAGGAGAGGAGAGGAGGACTGTATATGGTTGTAATATGTATCCCTGTTTAATGACCATGAATTTTTTGAGTCCGGGTATTTTTATAAAAAAACAAATTTCCATTGTATTTCTTTTTTTAAAGCCATTGTAAAAATTCATTGTATTATTTGTAGCCATCGTTTGGAAGTCAATATTGCATTTTGTATACAATTTCAATTTCAGTGAATGTATTTTATACCTTTTTACAATAAAGTGTCACTTGACCTGCCGACCTTTGTGTTTGACACTCGCAAACTGAACATGATGGACTGTGAACTGAGCCAATTAAATCTAAGAGAAGGAGGTGAAATTTAAAGAATTATATAAAAAAGTAGATTTCAGAGTCATCATAGAGTAAAGGCACAGCATTTGTCTTGTTATTTTATTCCACAGACATTTATAGGACATTGATTCCTCACCTCTTTTTTCTAAACTAGTTACAACTGCCAGTCTTCATGACGAAGGCAGGTATGTAATTTTCTAACTTTTGCATCAACTGTTAAACATGGAGGTGCATGTGCTATGTGGCTCATGGGTTATAATCTCTTTATTCACAGTGGTCATTTGAGTAATACATAAATGATATGTATAATACAAATGTTATTCATTTAACTTTCCAACAATGTGTTCCTGTCAAATATTTTTGTTTTTTAAAAAAGCTATAATAAATTTAAACTTAGACAAAAATAATTGTTTTTTTTTTAAATCAAGAAATTACTCAAATGAGTTTGAATTTACTCTTGACCTTTATCTACCTCTACTGGTGAGTAACAGGAATTGCATTTTTTTTGCACTATACATGATCTATAAGGGTACATTGAAAATTCTAATTTAATGCTAATAGAAAAAAACAAAACCTCTCAAGTTTTAATTTACGTTGTGGAAAATATATTCAGTCTCATAATGATTGTATTTCGTAAGCAGTATTTTGAAATGACGTTCAATTAAGAGTGTATTTTGTGATGGCTTATGTTTAGCCGTTATTGTTGTGCCCCACAGAGGCAGAGAACAGTGATGACATAGAGGCAGTGAAGAAGAACAGACTGTAAAATAGATAGAGCTCTATCTAAGATAAGATAAGATAAGCCTTTATTCGTCCCACAGTGGGGAAATTCACAACAATTCACAATATCTAATAATTTGATTACAATGATTATTTTACCTGCCAAAAAAAAATCACCTCAGAACTCACACACTACCCAAAGAATACAGATTATTTGGGTAATCTCCACAAAATGTAGAGAAGCTTTTGTATCTACCAAGAAAACATGTTCTCAGAGTTAAAAAAAAAAAAAAAAAAAAACAACATTTCACCCTATATATTAGATTAGAGTGGAAAAAATAAACATACTATGAACATTTAAAGATTAATTGAATTCAATGTAAAGACTTATACCTAGAGCAAAATGTAATAATTAGCAGTCATTGCAACAGCAATAAGTATAATGCAGTATTTGTAATTTGTTCACTCCACACTATTCAGGTCTGAATTCAGAGAACATCAATTTATTTATTTTAATATATTTTTCTTCATATGCTTATTTCTTATCAAAATAGCTCAGACCTGATCCCAGACCATCCTGGAAAGGTCAACAGGTCATGATAGAGACCAAATAAAGAGCAGCTTTAGAGGCAAGAGTGAAATAGTGCAATAGTGAAAGCACAGTGCTAGTATAGTTGTGATGCTGATTTTAAGATGATAAAAATCAGGTTGAAGAACATTATTTCGCTAACTATACATATGATGTTAGCTAGGTCTGACGTAAGGTCAGTGTAAAGTAGGCTACAAAAGCTAATATTGATCCAACGTCTGTTCAGGAAAACAATGTAATGTTACTTTAAATCTTACAGAAATGAAGAGGAAAGGTAGCATCTCTAGTGCCAGAAGCCATCACCAACAATCTCCAGTCGAGCTGGTCCACATTGTCTGGAATTGTTGCTGAATTGTATATGAAGTAAAAGAGAACAGCCAATGACAAAAATGGTCATTTTGCTATAAGGTGCATTTAAGAGACTTCTTCAAATAAATATAAATATTCATGTTTCTTAAATATGAATAATTGGGAAAACTTGTAAGCATGAAAGTGTGATGAAATGGGGAGAGAGTTTTAATAGTTTGTATACAATGAATTTTAGCTTTATTGCTCAGGTCATGTTCCAAAATTAAACCCACAAACCTGAAAATACTCTCCCAGGCTAAAATGGTAGTGTGTGTTTACACAGTTTGGGTTCTGGTATTGGTTCTAGGTTGGTATATTCCCCAGGACGACCAGAGTGGCAGAGAAGGAGCTGGATTGTTTTAAGCACCATCCACTTTTTAATTAATGGTGATTTTATTGGAATAAACTAGTTAATGTTACCCTTGGGTTTGTGTTTTCTAACTCTGCTCACCCCTGATTTTAAATAACCTGTCTGTCTTTTAGAGTCCTAGGGCTCTGGAAATCCCTAGGTGGCATTGTTGATCTTTTAAATGACTTTTTGCATTCCTAAATTATTTTTTAAATTAATTCCAGCTATTCCAAATTTGAGTAAGTTTAAAAAAAAAAATGACAGCACCTAGTATTCCCAGATAGTCTCCCACCCAGGTACTAACCAGGCCTCACCCTGCTTAGCTTCTGAGATCTGGAGTGTTCAAGGTAGCATGGTCATAAGCAGAAGACGCTGGGAGTTGCATGAAAACACGACTCTGGATGTGTTTTAGCAAAAGACACAGGCGGAAGATATGATGATGAAAACTACTAGTGTGATTATTTCTCATTCAGTTTGCACAAAGAGAGAGCTTCATGGTGCTGAAGCAGGTTTATCTCTAAAACTATCATCTGGATGGAAATGTTTGTTACTCAGATTGTGTTGGGCCAAGAAAATAAGTCATCAGGTTTTGAACCCACAGTCTCAGCGTCACTGTTCTTCATGTTAACCTGTTGAGCTATCACATCCATGGTAACCACAGAGAACAGACAGTGACCTGTGAGGAGACGCTCACTGAGTCTGACAAAGTGTGCTGCATTCGATTCTTCCCTGTGAGACAGAAAACACAAATCTGGATTTAATTGTTTCTTTTTCCTTTGTTGAATCAAGATTCTTGCCACCTTGAAGTTTTTCTCTGCAGGTGGATAAAGGTGAACTTCCTGCAGACTCCTCCTTCAGTCTGATCTTCAGTCCGGTCATGGCTGTCGATCAGTACTGTAGATAGTCCAGTGGCAAGGACGCCGCCCAGCGAGCGGGAGACACGGGATCGAACCCTGGCTTCAGCAAAGGTATGCCACACAGCAGTGGTGTTACCAGGATGCCAGGTGTGGGTGGGCATTAGTCTTGCCTGGGGGGGCAAAAAAAAGTGCTACAATACTCAAAGCTCAAAATCCAGGGTAGGGATACTGCACCTTAAAACATGTTTTGTTTTCTCCTCTGTCAATTAAATTCATAGAGGTGATGATGATTTTTTTTCCTTTTTAAAAAAAAGGTGAAACAGGAGGTAACACAAAGGTTAACTTAGAACACCCATTGTTTGTTTTTGGTAGAGTTAGCGGGAGTGGAAGCTGTTTGCTTCTTTATGAGCCATATGCATCTCTCTCTCTTTCTCTCTCTCTCTCTCACTATACAGTGCTTATGTGACTGGTTTTAACGTTTGGGTTAGCCAAAAGCAGGTAGCTGCTACCTAGCTGTCTTGCACGTCTTGCACGTAGCACGACACAGAGCAGAAGTACAAAGTAGACTGAGATGAATGTTGAATAGTCCGGTAGGAGAGGTAAAGGTATTAGACGGTGGTAGAGCTAGGGCAAATAGAGATCGCTGCCGTGACTGAAAATCCGAAGGCGAGGTAGGCGAGCAATAAATGAACAGCAGGACAAACGTACTGTCTGAACTACTGACGGTGTCTGCGAGCAGCGCTTTGGCACATGCGCGATTCATTAACACCCTGGACGCCGAGGGGGTCACATGTTCCTGCTGGGAGGGACTGAGCTGACAGTGTGTGCTTTAGGACGCGGGAGAGTCCACGGCAGTGTCCGCTGGCATACACAGTAATATATGAATGGGATATCACACGCGGTACCCAGACTGCCGTCAACACTACATCCAGTTTTCCTTGGGTGGGCAGAGCATGTCCGTGGGTGGGCACTGCCCACCCCTGCTAGCTGACTCAGCTAGCTTGTGCTTTTCTTGTTGTTTGTCTTTTAGTTTTATTTGTTTGGAAGCAACCCAGCAATGGACTTCACTTTGAACACGTCCTTTTTCATGTTTTCAATAACCTGCAGACATTCAGACAGGCTCAGTCCCAATCATGTCTGCTTCTGAGAACTCACAGTAAATGTTAATGACTAAACAACACACAAAAGAAATAATAGAATCAAAATAAAACAAATGAAAATAAATGATTCCTGGTCATGAATGAGACTGAAGACGAAAGGGAGGAAAAGTGAATCAAAAAACAAAACAACCAACAGTTCATGCTGTTCTCTGGTCACATGGTTTCACATGTTCGTCCACATGTCAAAGTGTTTCCAGTGGAAGTGCAGTGGTTTGAATCCACCCTGTGTTGCTGTGGCAGGAATCTGTCGCAGGTCACAATTAAACTCACAAACCTGAAAATACTCTCCCAGGCTAAAATGTTAGCGTGTGTTTACACAGTCCGATGACAGTTCCAAATTGACTGTGTTTTTACTAGTTGCTATATTGTATAGTTCAGATTTGAAGTTTGAATCTCTCCTCCCCTCTATCTTCTAGACGTATCCAAGTCCAGATGTGAGATGCCAGCGCAGCCAAAACGAGAGCGTTTCCCCAAGACCTCCCAGGGAGGAGCCAGAAGATGCTTCCACAGCGACTGGTACAAATGTCATCCCTGGTTATTCATAACGTAGATAATATGTATTTTCATGTGACTACTTTTCAGGTTTGTGGGGATTTTAATGTGACATACCCTTTTGCACTGTGCTGTATTTCTATTTACTTTTCTACTACTATATCTACTTTCAAGTGAGATCACATTGTATGGTCACTTATTCCTAATATGAAATGTTTCACATGAAATCTTAAATGCAAGACACTGACTGCATAAGATTGTTTATATATGCAGTAGATGTGTGTATGTGTGTTTGTATGAGTAAATGATAGCCTTATGTAGTGTGTACATGTATCCACATATCAGATACATGTTCTAAGTTACAGTAAAGTCCTGCAAGCAGAAATACTCAAGTGTAATCTACTAAGTGATTATCTACTATTTCTCATCAAACTGTGATAACTGTGATTAAATTCAGTATATATGCATCTGCCATATATTGCCACCCCTCAAAAATTACTGCACCCCTTTCACCACCCCATAAATTTTTTTCTAGATCCGCCCCTGACTACATGACACAGTGAACTCATGCTACGGGATCTGAAATCTACATCTATTTTGGAGAAAAGTTGTCAGAATAAGCAAGAGTTCAGTTTGAGTGCTATTCTGCTTCATCTCCACTAGGTGGGGTCAGATACACAGTTGGAGAGGGAGCAGCAAGGGTTGTAACTACAAATGCAGTCAAACCACTGGGAAGAGATATAAAACCTTTATTCATATATAAATTACAAACATAAGGTTTGGAAGGTGTTTGAATAAATTTGTATTCCTTTAAAATGGTGGATACAACATTAAAAGTTATGTTTTATTGTAATATTGTGCTTTTAATAGATTTCACATTGTAACGTCTGGATTTGTGTGTTTGATATGTCATCTGTGTTTTCTGGCCTGGATGCAGGTGAGGTTAACAGGGTTGGTTGTTGATGTTCATTAATAGTTTGTGATGTGGGGCTTTGTATGGAGCTGTGAATGCACCAGGCTGCAGGGTACCACGTCCTTCTTCATCCACTTGACCCATGATAATGTAGTTGGCACCTATTGGAAATGATTAAAAGTGTTTTTGAGTAGACAGAAATCCTGATAATGTGAGGTGTGTGTGAGTGTGTGTTCAAGACGGTCGTACCTCTGCGGATCAACGGGCACTTCTTGCACTGTGACACCAGCTTAACTGACATGGTCTCTCCAACTTGCGTGATTGTTAGTCGACCTGCCTTGTAGGCCTTAATGAGTGAGACGCCGATGTTGAGGGTGCCTCGGGGCCCAGGGGCCATAGAGGTCACCTTCCCGGTTATCACTGGAAAAAGAAGGGCTCGGTCAGAACACGTCATGTGATTAGTTAGATGTTGTGTATGTGGACGGCAGGAAACTTACCAAACTCACTGGCACAGAAACTGGTCTTGATGGTTCCGTCTCTTTTGCAGGCTTTGGCACAGAGAGGATTTTGAGCGACTGAAAACATAAAAAATACACATTAAATACACATCGTCTGCATATCGACACACAAGCATAGCGCACACACAACTTCACCCACCAGGCCTCTTTCCATTTGGCCTTGTGACCGGCACCCTCCTGTCCTGGCCCGTGGTGACCTGTCCACGACCTCTCGTGGGCTTCAGCGGTCTGGGTGGCTCAGTGGGCACATATTTGGCAGTGGGGGCGGGAGGCTGCGGAGTGGTGGCTGGACGTTGAGGTCGTGTGGCCGGTTTGACTGCAGGTCTTGCAGGGATGGGTCTCGTACTGACTCCTGTGTCAACTGTTGCTATCTGAGTACCACGTGGGACGCTGGTGTAGTGGGCGAGGAACCCGTCAGACGTCACACTGAGGTCAGACACAAATTGGACCAGTAGCACGCTGCCGCTGGTAATAATGGGCCTGGACAGGAGACAGGCACAGAGAGATGGAAAGTTAAGAGTGGTCAATTTAGAAAGTGCAACAAACAGCTTTAGAGATATGTGTCACTTACTGTGGGGCCTCATCGCCACAGTATCGTCCAATCAGGTGTGAATCATCTCTCTCTCCCCCATTGAAGAATGCCACATAGTCAAACCGACAGTAGGTGTCAGCCTCCAGGACAAATTTATCAAACCTCACCTGGATTACCTGGTTCCCAAACAGAAACAGAAATATGACGTTAATTGATCGACTTGTCGTTTTCTCTGTTGAGCGTGTAAAAATAAAATGCTTGCATGCTGGGAGGGAGTGGGCCACCAACCATGTCAGGCTCCACAGTGATAAGCCAGGAGCAGCTGGTTCCTGGTGGATATTTCTTGTCAGGCCAGTTGGGTGTCATGATCTCTCCCTGGGCTTTTGTTATCTTCCCCCCGCAGAACTGTTGGTCTGAAGCGAGTCGTACACAGTGAGTGAAGATAACAGCAGCCTGAACTCTGTGCAAAGTACTGATTTTGTTCACTAACTTTCTCAATCACTTTTTGACTTTTTTAAAGATTTGAGTTACTCTCTTGGATCAGCCAGGCTATATGGAATCTTAGTTGCGCAATTCAGAGCTGCCATTTTCAATTTTGGCAGAAACAAAAGGAAATACATTGTGCAAGCTCTGCTGCGAAGCATGACACATTGCTGTGCATATGCAGCCCAAGTGGCCCCATTCAACTCTTATTACATTATTTTTTTCTGCATAGCTTTTCCTTCTTTATAATTTTTGGGCATTTTTGCTTCTATTACAGCAGAGAGTAGAGAGATAGGAGGTAATATGGGGAGAGAGGTGGAACAAAGATCCCAGCTGGACTCAAAACAGGGATGTTGCAGGTCATGGTTGGCACTTTATCCTTCAGGTCACCAGGTCGCCCCTGTATATAACTTAATAGACACCGAAACCCTATATCCGTCGTAGTTCTAAAAGGTTATCAATGATAAACATTTTGTACCACTTTTAAGCAAATATTACTCAAATAAATCTGGGATATTTACTTCATGAGCGCTGAGTAAAGGTAGCTCTATATTCTGGCCTCTACACTGGGAAAATATTAGTGTTTCATGATTAAAAAAATACATATATCTGAAGAGGATTTCACAGGAGTTTTGTTTTACAGTGTAACTTGTGTTCACTCTTGATGTCTGATGCAAATCCCCTTTCAGAGCAAACTGCTGCAAATGGCTGCTTGATTCACCTCTTAGTAACCAGTGTATGAGCTCAGTAACATGAGAAGATGGAGGGAGGGGAATGCTGCTGAATTAATCAGCAGGGTAAGCCAAGCTGTGAGGTTCGATCGACGTTTGTATGACAGGGCGAGCAAGTGGAGGGAAAGCTGCTGTCACTCAAATTACTTTCTTTCTCCGTCTCGTGTCTTGCTTTTCTTTTCGTTTCTTAAAAGACATGAAAGTCTTTGATTCCTCTGCAAAAGCATCAGTGCAGTTATCACCTTTTGAGACAACCTGTTTGTGTCTGACCTTATTGACTAAAGCTTGCAGTCTTGAGAGGCTCCACTGTGTTTTAGATACACAGAATTATCATCTGTTAAGTTTATTTAGCCACTGATAATAATGTAATAATGGCGCAATGAAGCCTTGATATTTGTGGTAGCACGAATAAGAGATCATTTATAAAGAGTTAAAAAGTTGTAATTAAAGCAATAAATTTACTTTCATTTCCATTTACTAATCATTTATTGATTAGTCATAAGCCATTAATTGGAACATATTTTGGGTTGCCATGTTGTTAAAAACCCCTGTAGTTGCTGCATACTTTGTGGTGTGTTGTAAGACCATGCAGGCTGAACATATATGTTTCCATGTTATACAATAAAAAAGAACTTCAACACCACTGTAAAATGTGACCACATACCATCTACATAGGGTTTGGCTCCACTGAAATAGGCCACAAACCCTCTGCCCTGCGTCTCTGCGTCAGCCACCATCTCCAGCATCATAGTATTTGTGGTGGAAATAAGAGCGCCGGGCCGGAAAGTTCCACAAAAGCGACCCAGTTTTTGCACCAAGTTGGAATGGCCGTTGTAAACATCCAGATAGTCGTAGCGGCATTGTGAGTCAGCCTCCAGGTCAAAAATGCGGAAGGAGAGCATGATCACGTTTCCCTCCGGGACCTGGAAACCAGACAGATCGTACTTGAGCCAGACTGAGCGAGGATGGAGTCAGTATTTAGACATGCTGCAGGGTAAGTGACTCACCGTGATACGCCAGGTGCACTTGCTGTTGGGCTTGTAAAAGCTTGGGAAACCCTCACTGCCAACAAAGCCTGACTCTGCCACCAGGTCTCCTCCACAGTAGAACACAGGCCTGTGGTGAAGGAGACATCACAGACATGGAGACATCATGGACAACCCTACGGTACTGTAGGTCTATGAGACAATAGATTCATATTGACACACGTCCATTGAGACTCTCTCAAGTCCCACAGATACAAGTATTTTGCCTGACTTACTTCTGTGTCTAAACTCAGATTACTCTCACTGAGTTACTGTAGAATTTACTGGAAAAACTGACTCTACTGTAAATAAACAAGGATCCGATCACAAGTTATTAACCTCAACAGGGTGTTGTTCATGCTCACATCCAATTTCCCAATTAAAGCGTGTAATTAGATGACCTCAGATGAAGGCATGAAACAAAAGGAAAATAGAAATAGTTAAACCACCATTAAGTTATTTTTGCCAACACTTGAGCAATAACATGTTTACAGTAGATGAAGATGATTTATGACTATTACTCATCCTCATCCATCTCAATCATGAACACAGAGTAAGAGTCTTACAATAGATGAAGTATATTTTGCAGCTGGCTAATTATAATGTAAGGTTTTGAGCAGCTAACATTATTCTAACTGGTTTATTTCTGCAGCATTTTGATTGTAAATATATTCCCAGAAGCTCAACAGACAAACAGTCTTCCTCTGCGGTCACTCAGGTCGACAGCAGCTACACTTGATGCTGAGTAATAGCACCACTGTTATGGCAAGTGATGCTATGAAATGAAAACAGACTTTGAGATAGCGCATTTTGAAATGGCCATATTTATAATGAAATAGATTTTTTTTTAAAAACCCTAAATGATAAAATAACATTTTACAACAATGATTTGACTTCTAATAGTTTCTCCAATTATTTCACAAATTGTTGGTTCGTTTTACACAACTCGTTCATGTGATTATTTACTTGATCATTTTTTAAAAATGTATATTAAAATATTGAAAACTTTGGGGCTCTGTAATTATGAAGTGATGAACAGTGTTTTAGCTGATGTAATGTTGTAGGCAGGTGTTTGGATTGGTTGAGCTTAGCCAGTCCAGAGTTGACTGAAAGGCAAAATGTCATTGTTACCTGATATTCAGGTATAAACAGTCCAAGTGAAGTGGTGCCAAGTTCAATAGACACACAACAAAGCCAACTCCTTGACAATCCACATTTTCAACTTTAATATCTGATGTTAGTTTAGAACTGGCCTGTGCACTAAAACTGACTTCTCATTATATAATCTTAATCCATTCCAGTATTTAACAGGAGTGGTTCTGCTACTGATATATTAAAATAAAAAAAGGAAAAAAAAGGAAAAAGGAAAAAAATATTTCCTTTTGCTTATAACATTTCATCACATTAAAAATGAAGCTACATATAATTTAATTAAATGTTTATCTAAATCAACAGACATCACCAAACAATATTAAAAAATCCTGTGAGATGTGAGGTTAAGCCACAGCTAACAACATAATAATGTATCTGGATTGGTGCTTTAAAAATGTCTCCTACTGTTTTAGAGTCATAAAAATGACAAAGCTTGAACCAAAGAGACAAAGCTGACAAGCACATTTTGTAGCTGACAGGCTATTCCAACCTCATACTTATTGTGTCACTTCATGTAATAAATTCTGTTGCTTTCCAAACAGCCAGACGGACGGAGCTCCCTGAATGTCAGAGCTCATTTCACAGAAGGGAAAATTTCATATTTCAGACCCGTCTATATACTTGTGAGCCAAAAGGTACAATGATGTTATTCATTTATCTATTTTTGCCATTTTACAGTCTGTGGTGTGAAGAGTTGTTTTGGACTCAGTTGTGAAAACTGTGTTTTTCATGACATTGCACAAGAAGTAAGAAAAGTTAGAAAAGTAAGTCAAACATCCATCTGTCTTCCTTCATTCTGAAAAAGTAAACATATACTTATATGCAATGGAAAAAAAACTGTTTCTCACAAACTCTGAGCTCAGACAGCAGAACCCCAGCAAGGTCAGACGTTTGCTGATTAGAGCCAAAATGTCCAGAGTCAGAGCCAAGTCGCTCTGATTCGACCCCACAGGCAGAACCAAAAGCATTAACATCTGGCCCAGCCACTGCAGACTCAGCGTGCCTCACATCATGAGCCAAAAACCAACAGGACAACTCTGTGCCCAATCAAACAGCGAACTGGAAAGAATTTACTTAGACAGACAGGATGGAATTCAGTGTTTTTCACCCTAAAGTTGCAGACTTTTGGGAACACTTTTGTTAAAAGTTAGCATAGAGAGAGAGCACTGTCACCTCAACAAAGTCACATAAATGAAGAGTATAATTCATTTCAAAAAGCCATATTTGGCAAACATACATTCACACATCATCCACACACTGTGACCTCACCTGGTGAAGTTGGTCTGCTGAGCCTTCGTCCATCCTAAACTCAGAGACAGGAACAAGGAGAGACCCCAGATGCAGCCCACATGCGTCATGATGCAGCGTGCACACAAAGCAAAGCAAGACTGTTGCAGAAAAGGGGAGATGAAAGCAGGAGGCAAGAGGTGTAAGGCAGGAGGGGGGAGAGGAGGAGGAGGAGGAGGAGGAGGAGGAGGAGGCCGCTCGCTCGGGATGGGCGGAGAGAATGAATGATTGGGGAGGAATCAGAGGGGGAAGAGAGTTCGAGAGTGGATAAAGAGACGGACAGAGATGCTGAAAGGACAACGGTGGCGACAAAGAGTCATGAGGGGGGATGACGTGAGCGGGGGAGGGAGGGAGGGAGGTAGGGAGGAGAAGGCTTTAATTAGAGCCAGATGTTCTTCAAGAATAACCCTGGTTTCAATATGAGAGAGGGGGCATCCAGGAAAGAAGAGGGGAGAAGTGTCAGAAGCTTTGGCTGAGGCTTTGTGGACATTCAGACAGGAGTTAATGGTGAGTTTACAGTAGATGTTTCTGCTTCTTCACATAGTTGAAACTCACAGTAAAAGAAGCTTGAATTTGGGTTGGATGGCTCCATTAAGGTCCATCCTGAGTGGATGGTTATTATGCAGGGTGCACAGGTGGGGCCCGAGCCCGAGGCTCTATGGGCTGTAGCACTCAACTAGAGGAGCCATAAATCTTTACATTCCACAACATGTGAGACCTTTAATTTACTAAAGAGAATCTTGACTTCATGAATTATTTTTAACCATTGAGCTTAAACTAAAATACACGCGGGATCCAAAAGGAGCCCCAGTTGGACCTACATAATAGAGTATGATAAAACAAATGATCTCTTCCCTCTTACCGTGTCTCCATGAGCCCCAGGGGCTCCTTTGGCTCCACAACAGCTGAGCCAGAGAGCATCTACTGCCCCCACAATCCACCAAGAATAACACTGTAAAGGGGGGAGTAGTCCTTCTCTGTTAAGATTCACAAATGAGCCAACCCTCTGGCCTACATTACTGAGGCCTGCGGAGAGGATGCTGTTACAATAACACTATAAAATCAGCCACTCTTGCAGGCTACAAAGCTGCGACACCTTGATCAAAGTGTGGGCCGAGCGGGACGGACAGCTCATGAAAGCACAAAGCAGACTGAGACACTGTGTCTTCAGTTACATGTGCTATATGACTTCACCTGTGTTTTTAAAGGGAGATTGCATTTCTAAACTTCTGTCAGCTTTTGTCTGGCTTGCAATAAAGTTTTGGAGCCACAGAGCTGGTGCTCATAGCGAGCAGGAGAAATAAGCATTGCCTGGTCCTGCTGTGCTGTGTTTGTGTTAACCCGAAGTCCTGATAACAGGCAGCAGAAGCAGGAATGCAATGACGTGCAGAGTCTGCTGGGGGGGGGGGTCGAACAGCGTCTGAGAGTGCAGCCACTGCCATTATGTGTGGGAGTAAGAGTGACCTTTACACTTAACAGGAATCCAAGCCAAGGGTGTAGGTTTGTGCAATAGCTAGTGATGAATCTCTCTAGCTGGTCGTGCATTCCTTTTGGAGAGTCAGAGGGAACAGCACTGGAGGAGTGGATGACTGTTGAGAGGGGGGGAGCCAGATGGGTAAGGTGGGGAGGGCTTGGAGCATTCAGAAAGATGGAAAACAAACTTAAAGCGATCTGACAGAGAAACAGTCGGACAAAGTGGGAAGTTGTTCTTGAATGAACCCCGGAGTTAGGTTGCGTTCAGGCCTCCCCGAGCCAACGGACGACTCCTCCACACATTCCCTCTGCAAATAACTCTCCTATTATGACCATGGCGATGTCTTGGATTCATAAAAACTATTAAATGTGGCACTGAACTGGAGAGGTGGAAAATAGAATGAGAAGTAATGCATGCACTTGTGTGAATCCATCTGAGTAGGTGACGGACAGAGACTGATGATTTCCCAACAATCATGCACCCATCTGCTCTCTGTAATTGTGGCTCCTCTCAAAATTCACTCTGTGAAGTTTAAAAAAAGATCCTTCCTCCAATTATGCACTGCAGTACAGTAGGCCAAATTTCATGTGACCTCAGTCGCAGAGGTAAGAGAAACGCAAGCGCAGCGATAAAGATTTGACTAGAAACGACGGTATTCTGCTTTTAATCAGAGAAATCCTTCGAGAGCATTACAGATTGGAGCCAGGCACCAGAAGACTCCAGACTCTGACTATGAAATAACATTCGTCATCAGTTTCTAACAACATCCGAGTCGCCTCAAAGAGCAAATCTGCTTCTCTCAGATTTAAAGAGGGAAGTCAATAAGGCGTAATAGCTTTTTCCTGGATGCACATCATTGTGCAGCTCCATGAGAAAAAGTGACATTGTGGGCTCAGTGTGTGGACAATGTGCTTAAAAGCTCACAGCACCTCATTTGGCATAAACAGGATGCTGCACTGAAGTGAAATCTTATAATAATTACCCTCAAACACACTGTGGATACATGAGTTTGTCTAACAGCTAAAATTAAACACGCAGAATCACGCTTAATGCTGTGAGCCTCGCCTCACTTTTCATGGCAGCTGCTCAAGAGACACATCATCATTTGCCAGTCAGTCCAGGGATTATAATGACAATATCATACCTAGTAAAGGAAAACTCCCTTTCACAGTGGAAAACAGCAATAAAGCATCTCTTTTTTTTCAAGCAATAGACACAAGTAAGCAGCGTCGTTTTAAAAATGAAAAGCACAGCGGAAATGACAGACATCTGCTGCTGTCTATGGATGACTAATGACTAAAAATTTTCATCATAGAAAAGAAAGTGTTGTTGCAGTGATTTACTTTTGCTTCTTGCAAATGCATAAAAAAGCCACATAAACATACAGATAAGACTTTTCTTTCTCCATGTACTGTATACTTTATATAGTATGTGTGTTGGTATATAAAAGCAGCAGACTTCATAGCATCTAATAGCAACTAAACTACCATCTCAAAAGTTAAAAATTCAGCCTTGGATTTCCACACATTGCAGCATTTTATGTTCAATTTTTCATCTCTAGCCTTAAACCACAATACAGATGAAAATATTTTTTTATACTTTCTGAGAAATGACTTTTTAATACAATAATTTGATCTACTAACGAAGAATGAAATGTTTATTTAAAATGATGTTGAAATGATTATAATGACTTATTAGACACTGACAGATGTGTTTGAGTTAGTGGGCCCACAATATGAATGAATGTTCTTCCTGGAAATCACTGTTGTTATGATGACACCTGGTGGTGACAACCTGAAACTACAACCATGTGAGAAGTGAGTTCAACATTCAGTCGCTCTGTAGTTTTATTATTTTCTAAGGACAAACCTCTTTTCACCTTCACTAGTAGTTCTGTATTTCAAGTGTTTCTGATTTGAGTCATTGTAATCAGTCAGTCATTTAGATGAAGATTATCAAGCAAATGAGGAAAGAAAATGAGAGAAATATCAGCAGATGTCCTTCACGAAGCAGGAAAAATCACTAATGCACAAATTAAGCCTTCATTTCCGTGTTTACTGGCCTTTTTGAGAGCTAACATTATCCATGCTATGTCTGATAACATAAATAATGTTTTTAAGAAGGGTATTTATTATGAATTAAAGATAAAGGAGTGACAAAAATAGCAGGAAGTCTAGAGCCGTGGTGTGGATTTCAAAATAAAAGTGGCCGGAAGTGACTCTCACTAGTTGCTCCTTTTGCAACAGAGCTTTTTTTCCACTGCTGCTGCAGGCCTCTACTGCCATTATTAGTAATAGACTATGAAATGAACCAGGACAGTGCTCCATCAGTTTGCATAACTGTGGGTCTATGAAATGTTAGTTAACTTGTGCTTTTAATCTTAATGGACTGAATGAGCCATAAGAGAGGTTTGATAATGTGTCTGACTTCATTTCAGTAAAAGATTGTAATAGTAACAGCTGATAGATGGGACTAAACACACATTTGTGTGCATGAATGTCTAGACTTTACTGGCGTGTGTGTTAGTGTGAGGCAGGATGTAGAGGTCAGCTCCTCCTGAAGTGACTCTGGATCAGTGCAGAAATGTGCACTCTAATGGCTTCAGGTGTATTTTCGAAACACGTGTAATTAGGATAAATTGAAGAAAGAGGTTTAACTTTGTATTGATAATAAATTTATGCTTATTCATACAGGTCAGTAAGGTCTCAGAATTGCAGTCAAAATTGCATCTGCCCATTGTTGCACACCCACAAAGCACATGAAGCACACACAAAAGTACAAGTTGTCATAGGTACTGTTTTTCCAATATACATATATTTCATGATGTTCATCAATATAATAAGACATTGATAGATTTACACTACAATTATTTTATGTACTTTAGTTTTTCATTCAGTCTCCTCTCCTTTGCGTTGAGTCAACCTTGCTTAGTTTCTAATCCCATACCAAATGACAGCACAATAAATCTATCAATAAATAAAAGCAAAGGAAAAGAAAAAGGTCAAATAAAACTGAGCACATTGCCCATGATCCTCCAGTCCTGTCCCTCCTGTAAGGCCAGACGACCAGGGGCAATATGGGCCTTCATCCCAGAAACCCCAGTCCCAAAGAGAAATCAAAATCTTTCCTCAAAAATAAACAGATTTAAACAAAAAATATATCTTGTAGGTACAAACGGCAATCTGATGTAAACTGTAGAATCATTCTAAGCATTCTGGACCATTGAAGGTTAAAAATACTTTTTTTCCCATGAACTTCCCATTTTCTTTACCTTTACCCATCAGTGCTTACACACAAACAATTCAGTGACATCTGGAGTTATTACTAAATTGATGCAAAAGAAAAACACAATATTTGGTTCAAAAATAAGACATGTTAACATATATTAAGTAGAATATTGTATGTTTATAGCCATCCAGTGAACATTCAGAGACTCAGGTTCCCTCCTATCGCTGCATTCGTCCCATTTGGGGGTGGCGGTAAATGTTGGGGCACATTCCCCCCTCTGTACATATTAGATGACATTTTGTTGAAGGATTGGATGTTCTGTCTCTTTCATTCTGCTTGTTTCCTTCCAAGTTTGAATCACAAGTTCACGAGTTACATTTCAAACCTGGAAGAGGGTCTGAAAAACTTTCCCTGTTAGCAACTTGCATTTCGGACCACCCCCAAATGACCTGAACGCAGCGTTAAGTTGAGATCCCTGAACAGTTCTCGAGGTTGACATATCGACAATATTCTCCACTGAATCATGTTCCCGTCCCACCAAAATTAACGAATCACAACAGAAAAAGTGCCACGGTGTTAAAATATATGCGCACTTCTTTTCATACAGACAGTAAAGCAACAGAAAAAAGAGAGCACTCGCTTCATTTTCACTATTGTGATCAAATTGGTTGAGCACTCAACAGTAGGATTTATGGAGAACGCAGAAGTCCTACCCCAATCAGTAGTGTTATTTCACTTCAGTCCACTGTGTGGTTAACTCCTGCAGGATGGCTAAAAGGACCACATTTGTAACCCTATGATTTTCTATTGCCAAAAACCCAATTTCTTAGTTAATAATATAGTTTTTGTCCTCATATATATTTTGGTAAACTGCTAATACCTTAAACCTGAGGATATAGGACCCCCTACTCCCCAAAACACCCCCATATTACAACACCAAACAATGCAGATTTTTTATTATGTTTTTCTCGGTTTATGTCTAGTAGCTATAGTTAGTTTATGTCTGTTCGATTTGAACTTGGCAGCACTATGGAGACACTGAAAAAAAGAAGAGTTGTGCTATTATTAGTTACAGGATCATGTGTCTGAAAAAACTTGTTACAGATTAAAGGAGCTCTTCAGACCTGGATACACACGGTGGGGGAGTCTGTATTTGAGATTTGGAGCATGCGGTCCTTATGTTTTGGTTTAATTTGCATATGTTAGAATGGCGCTCCCACAAGCCAAACTGACACACCATGTGTGTGTTAAAAGGTCCTGTAATCTTGGATAAATCTGGTAAGGGTATAAGCTATTTAAAACAGACTGGGATAGTTTGGATAACCTGTTTCTCTCCACTTGTTTTTGATGGCAATTGGCAGCATAAGCATGGAAATCTGGTCTTTGGTAATCTTCTGCAGTTTACTTTTGCTCTGTTTGGAAGGAAAACTTGTCGGGGGAAGCGGGGAGGAGCGGGTTTGTTACAGTTCAGGTACTTCCTAATAGAACTGGCCGGCGGATCTGCAACCTCTCTGCTTGTGTACTTCAGTGGTCAAGGAAACAACGTGCCCTCACTCTGAGATTTAAGCGGCCTAATCTGTCGGGATAAACTGGGGATATTCCCAAGACAGAGCTATTCTAACACACACACACACATTGATGCACCTGCTCACACACTGACACACGCACTCACACTCACACACACACACTGTATGATTCAGAATCAGTGAGTTGAGCAAAGGGGGGCAGGTTGGTCTTCTCAGCTGGTGGGGAAGATATAAAGTCATGTTGAAAAGAGACAAGGCTACTAAGGCTTTACACACACTTGTTTTGACATGTTGTAGGTGGTTTTGTGGCCTCTATATCTTTGCAGTGGCTTTAGGCTACTGCAAAGCTAATAAAAGCTTTATGCATTTTAGGATTGTTAACAATGGCGTTAGTGGCAGTTACTTCCTGTTAAGCATTTATGGAGAACAGGCCTGCACACTTTTCATTTGATTCAATGACTGAACTCTAATGATTTCAGAGCTCAGATTTACCAGGACCAGGAGTAAACCTCTTTAAAATGCCATTTGCAGTTTTAAGGAATTTTATGTTTAAGTCATCTCGTGTTGCACAAGGCCTTAGTTTGACAGAGCGTTAAAAAACAAGTGCATCACGTTGCCCTGCTCCCCTGCTCACGAGGGCAGCACGCACAGGAGTGGATGTCAAAACAATTGTTTAAGACCAGACCAGCGAGGGCACCAATGAAAGAAATAACAATAGAAGCCTCTCCCTTGTTGCTTGGCAGTGTATAACGCACGGAGCTGAATTACAAAAAACACAGCAGACAGAGGTAAAGAGGAGCTCACTGCTGTTGGCAGCAAATAGTACTGATTGCACTCTTCCTCTTTACCTGTCTGTTTCACACAAAAATATACTATAATAAAAAATAGAATCTATTATATTTAAAAAAGAAAAAAGGCCTTAACTATAGGGAGAAACACTGAGACAGAACCACTGCGCTAGCAAAACACTCTTCAAAGGAGTGCTTCTACTTTTTTTTTTTTTGAATAATTGCTTCTCGCGTCTCTTGTCACTAACCTTTGACTGTAAATTTCTGAGCCTTTCCCCAAAGTTGCTTGACTAAAACTCAACTGTGAATCTGACATTTTTCTCATTAGCCTCTGTCCCTGTTCCTGGATTTGCAAAATAAGGCTGAATTGTCTTTTCTTTTTCTTTTTTTTTCATGTGCTCTTCATGTGGAGAGGTTCTGCTGCATGAGGATCTCCTTTGGCCAGGCTATTGACCAGCCAGACAGCGCCATCAAAAACAAGGTTGTTTGTGCATTTTAAACAGATTCCTTTTTCTGCAGTCAGCCACTCCCCCGACACGAACTACAAGTGTGAGGGTATGTTTGACTGGAAATGTTCTACAGTAACTAATAGAAGTAACTGAAGACTAAGGCTTTTCAGTGTCCATGTAGGTAGCAGGCCGGTGAAAATTAACCTTTGCTTTATGGAAATTAATCAATTGTCAAATTATGCAATGGCCCTATTGTATCACCTGGCATTAGAATTGTTTTGCAAGCCCATATCCACAGTTTGACATTAATGACATCTCCACTGTATACTGTAAGTGTAATGTTAATCATCGTTATTACAAAAGAAAATAATTTGGACAGATTGAAAGTCTAATCCTGTCTGTCCAAAAAACTTACCCTTACAGCTATTAACTATATCTATTTTTCTCCTATGGTTTGTATGACCGACATTTTTCGACACAAGTTTCATCATGTGTATTTTTTTTTTTCTTTAAAGATACTTACACTTACATGTGCTACGGTAAGACCATTTGCACTAGACTGCAATGAAGGAATGTTTTCGAAATAAGACACTACGTAATATAGAAATAAAAAAGAAACATCTACAGACATTGGTCCAACTGTACTATGGCAGTTTTGAAATCATCAGAAGAAATCGAGGTGTTCAAGCATGCTAAGAGACAGAAGAGGGTCAGGACGTTAAAGACATTACAGATGAAGGTTGTTGGGGGAGAGAGATGGAGAAAGAGAAATGACACTCAGATGGAAAGGGCTGGAAATGATGATTACTAGGGATTAGTTTAACAATTCATGCATTATTTGTATGTTAGATCGATATCAGTGAGCATTAACTCTCTCAGAAAGCCAGCAAAGAAGCTAAGACTTTTAGATGACACAAGTTATAGAAATCTGGAGCTGAAGTAAGAGTATTTTCAAGGGCAGTTTTGTCTCAGATTTTTGTAACTCGACGGACAAGTTTTAGCTCTCTGGCTTATTATGGGCTGGCTTAGTGGACACGAGTAACACGGATGGACTCGAAAATCAACTGGTATTTCATCAGTTAAATGGAGACTAACCCCACTGTGCAAAAATACACCGAAAAGAGAGAGAGAGTAAGCAGGGGACAGACGGATGATGATAACATGCAAGATACACACTTTGATTAATAGGCAGTATTTAACGCTGAAGCATACGTAAAATTAATACAAAAATTAAAAAATACAAAATGCACACACACACGCACACACACCTACAAAACAGTATATATCAGAATAAAACTCTACAAAGAACTATATATATCAGTTATGTAACAATTATCGCCAATCGTTGTTTCCTTTTCTGTTGTTGCATCGTCACAAGTGTTTGGTTCTCGGTATGGCAGGTTAGAAAAGCCAAGAGTACCCAGAAAGGAGACAGGGCCACACACTCACAGGACAAATATTGACAGGGGGTCCAGAGGCGAGGTGGTGGATGTGGGGGAGCCATGGGGCCCTGAAGGGTTTAGGGGTGTTATATCGAGGCTAATCGCGGAGATATATATCTATATATAATAAATTACTTTCTCATGGTTAATTTTGTAATCAATTTGAGGGTTTTTTTCTGTAGCAAGGAAATTGGGATTAGACTGGGGTAGGAGCAACTCTTCTTAGGTGCTGAAGTACACTGTAGAAAGAAAGGAAAAGGAAAGGTGATGAAGTTTAATTCATAAGGTTTAAATTAATGCATCAGTATGAAAATGATCAAACCAACATTTGCCAACAACGTTCTTATATTTGCAGATTTGATTTCACACTTGCTTGATATAACAATGACAAATCTTTGCGTAAAAAAAAAAAAAAAAAAAGTTGAGAGGATTCTTACCAATAATGACGATGAGGACAATCACACATATCACACCCAGGATAATCATCATCTGTAGTCAGGAGATTTTCAGAAAAAAATGTCAGAAATGCAGGAAATTAACATCTTACTACATTTGCACTATGTGAAAAACAAAACTTTCAAAGCACAAAATTAAAAGACAAATCCATGCAATAGACACAAATTTCCACTATCACAACAAACTTTCACCTGCTCCTGTCTGTATTGTTAATTATGCTCACATATTATGAATTTCTCAACTGTCATCTAATCCTCAGTTAAATTAACCTCCAAGACCTCAACTTCCAGCATCCTCTGCCTTTTTTAACAGTGCACAGCATGAGCGCCATGATAGCAGCACGATGATTCCTAAAGTGCCGTGCCATTATGTAATCTAATGATGATGTACATTGCATATGTCCAATTGATACCCTCAAATAACCAATGACACAGTGACATTGATGATGCTTGTGAGCAGAGGCTCCAGCAGAAGATCACAGCTGTGACTGGCCAAACATTCCTCAAGGTGTTTTCCTTTTTGTTTTTTCCATTCATGTGCAAAGCAGACAGCTTCATGCAGCCTTCATGCACACGTATTTGCTATTGGAATAAGCATGTCTGAATGTCCTCACCTTGGCGTTCTTCCACCAGTATTTATTCTTCAGTTTTGCAGCACTGGTCTCAAACTGAGAGGCTCCAGCCTGCAGGGCATCAGCCCTGTCGTCCAGTTCTGACAGCTTCTGATCACGCTCCAGAACCTTATCCACGTTTACACGCATGATATCCACCACCTGGGGAAAGACACGCAAAGCAATGTAGCGCAATCAGATATCAAGACAGGACGAATGTGTGTGAGGTTCCGACGGGGTTGAGCAGTCGGTTATGGATTATAATTGAAAGTCGTTCATTAGGTTTTGTGTCAAATCATGATTTCAATGATAAGTGGGCCGAGTCACCACTAAGTGACCAACGAACAATGCAAAAACCGATTCCATCTGAGCCTGATCATGTGACTTTGCAGCGAGGCGAGCACCCACCTCATCCACCTGCGCCTGTGTCTGCTGCAGACGACGGTTGCTGGTGAGGTTGGGAGGTTGATTCCCTCCCTCTGGTGCAGGGGCTCCAGCGGCTGGGGCAGACCTAATGACAGAAAAATACAAAGATTCAGGCGTTATGTAAAGTGTACAAACCAAGGAAATATTTAGAAAGCCTTGAAAACAAAAGTAGCAAAATGAAACCTTAAAACTTCAAAACACAAGCTTTTGCAATATATTAAATGAATCACAGGAAAAGACAGAGCTTGGCTTGAAAACCAAATAATCAGCTCTTTAAGTTGATACATATTCATATTTAACCGTGTTTTAAATGAGTAATGCAAAGCGTAATAATGTGTCTTATTCTGCCTGTCTCAGTTAAAGGTTCATTAGGGACGACAACAGGAAAAATGGCTTCGCAACAAGACAAAGATTTAATTTGATGTGCTCACAAATACATAATTCAGGGGAACCATTTATTGTTTTTAATTCACTCAGATGTTTATTTGCTTTGGACTGAACAGCTTTGGGAGCTATGAGCCAATGGCATGTTGATGGAGACCATGTTGGTATTTTGCTGTTTTTCAGAAGGATGTGAAAGATCTAAATGTTGGTACCGACATTCAAGTTAGAATCAGATCTAACTTGTTAGATTTTAAAGCTCTTTTGTGTTTGAGAAATAGACTATTCAGTAAGTTCACTGCTGAAGAGTCCAGATAATGACCTTCTATCACAAAAAGAATCAACTGCTGTGGGCTTTGCAAAAGTCAAGTTGATTAGTCATGTCACGCTGTATTGTGACCTACATAGACTTATTCTTTTGGACTATGCACCAATAATGACCTTAGTGAGGGACAGGCAGTTTAACTGAGAGTGTCATTTAGCACTGAAAAGTGAAAGCTACATGAAAAGTGTCTCGTCTTCACGTTAACATGAACTTGTACCTCTGCTCTCTGCAGCAGGAGAAACAAATACATTAGAAAAAAAAATGATACAGTAATTTATAAATGTTGATTCAATATTTTCAAAGAAGTCAGCTCAACTGAACCAAACGACTTCCTTTATTTTTTCTTTTTCTTCCTTTTCACAAGTTACATGAATGACGAACAATGAACGCTTGAGTGACAGCTTCAGGGTACACAGCGAAAAAACTACAGACCAGCTGTACATCTCACGCAGACAAATCATTAGTGATCCAAGACTCATCAGAAACACAGAGCACAGCATCATAAAACAGCTGAGCCACTATGTACCGAAATATGTCGTCAGAGTCACCAAATATGCCATTTTCTCCTAATTCTCTGACACGCTATACTTTTGGACAGGACAGGAAAATGAATCCCAGAAATACAATTTTCATCTGAAAGCAATAATAAATAGATTTCATTCAAAGAAAGAAGTTGCTGAAAGATAAGGAAGACAATCAATACATGGGTATCAATAAAACTATTCATTGTCTTTCCTAAACTTACCGTGACAAGAATTAAGTCTAGCTCTTTACTAAGGACATAAGGACAATAATATTTCCAGTTAATTTTGTTTTAATTTGTTGTCTACTTCGAAAGATACCACAATGAAAATGACAACCCTGCATATCATCTCTGAGATGCACAATAGACAGCAGGTACAACCGCGAAAGCAGCACGACTGACTATCCATGATGGTAAAATGAAGAACGAGCTAGTGCAAAATTTTAATAAAATATGTTAATCTCAACCTGCTAATATCAGTTTGCCTTCAATAATATGTGCACATGTCAATCAAAAGTCTCAACATGGTCTTAAATTTAAATCTGGAATCTTCTGTGACCTGATGTAGCAGCACATACATTCAAAGAAGCAGATGACAAATGTTAAAAGGCTTAAAGTTCCTACATTTTGCATGAGGTCTGGGGCAGCTCAGCAGGCTTAATTTAGCATGTTTTATTGCTGTCTATCGATCCAAACGAATCCATAAAATTAGAAAGTGAAATTGTTTACTAGTACTCGATGATAAAGCCAAGGCTATAGTATAGACCTCAGTTGTATCTAGGCTCCACTACTAATGTGAGACAAAACTCAGTATAAAGGTCACCTTTACACGCTCACACATTACTAATCCTCTAACAACAACAAATCCTTTTGAATAGTAGGCCTGATGGTGCCGGTGGTCCCGATCAGCTGCCACCCAGCCCGAACACAAACAGGCAATATATAACAGTGATATCTATGGGGAATAATTATTATGTGTCCGAGAAAACATATACAGTTTTATGACTTGAGATTAGAGTGATCATTCTACAGTGACAGTTTGTTTACAAACCAGCAACTATATTGGTGCAAAAATCTGATAAAGAATCGTTAACGCTCGCTGCCTGATATTAAACTGTACAACATCCATGTAATTATTCCACGCTTCTGTTCACCCGTCAGCAACGAGTGTCACCACAGAGGTGTAATGTGTGCCGAGGTTCACGCCATCATCGCCTCTGAACTGGCAACCCAACAAACCAGGAAGACTTGCTAGGGCAATGACAAGATTTCTCACCAGCTTCCACATCCCGTGAACATGCCCACTGTGTTCGGCAGACTGGAGGCTCCACACCCAGGTGGGGCCACTGTTTCTGATCGGTGCACAATCTTCACTTTTAATTGAAAATGATATGCCGAATTGGGTCTCAGCACGCTCCGCTGATTGTGGCACCTTGGATAGTAATATCCCCTCCTGTTCGCTGGTACATTTCTGGATTTGATTGATGCAGTCAACAGGTACTGGTGGTGAATGTCTCAAAAAAGCCTTTTCCTCTTCAGCCTTTTGAAAAACTGTCACTCCCTGTCCATGAATTTGTGAGACGAGGTCGAGTTTCACCATTTTCAAAGCACAATAGAGGAAAACAACAGAAATACGAATTCGCTTTGCATGAAAAAAAAAAATACAAAAAGACCTCTGATGTGAAAGGCAGCTAACCAAACACTGTGGGTTGGTATCACATTCCTCTCCGTGCAGTCCACTGCTAATGTCATATTTGGTGTGACAGCTAAATATATTCATCCCTCTTTCAAGACAGAGCTTTTAAAAATAGTGTCGCCCTGTGGTTTCCAAAGAGTCAAACACTGAAGGGCCCTGTGCCAGGTTTTCAGGGGCCCCTGATGACACCTTATGTATTCTTAAAATACATAGATAGATAGATAGATAGATAGATAGATAGATAGATAGATAGATAGATCAAACTGATGGATTTCTGTGTCATGAAAAAGCATGCTGCCTGACTTTGAGCACTGGACAGCGACATTTCAGCACTGGACAGCGCCACCAGCAGCAGCAGCAGCAGCTCAGGCCTGGATGTGTGTCTGATCCCAGTCTCGTGGTCCTGAACTGGATCCTGAACCACAACACTGTCTCCTTTCATTTCTGACACAGCAGGGCCTCCATCGTGTCCTGGAAGACATCACGTTTCACGACGAGCAACGACAGGCCTGTAAATACACTGAAAGCCTCATTGAGGGCGGGGAGGATTTTTGGTGATTTTCAGGCAACTGGATGAAGCGCTATAACCAAATCTTGATGACAAAATGTGGCACAATTCAATGACATATCATGTGTTGGCACCAGGGCTGTTTTAACACCTGCTGTGCAAAAACTCACACACTTGGCTCGTCAAGGCCCTTTTTTTATTTTTTTAAAAGATTTTCTGCATGTGCACAAAGGGACAATGGGAGAAGGACATTTTTGCACGACTGGTTGACGCGATCAGCCTGAAACACGGAGAGATGTGTGGATGTCCGCCCTCGCACGACAATCGACGACATCCAGTAGGAGGCTAGGCTATCCCCACCCCCCGCTGGAGCCTGCAAATATCAAGCGAACCAGGCCTAAGCCTACTTCAGGGCTAATAATATCATCGTGTAGAAGAAGGTCTGCGGACTGTTCGTCGAATAATGTCGAAGCTTTTCCGCGATCATCATCACCACCATCGTGTCCTTGCTGTTTCTAGAAGGAGTCTCTAGGAAAAAAAAAATAAGGCCTACAAATGTCCACTGAGGACGAAAAAAAGGGTTTATTACACACGATGTTTCTTTTAAAATGAGGGGTTAATTAGCATGTGTGTGTGCGTGCGTCCTTTATCCAATCCAACCGGTCCAAACTGGACAAAAACGCGTGCGTAATGGTTCCAGTGAAAAAGCGCCAGACAGGCTGAAGAATAAGAGACGCGCAATAAACATGGAGCTCGTGCGCCGAGTTAAAGACAACAACAAAAAATAGGGCTAATTATCTGTTTTTTTTAAAAAAGGGATGGATGTGTCCGATCCAAGGTTAGGCCTCTGTGTTAAGGCTCATATTATGAGAGAGAGAGAGAGAAAGAAAGGTGATACACAAGAGACCGATCAGACACCATAAATCCCAATTTGTCCGGGGATCAGACAGGATGAAATTAGGATTCACGTGAAAACAAGCAGCTTTACTTACATGTTCCTGGTGGTGTTGGCTCACAGCTGTGCACGGACCCGGACTGGAAATGCTCCTCTTAAGTGGCTGGCAGATGGATGTGGATTTGCCTCTCTCTCGCCTCTGGCACCCCTCTCTGCTCGCTTCTCGTTCGCCTGCCTTATAAAGCCGAGGAGGATGTCTGTGTCTCTGAGATGTGTCCTCTTCTCTATAGGCACACACGCACACACAAAAAAGCCCAGTCTCTTTTCTTCGTCCTTCTCTTTGCGATGCGGCACCTGCGGCTGAAACTAGTCCCTCGGAGTCGGCGGTGGAGGTGGAGTAAACAGCCGCCTGGATTAGCTGGACAAAGATGGCTCGCTGACGTCAGCCGTGGCGAGCTTCATGTTGAAATGGGTGGCCTGCTAGAGGACTACAAACAGGCTGTTTTAATAGCCCGGACAGAGGTGGTTTTATTTGTAGATACTTTTAATAGAAGTATAAATATGTTTCATTTAGAGGCATCGCATGTTAGGATCGTGTTTGGGCGTTAAGCTCCTTTAACAGAGCTTATTTTGATGGCAGGTCTGTGTGTCAACAAAATGGCGTTCATCTAGAGGGGGTGTGGCGAGCTTCACAGTAAGTGCCTGGTTATCATTCATAGTAAATATGGACAGAGATGGAGAGGAGAGGAAAGACACCCGGGAGCTGTTTATTAAGCTTTTTGTTTGAAGAACAAGGCTTCAATATTACATCAGTGTGATACAGTAAATTAATAATTAATGTGAGGAGAGTTTGAGCTCGGGGCCTTTCCTGCTCCCTCGGGGGCCCAAGAGTAAAAACAAAAATCTAGGAATCATAAAAAATATTCTTAGTATGAATTCAACAATTTTAGAATAATCAAGATGAGTCATACTCACTGACTTTTCCTACCAGAAAAAGTTAAATCAAAATTATGATCAGTGTATGATGACCCATTACACCGGTCCATAACATGCAAGCCATGAGGAAATATGTACAAAGGCTTTCCCTTCATTTGTTAATGTGAACTAAATTTCTGTTTTAACATTTGAGTGCCCTTCTTCCCACTAATCTTGAATCTATTATCTTCATAGATGATGCCAGAAAGACATGAATAAAAGATGATAATGTTTTTAAGAGGCAGAATTTCTTGATGAATAATTTTGTCATTTGCAGTAAATGTAGATAGTGATGTAGTGGAGAGTAAAGACACCTGAAAGCAGTTTACCAACCTTTTGTCAGAAGAACAAGGTTTCACTATTATTTCAGGCTGTATTACATTCAGTACAGCACAGTAAACTGGGTAAGTCTGGCATAATTACTGTGAGCATATTATGATCTACAGCTTGGTTCTTGGGGCCCCGGGGACCCTTCCTGCTCCCTGAGGAGGGTCCTAGAGTTTCACAAGCAAAGTGAAAACAAAATCGACCAATCATTATAAATTAATGAAAGGATGGATTAAACATTTTGGTTCCTATTAGATGATTCATACACACTAACTTTACTTTTTACAAAGCCATACTCAAATATAATCACAATATGTTTTGTTTTGTTTTGTCTTTTTAAATTTTATCGTGTGTATCAAATTTTGTTTTTTTTTAAGTGCCCCTTCTCTTGCATTTGGTCGTACCCCCCTTCCATGACATTTCGGGGTCAAAAGTGACCGGTGTGCTTTACAAAGTGATATCTCTGGAACCCCTTATCCAATTTTGATGGTTGACATCTCATTTGAACAGTCAAAGCAAGTAAAATCAAGGGGTGTCAGACAGAATGACACCAGGGCTGAATTTCATGATCTAATTTTGGAGTAAGTTCAAAGATAGTTGCCATGTAGGGTGTGTTTACTGGAGATGGCAATGCTTTAGTTAGTCTTGTAGCTGAGATTCTCCCGTTCCAATGATGTATGGGATGTATAGATTTGATACAGGCAAGCCAGTTTTTGTTCAGTATATAATCCGGATGCATCAGTCGACCCATCAAGTTTAGCACTGACTGCATTCACTGCGATGAATATAAAAGAAGACACTTATAATGTTTTCATCAATAAACACTTACTGAAAAAGAAAAAAAAAGACCATATCAGAACATCAACATGGCTTGTGTGTGTCTGTGTATGTGTGTGCGTGCATGTGTGTGTGTATCCACACACATAGTTGGCAATGCACAGTTGTGGTTGAATGTTCCTTACAGATGTAGGCATGGCACTTCTGACAGGCCTGACTAGGTTGTCTGTCTCAAGGAGCACAGAGGTCGCACCTCTTCCTTTATCTGACCTTGGCAGGGGGCTGTTGGGGGAGTGTCTGGAGTGTTCTGCACTCTCTTTACCAGACTGGCAGAGGTTGTTGTGTAGGGAAGGTGCCGTTGGACGACTGGAGTCTCTGACCTCTCTGACAGAAAATCACCTCATCAGTAGCCTACCTATTGTGTCAATGAGTCAAATAAGAGCAAGGCACAAATATATATACATGAGAGACAGAAAGGGAGGGGCATATAGTGCAAGAAGGTGAGAGGTTTTTCTTTAGAGCTTGCACCTGTGAGAAGATATGATACATTCTATCATATAGCACGAGAAAGTGAGAGGTTCCCGTAACCTGGAGTAAATTGTTGTGTGTGTGTGTGCGCGCGAGTGAGAGAGTGTGTGTGTGTGTGTGTGTGGAGATGTTTTCCATCTGCAGAATAAACATAATTTACTCATACCCATTCATTCCTTATGGCGGTCACTTTTGACCCGATATATCATAGAAGTTACACTGTTGAATAAATCACTCAAAAGTGGTGTGGTGATCATCAATTGTATATGTTCAGAGGCCTAGTGTGGAGGATAACATCAGGTCTTGAGGCAATTGGATGAAAAACACAATATTTATGATTTTACAAAAAGTCACTCGGTCACATTTGACCCGAAATGCAAGAGAAGGGTTAAGTGCCCTTCTTGGCAGTAGTTTTGAATCTTTTTACTTCACAGTTGATGCCAGAAAGTCATAAGTAAAAGATGATAATGTTTTTAAGAGCTAGACCATGTTGAATTACTGTACCATAAACCCCAAAAGAGTGGAAACTACTGTCACCTAATACAGGATCTAATCAATAATCTGTACATCAATGAGCCTCAGCAGGTTTTTTCTTTGGGCCCATTTCATGCAGAAAAGCCAACATGTCTGGAACAGGAATATCCATGAAGTAGAAAAAGATGTCCTCTATATAGACAGGTGTTTAAATACTTGAACACTGTGTCTCTCATAGACACAGTTTCATTATAATTAAGACAATATTGGTAGATATACTTAATTGTGTATATTTGTGTTGTACATCAGTGTTTAATGTTGTGCTGGTAACGAACAGTGAAGGAATCCCTCACCTGGTTAAATTTAATCACTCAAACATCTAGTCACATTTTGAACCTACTAAACCGAACTTAACCTCACTCGACACATCAGTTGGCTTTTGATGCAGCAGTAGTCTCATAGGTGGAAGTAAATTACACAGGCTGAAATCACATGAGAGTTTGTGCATCTGCTCTCAATCGTACTAATGAACTCTTGCCTGACCAAATACATCCTTTCTGGAACCACACAATACATACAAGCCTTATATATATTGTGTGTTTCCAGAAAGGATGCAGGTTCAATCTTGTGGTAGGGTGATGTTGAGGTAACGTATATATGATGTGTATTCTAGGAGCCCACATGGTGGTGCCATAGGATACCACATCCCAAGAACGTAGGTGCAGCAGTACAGACGAGCTGTAAAGAAAATCATTGTCACACATAACCTGTCACTATTTCTCCCACACTGTGGATGTGGGAAGCATTGCATTATATAGGAGATACATGCACACTCATTACATTACCAAAATGCATCCCACTTGTTAACCTGCCATCCCTGTTCTCCATTCCTACTGGCAAAGAGAGTGCAAGGGCAGAGGGGTTGTTGAATTGAATATGCAAGTCTAGTCTGCCTGACTCATTGATCTTTCATCTGACAGAGGTTTGTTCAAATTACCCTCAATGGCCCTGCCCACAGCTCTGATATATCAGTAGCCTCACTGTACTGTGTATTGATAAATCCATGGTGTTGTCCGTCGGGCTGGACTAGCAGACAGATTTGTAATTGTGCCTTTTTTCCTCTCAGTCCTGTCCTTCTGTCAGTATAATTTTGGATCTATAATACTGTCTAAGCTACATACTATAACTATTCAATTCTATACAATTACAATTGTATCCTGTAGTATTCCTATATTTCACTCAGTAGTGTATGTGCCACAGAAAATACACACCCACAGACCAAGCCGAAATATTTTAGGAGAGACATGACTAGATATAGTTTTTACTATAGATGCTAGGTGTGACCTGGGAGTGGTGCAGGTAATGTGACCAAGGAAGTGAACCTGCACTAACTGCATCACCCTCAGCTGCTTCAGTTACATAATTCGAGGTGATGTTTATATCGTCAGTTGCAACAAGGCCAATGGCTGGACACACTACTTACACTCAGTAGCCATTTTTATAGGTACATCTGTAATGCAATTCAATGCAACTGCTCTGCCATAAAGTCTGTCTTTATGATAGACTTTATGGTGATGTCTGCAATTTTGTGAACACTGTCATAAAAGTGTTAATTAAATTATGTTATAGCAATGAAGTCATAGTCATTGTTGGTGTGGCTGCATTATTTTGAGAGGTGTTTCTAATATTCTGCCACCCCTCAGTATTCTGGAGTCCAATACAACACCAACACTATGACCTCAGTAATAAACATAGTCGAATTTACGCATTTCTGAACATTATGAGCTTCAAAAAGATGGCTGCCACTGTGTGTATATTGCACAGCTCAACCATGCAAGTCTTGATCTATAATTGATCAAAGCCTTGAGCCGTGACATGATACCCCTGCCCCCACAGTTCTTCTGCTCCAAGAGTAAAATATTAGTAGAGAGATTTTAAGACTGGAATTTTTTGCTCAGACATGATGAAACACATTGACACCAAACATAAAAGTCTAGTCTGGACAAAACTGGCAAAACCTTACCCCAGACTATAAAAGAGTATAAATATCAACCTTAATATTTCAGTTGAGTCTCATGGATTTGCCCTTACTTGACATCGCCACGTGTTTTCCCGTCTTATGTGGATCTACTGGAGGGAATTTTGCACACTTTGAGATGAAACACAGTCAAAGAAATGGTTGCAACAGAGCTGGGAAATTTATTTTTTTGTTTAAAAGTGCCTTTACAGTACCCCATGAGGTATACAATTTTGATGAGACGAGACGTGAGGTTGTCAATGACTGACTGAAAGGTTTTGTGTATAAGACATTATCATATGGAGTTACACCCACTGTAAGAACAAACAGTTTCAGAATCTCGATTTCATGGCACAATCTAGTGACAACAGGAAAAAAAAGAACGATGAATGCAGGAATAATGCTTTACATGATAAAATCCTGGCATTTAAAACTGAGGATTTCATTCACAGTTGTGGTCCTATTTTGCATCTGCTCACGTTCCAACAATCACAATCGTGCGGCACCAAAACTCTCCCTTAGCCCCTCAAAAGCCTGAAGCACAAATGTCTAAACAACCAAATAAAACATCCCTGGTGAGGTTCTCAACTTTCTAAAATAAACCTTTCTACATATTGCTTTTTTTTTTTTGGATGCATTTGTGCAAAAAATCTCAGTGACAATTAACGCTAACCAAAAGTAAACCCATACACACCTGGGACATGACTAACTGGTTTCGTGTAAGGAGTGATATTGCACTGCTTTTCAAAAAACAAAAGGTTATACTGGTGCCAGACATCTGTCAGTACACCCATGATACAGGCACCCACTGTGGGGTGGAGGTGGCGCGCTCCATGGCCTCCTCCACACCTTTCACGCTTTCATCCACGTCGTTGTTGACGAGAACCACATCAAAGAAGTGTCTATATGTGGCCGAAATGGCATCGGACTCTTTCTGGATCATCTGCAGGTTTTCCGTCTGGAGGACAAGACAGAAGATTAGCAGTTGTTGGCTGACAAAATGTTGTGTTTCAAAGTGCATTCAGACATAGATTTAGCACCTGGGCAGCTGTGTTGGTCGGAGCGATGAACACCACAAGAGGCGCAAAGTCAGCAGTCCGCAGGACTTTCAGGGTCTACATTAAAATGTTCAAAAAAGAAAGAAGAGCAGAATTAGTTCGACTGATTAACTGCATGGGAACAGCTGGTATAGAGATAACATTTAGCCACCAAGGGTGCACCTTTAATAATAAAGGGATACTTTTTTTGGGTGAAGTATTCAATGGCATTGTTATCACTGGGTTCAGTAGCAGCTCAGTGTAGGCAGATACACCCTTTACTTCACCAAAGACAGATAGTAGTCTAACTTACCTACACATTTTAATTCATGAATTTATATTGCTTATTTACACTTTCATTTTTAATGAAAGAAATAAGGTGATGTACTTCAAATGTTCTGCTTTCTGTTAGTCTGCAAACAACCACAGCAGTGTAAAAAGTGGCTATTAATGATAATGTAACTGACATGCACAAAAATAAGGTTAGGCTAATGAAAGCAAAGTATTAAACACATTCAGCACAAGAGGTGAATTTTCCTACTTTTGAATTTGATCATTGTAATTCCTTTCAAACTGCTCAAAGATGCATAAAAAGCCTTTCACTTTATTTGACTCTGGGCGATGTTAAAATGTCCAGAACAAACCTGTGGTTCTATGTCCAGCAGAGCGATTTTGCCTTGCTCATGGATCTTCTGGATGGTCTCAATTTTGGTACCGAACATATTTCCCTGGAAGCTGCCGTACTCCAGTAGCTCATTTCCAGAGATGCACTTGGTCATGGCTTCATTGGAGATGAAATAATATTCCTGCCCGTTCTCCTCATCCTTGCGTTGTGGTCTGGTGGTGTCTGTGTACAAAGTTACACATGATATATGAATACATATTCAGACTTAGCCAAAGGGAGACTGGGCTTAATAGCTATTTCCCCTGAAAGAAAAAAAAAAGTCAGCTTACGTGGTGCAGGATAGGAAAATTTCTCAGGGTATTTAGTCAATAGTGCATTTTTGATATGGCTCCTTCCTACACCAGGTGCACCTAAAAAGAGAAGACATTTTCAGAGATCTTTAGTTAGATAGAGAGAAATACACACACTTAAAACTCCCTTTAAAATGTTGGATACTAAAATATATGGACAATGTAAGTTCTCTGATTTTTGAGAACATATGGATCGATGAAGAAAACATCTTACCATACCATTAAGAATTTCATACCATGAAATATAATGTAACAGAGCCAGGACACTTACCAATAAGCACCAGTGTTTTCCTTGTAAAAGCAGGGAGCCGAACCACCTCCTCATAAGAAATCACATCCAGCTGGTCAAAAACTGCAAAAGAAGAGATTGTGTTTCAGACAAGCAGCACCACTGAGAAAGCCTCCAGGAAACATGATTCCACTGATCCACTCACTCGAGCTGTGTTTAGCCAGGTACTTGTCTTTGCACTTCTTTTTCTTTCCGAACGGGCTGCAGGACTGACTGCCCTCTCTGGCCTTGCTTTTACTGGCCACCCTCCTGCAGGAAAAAAGAGATTTAGGTCGAGCTGGGAACATTTTGGCTCAGTTAAGTGGTCTGTGCTGATGTAGCACTTTATGTCAATCTTTGGCATGTCATGGGAAGTGCGACCTCCTACTGCAGATAGTATGACAGAGCTGTTTACCATTCCTGCAGCTCTGGGGAGGGTATGAGTCCAGCGAAGTCAGCAACATTGCTCTCCACTCTGCCTTGCCACCAGTTGGGATCCTGCTTGTTGATGATCTGAATGATGTCACCGGTTTGAAACTTCAGGCCTGCCTCTTTGCATGGGATGAGGTCATCCTTGGCGGGGTCATAGTCAAACTGGGCCCTCATGTACATCTGTAGATTAACAAAGAGACCATATGGTGGACTCGCTGTTTGTAAGAAAAATAAACATTTGTAATGTGTTTTTGCTGTCTGTATCACATTAGTGATAACCTGTCAACCTTAGTAATGTGTTTGATAATCTAACGTCACCTGGGTCAGCTGTGAATCCGAACTTTCAGCTAACCTTCTGTCTTTGAAACTTAAATGACAACGAACAACTTTTCCAGAGCTCCAGCTTTCTCCAGTTCATCTCTGTTATAATGGGACTTCCCAACATATATATTTGGATTCTGCCAGTGTTACTTGGGAAATTCACCCTTAAACAGAATTTACAAGTTCAAGATATGATCTCGGACAGTCTCGGACACACTGCGAAAATAAATGATTTTCCTCCAAGGTCCAATCGTGAGGTCTGATTTATCTAATCTGCAGATCTGCAGAAAGCATATAGGGGGGTAAACCAAAGCTGCATGTCAACCCAAAAGAGGTTCAGTTACAGAACAGATGTCCAGAAAATGGTGTCTGATTATCAACCTTAACTAAACTGTCAAAGATCACAGCAGGAACACATGTAAATTCACCACAGGGTAAATGACTACTATTGTTAGTAAAAGTTCATGAACATTTGTGGTTTCCCCAAGTTACTCCAGTGTCAGTTGTACTCGACATCTACTGTGTACTACGGTACAACTGGGTATACTGGAGAGGTCTGGGTCACCAAAAATGAGATTCTTTGAGCATTAAAGTATGAAAAGCGTATTAACTAAGCCTACATATTAATGGACTACAAGCTTTTAAGTAGACTACCATCACTGACCACATCAAAGATGGTACTTAATGCAGCAATAAACTGCATTAAGATGAGAGCAACAAATGAATACAAGGTTTATTTTCTTTATGGTTATTCAATTAAAGCTCTTTTAAATTCAAATGTGTTGTTAAATCAAGAGCAGTTGGAAAGCCGACAGCCATTTTTATTCCACAGGGAATAACACAAATGGCCAACGGAGGAAACGTGTTGTGGCCAGTAGATGACAGAATGAAACACGCTACTATATGTGTTTCAAGCCAAACTAGCAAATACTAATGCGTGTGATGTTCTTTTTAGATTCAAACTAATTTTATAGTCACCTGGATTGTTCATTGATTAACAGAGGTTTCACCTAATAAAGAACAAAATCCTTTTAAAAACTGAAGAGAAATGCAATCAAACTCAGATTTGTAGATTAGATCACTAAAAGTTACCATTGGATCTGAATGATAAGCTCATTGTCTCGGTTTACTCATGCAAATTTAAAGAGAGAGAACAAATATGGAAGATGAAATCACTCATAGCAAAAACACCAGGCATCACAAGACAAGAAGTGCGAATCCTTACAGGAGAAGAAGTGCAATTACCTCACAGGCTTGGGATCGACTCTGCAGGTTGGGAATGATCTTCATTGTGACTACTCCATTGGTTTCTTTCTGTATGCAAAAAGATGACTCATATTTAGCTGTACATATGCAATAATCACACAAAGATTCCTGCTGACTTCAGTGATAAAGTCTGAGTTAGAAGGCGTCAGCTTACCAGGATCTTTTGGAGCTGATCTACAGTTTGGTTCGTCACACTTCTTCCATTGATTTCTGCTATTTCGTCCCCTTCATGTAAAGACCCTGGAGAGAAGGAGAAACCAGGAGACGTGTAGTAACTACAAATAAGCTCTTGTGTGTTCCAGCTCACTCTCTGTATTGCAGTTATTATGGTCCTAATATGTGCTGGTAGATACTGAGGATTCATTCTCCTGAGAGATAAGAGACAAGAAATAAAAATAAGAACGGCAACAGAAGCACGTATCAAAATAGGCAATGCGGTAAAAATCTATTTTTTACAGATTCATACGCGTTTGAATGTTGTACAGCCTGTGTATAGGATCTATGGTATAAATGATGTGTTGAGTGAAATTAATGTCAGACATTTTATTGGAGCTTGTATTCTACAAGAACTGATCAGAACATGAGGCAAAAGAAAGCATTCTTTCTAACACACACACACACACACACACCAGGTCAGCACACAAACACTCAAACAACATCAATGTGTGATTAATTACCTTGTCTGTGGATCATGCCCCCGTGCAATATTCTGGCCACGGTGCACCTTTGTTTGTCGTTCAGCTTCAGAGTGACCCCCTACAGACAAGGATCACAGGCAGTGAGGAGGAATCAGCAACACACATATCAAAATATAAAAAGAGAGAGAGAGAGTCTGTGTGTACGTATCTGTGTGTGTGTGTGGATTCAGAGTGTGTACCATTGGCTCTGAGGGGTTCTTTTCAAATGCTACTTCTTTCATCTTGGTCAGCTCGGTGCCATTCATGTGAGCAGCACTACCATTGGTGTAAACCTCAGCTCCTTTATTCTCATAGGTTTGCATAGCCGCCTGTTTAAAACAAAAGACAACATTAATTGGTTTATCTGGCAGAAAATGAAATCAACATTGCATTAAAGCTTCCTTCATGCACAAATTCACTGTTCTAAAGATTTACAATCATGTGGACAGATCAGATCGCTGGTATGTCCAATACTGCAGTGAAAGCTTTTTTCCAACAGCTATGTTTCATTTGCAGTTTCAACATATGTTCAAGGTTGAAAATTAACCCAGTGTTATAACACCTCATTAACCACGTCCAGTGATCTGGTCCACCTGGTTCGTGTGGTCATGGATACCACCAGTCCCATCAGGTGATCACGTCAAAGAATAGCATTAATGAAAGGAAGGTGATTCTTCTTAGCCAAACTTACAAAGTGTAGTGTTTGAATGAATGTTCAGAGTTTGCAATATAAATCAAAGAAGAGACGAAAAGAAGGCTGGCTTTGTGAATTCATCCTGTGCTTTTACACTTAAATAGACAGAACAGTCCAAAAGCAGGAAATCCCCAGAAAGTTTCCATGCCTCCTTTATGGTGACAACAAAGATGGTCTCTAGTCCAGATTGACATCAGAGAGAAGATCTGTGTATTTTTTTAAAGCTATATGACAAAGACTCCTCTGACAAATAAAGACAACACTATCTTTGAGAAGCCACATTAAATGTATTAAGTACAAGATAAAGTACTTCATAATGATTCCCTTGGGAGAAAATTTGCATCCCCTGCGTAGCACTCAAGCTTGATGTAGAACAATGGATGCATGATATCAAACAGCACATAAAGTGGTCACTGAACTGACATCAGACAGGATTACCTGCATCAGCAAAAACTTTCTGCGTGAAAATGACACATCAGCACTGCTTCAGCAAAAAAAAAAAACACTATCTATCTTCCAGCATCAGCACTACAATAAACCAATAAATATCATTATCGCCCTCCTTCTCCTCCTCGCCTATAACCTCAGCCCTGAAATACTGTGCAGAACAGCAGTTTGATTTGTGACTTCTGCAATTTATACGGTAGGATTATTTCTATTATGAGTTTCATTTATGTCCTCTTCATTAAATACATGTATTTTTGGTAAGATTGTCTTTAATGTAAAAAAATCTTCAATCTTCATTTCTGTGAATAATAACAATAAGAATATGATGTTCTTATTGTGTTAGACACTGTGAGTCATAACTGGATGCATGAGTCATGAAAGTTCATGCAGTTGTTTTTCTGCGCAACATGATAGTTATTTACCAGCCTTGTGCAGTCATGTCAGAACTATACAGTACCAGAAGGTGTTTGGACCACAGTGAACAGATGAAATTACATCCTCTGAGGAAAGGAATCCGTACAGCAATTTGGCTACAGATAAAATAAAATCATCACATATTTATCCTGAAACACCACACAGTCATTTCTGGCTGTGAAATCCTAAGGTGTCACACTTCTCTATTCTTAGAGCAAAACATTTCCATCTGGAGCTGCTGCGAGAACAACAGCGAATTCATTTTGTGAATCCGCATGTGTGTGATCTTATGAGAAGTGTAAATGAAACTTGATGAAAACCTTGTTTTATCAGCTGGTCCAGTGTATAATGACATTTTCCCCTGGAATTTTGAGAAACTATCCCGTGGCCCCATTAACTGTTATTATTATTGTTATTATAAACCTATATTCTTTATAGTACTGGGTAGTTTTCCTCAATGCACAGAGCAGGAGATTTCCTCTCAACAAAGTGACGACGCTCAGGAGTAAGCAGGAAGGAAACTGACAAGGATCAGTCTAAAGGCCAGACATTATCACTGTGATAATCAACCGACGCTATCTGAGGAATATCGACAGATTTCTCTCGTGCAGCAGAGGAAGGAAGTCTTACCACTACATGTTAACACATCTGATTAGGTTTGAACTGGCGCTAAAAGCCTGTTTTAATTAAATGTGTCTCATCATCAGCTCTTATCACTCACGCTATCGGATAACAAAGAAATAAGCACATGATTAAAGGATATTCCTCTGGTTTGTGACAATGTGTCCCAATCACTGTTAACAGTCACTCGCCACTGCGACTGGGGTCAGGAAGTCCTTTCAGAAACTTGAATGCCAGCTGTGGGTGTGGACAAGCAACAGGATAAACAAAGAGCCGGGTGGAAGGCGAGATGCATTCAGGAAAGAGCAGAGCGCTTCCTGTTGTGGATATTTACTCATTTCATCTAAAGATGATGTTTGGCTGTATTTAAAACAGATCAAACCGAGTGTGATAACCTTCATCTCTAGATAAGATAATTAAAATCTATATCTATTGTTCTACCTGCTTATCTCCATCTACAGTGGTACCATGATCTAATGTGACTGATTACATTATAACACAGTCTGTCTCCTTCTCATCTGCTCTTTCTCATGAGAGAGACATTAATTATTAATCCTTTCCCGCTGTAGGATTTAGGGTGGATCTCCTGCCAACAGCCAAAGAAGTATTGATTTCTTGAAGGTACACAGTAGGAGATCAATATTTGACCCAGATGAAACTCAGTCCATTTAAAAAGAAACAAACAGTGTGGGTAATGAGCCGATCAGACAAATTCCAAATCTTTAACAACTACAAACCTCTTTGAACACAGACTGGAAGAACTCGGATAGATTACACAGAGATAACTGAAAGGGCAGTTGAACACAGGGATGGGAATCTACAACTAGAAACACTGAGAACTGGTTCCAAACTGTCAGGTCCGATCGTTTGCCTCCGAGCTTCTCAGTCCCATTTATCCACGCCGGCATGTTTTACTGACAGCTGCACATTGCAAAACAGTGATGTCAAACTCATGTGTCTACGCTGCTGGAAGCTTGTAACGAGAAGGATTCATGGCAGAACTGTGATTTCATTTCACAGACAGATGTCAACAGTGCTAGTTGTGATGTCTGTAAAATGATCATTTCAACAGCAGCAGATACTGAAACATCTTTATACACAACATGGAATTAAAATATTCTCCCATTTAATCCATTTCAGATGATGACAGACGGACTGTTGCTACAGCTAAAACTGATCGGGAATCAGGTTGATAAGCATAAACAATAATGGCACTGGTGTCAATAAAATCCTATCAATTCCCATCCCTTGTTGAAAACCGTCTCATGTTTGGTCTCTTCTGACTTGCCAAAACTTATCTTGAGTCTCGAGTTTGGACATTCATTTCATGCCTGAAGCAGTGACAGCAAAAAGTAAAGCAAACATACTAAGTCCTGTAGTTGTTCTTGAGTTGAAACGCATGAATGAAAATCTATATAGGGCTGGTTCACAGTATGTCTGAAGTATGTGGAGGAGTCTCAGAGAACTTAGTGGGAGGCTGAGCTGGAACATGTACAGAACACTCACTTTACTCATTACCACACACAAGATAAAGAATCCATAAGATAAATCAGTCAGATGTAAAATGTACACCCATACCACAATACGACCAACATTACACAACAGTGAGATAATGCACCGCGTGACCTCACATAAAGGCCCTGATTTCACCAATCAGCACTGAGCAGAAGGACACTCTGTATCTCAAGGCTATTGAACTGCAGACTGCTGATGTCAGGAGTGGAGTTTCCTCCCTTCACTGTTTCCCTCAGTAGCTCAGTGCTGACTTATCAGTTTCAGAGAAGAAGTTTAGCACAAAGAGTTCCCTCGGTGGAACTGGCTGCCAAACTTGAGGCCTGGAGGTCGTTGAGGATTTGAGTGGAAGCCGGTTTGAACTACTTTGTGGTCGTACATGTGAGGCAAAGCTTCAAGGCAAAAGTCAGACGTTTCGCAGCATAATCCGGTGTGAAGTTTACACCCAAAACAAGAGTCTGGTACAGGGTGATGTGGTAAACAACCTGCTTGGCCTCAGCTGACTGTTGACACTAATGTCTCAGCAGCATTTCTGCAATAGCTGGAGGCAACATTACACAGCACTGAGACACACTGGACTGTCACTAACTTTATTCTCCATCTGTCTCACATATTTCATATTGCATAACACTGGCCTCAAAATAGGCCTGCAGACTTCACTGCCACGGTTAAACATCTTAACATGACTATTATGGGATTAATACATTACCATTGCTATGACTCTGCACTGCTTACAGGCTTATGGTCACATGATGACAGCTAGAAATATGGAAAGTCTGACATGTGATGCAGCCATTTCCTTATTCGTCGAATGATTCCATACGTAGTTTTGAGGGAGAAATGCAGAAGCGAAATTGCAAATGCAACGTCTACAACTAAAGCTGAGTGAGCAACGCTGAGCAGTGCCGCGGTTCCTAACACACACACACACACACACACACACACACACCAGCTGATGTGAGGAGAAAGATCTGCATGTTCTTTGTTTCAGCCTTCAACACAGTCAGATGCTGCAAGTTGGGTTATGAAAACAACCACTGGGTCTATTTTTAGAGATCTTGTCGAGGGGACAAAAAACATGTGGCCCCATCTCCCGGAAGCAAACATGCACAACAAAATGTGAGGTGCACAAAATAAAGAATGTGAAGAAAAAAAAACGAGATCCTACCTTGTCAGACTTTGGTTTGTTTTGAAGGAGCTGCTCCAGGTAGAGGTCTGAGAGGGCTGTCCGGACGCTGTTGACAGACTCCAGGATGACGGCAGGTTCGTTTTTATTGGATTTTAACGTCATCTTTTCCCTGTTAGGTGGAGAGAGAGAGAGAGGGAAAAAAAACACCCTGTGAACCCGATCTGTGCCCTCTCGATCAAAGTCCGCGAGAGGCTGGACGACGAAGCTCGAGGTGGATGAGAGATAAGAAAGACTGCTGGTGTGATAAGTGAGATGAAAGTCCAAGGTTGTGATCAGCAGCAGGTGAGATGCATGAAGTGTATGAGCTGCTGGACACCGCTGACAAAGCAAGTAAACATGGATCTGACTGACTGCTCGGAGGAGGCAGGCTCCTGCTGCCTTCACGTGACCACGGCGAGCTCCCAAATCACAGCACTCCGGTTGTTTATGTTGCCGTGCGTTGAGCTGTGTCGACACGGAAATGAAAGCACAACATTCACTGCTGTATATTATACCTTTACATATGTTCACTCATGTACTATGTTTTCTGTCTTTCAATAAAATAAGAAAGTAAACTGTAGTATAAGAATCACTTCAAACAAATATATACTTTGATACTTAGTTGCCTTGTTCTGTTCCAGTCGTTTATTACCCTTAACCCTTTTATATTCATATTGTTTTATACGACTAGAACCCCTTTGATTTCAGTGTGAGAGTGGACTAATAACAATTATAGTTTATTGCTGAACAATGTCTCATTAATTAAAAGCACACTCCGCTTTCATGTTTCTCACTTTAAGCAGTAGGTAGACACTCAGCGCAAAAATGAAATGTTCCGACAGTACCTGAACGCAACATTACCGCAGCGCTCTCAGCAGGGCCGCGCTAACAGGCAGGAAGCAGAATAACGGAGTCCTGTTGACGCTACTGCCAGCTGATCACGTGGAAACATGTCCATGACAGGATCAGTTTAAACACAGGAGTACAACAGTTGTTGTTGTTATTATTATTATTATTATTATTATTATTATTATTATTATTATTATTATTATTATTATTATTATTGTTGTTGTTGTTGTTGTTGTTGTTGTTGTTATTATTATTACACTCCTTGAATTATATATTATTTGATCATCCACATATTGATACAAGTCTCTTTAATATTAGCCCTGGTCCCATGACATAAAGTATATTTCCATAGATACAACATTAAAAAGCAGTCACACCCTTTTTTTGCAAGCCCACAAGGGTATAAGTGTAGAGACATATACTGTGTTTACACATAAAACACATAAGCTGCACATTAAGTTCCTGAGACAGCACAAAAGCCTAATTATCCATATACCAAAGGAGAGGGCATACACATGATTTATGTTTGGTATATGCAAAAGGGCATTCTTTACTTTGACTATATGTACAAATCACTCCTGTGTCTGTATGACCTCAATGTCACCTCAAAATTCTTCATCCTTTTTCTACAAATGACACCTTCATGACAAATTCAGAAGCATGACTCAGAGTGGAAAAAATATTGGCTGGAGGGTGTCTCTTCCTTGATGTTACACTTAATAACAAGTTCGATCTGTTTGGGTGCTCCATCATGTTGTGACGAATGTTCTTCTGTTAAACTAACTGAATGTTTTGGGAAAAGCAGTAGGGCCAAGACTAAGCAGAGCCCCTTCATTGGCTGGTAACTGGGGAAAAAGGAGAGAGGTATTCAGCCACTCCTTAAACAATGGAGACAAAAGCAGAACCTGTGACAATAGCTACCTGTGATAGAATGCATCAAGTTACCTTAGTAGAAAAGGCCTGACTTGCAGACAGGTGAGAAGCAAATGTTATTTGCTATTTTACAGCTAATTTAGTTAACTAGTTAATCTGTTTTATCAGTGTCTTGTTGCATCACTAATGTCTCAGTTACTCCCCATCTGGCCACTAGTTTCCCTCAGAGGTTCCAATATCTTCCAGCTGAAGTCAGCTTAAAATATTAACCTTCAGGCTTTTTGGCACAAGAAAATACCATATATTATTATGTTTATGCCATGTGTTTAAAGAGTGTAACTAGTTATGATCTTTATCCGTAGAAGTAATATTTGATCTGTCACATAGGAAAAGCTGAGGTATGGCTATTGAAATCAATGAAGGCTGCATTTCTTTAACCTGCTCAGGTTTCAGGGTGCTGCTAATGTGCATGCTGGCTTACTGGGGCTCATGAATAGAACAGAGCCATTGTTATGGCTAAATGTCTGCTGTGAAAAAGGCTTATTGTCTCAGCCGTCACCTACTAATTACATTGATCATGGGATGAGACGTGTTGAGCTCAAGGCGGCCGCCACCCTGGCTGAACTTCTGTCATTTTTCATGCACTTTGCTCTTATAATCTCATACAGTTTGTCTGACACCTGCCCGTATTTGTTGCTGACTATAAGCTTGAATTCATAACAGGCAAAGACTGGTTTGTCTGCTACTCGTGAGTATCACCAAAGGAAGGAAAGAGGGGGAAACTATATTTTCTGTGCAATAAACAGTGAAAACATAATGGATATATTTAAATATCTAAGAAAAGAAACAAGGTCACGGAGGCCTCCCAAATTAAAGGAAAACATACGGTTGATTTAAATTCATGTAGTGAAGAAACTGAGCATTGTGTTCTTCTCTTCTCTTAAAAAGCTGTCATATTTGGCACATTCTTACTATTCAATTACTATTCAAAATGCTTTCTTTTGTGAACAGTTATCACCTAGTTGGTGAGACTATCTTGAGTTTCGTGTTTTATGCTCTTGAATATGAACTGTCGGCACGCTCAACTGACGGTAGAGGGCAGCATTACGCTTCGTAACGCATAACCCGCCGGTAATACGAATAAGAAGAAGAAGTATAAGCTTGCGAGTACGGCGAGTCACCTGTGCCAAAACGCCACATTAGTGGGCGGATGTGGTTAATAGTCACCAAACTAACACCAGAGGCGGAACAGGGATGTGCAGCGTTTAATGATTAATCTTGTCTTATATTAGATGTTTCTATGAGATTAAAGTTTGACTTGTGTTCGTCAAGGTTGCGTGCACTTTTATAACGACACGGTGATCTGTTAAGAAATAAGAGGACTTGTCATCTAAAGTGTTGGGTGCACTGATCACAGCGGTCGTGTTTACGGGATGCTGAGCTGGTTGAATGTGAAGCTGAGACCTGCCTTGAAGCAGGTTCAGACGCTGTCTGGTCCCATATGGAGACACAAGCTGCAGGTCCGCGCGTGCTCTGCGCGTCCAGCCACTTTTCAGCTACTTCAGGACTGTCTCGGTGAGTTCAAGTACATTTAATCATCTGTGTGGAAAAAACTCACTATTAACACGTGCTTATGAAATGATCAGAGCTCAACTATGGAGGAATGTCCATGCATTTTAACTACGTGTGGCTGAGGGATCATTGTCGATCTGAGGCTTCATTCAACTCCAAGACCTTCCAGAGGAACCTGGACACCGGGACCATAGACCTGAGCATCCGCCCCGACAGAACATGTGTGGAGGATGATCAACTGGTTGTCACATGTGAGTCAGTCATACACACAGATCAACCTAAGCTGTCATCTGCAAATGCAAGGGTGGGCGGGCTGAGGTGGTCTTTTGAAAGTCCTGTCAAGTCATGATTCACTATCTGCACCTCAGAATAGATCATTCAAAATAAATGCATCCTAATGACACACTGATAAAGTCATTATTAGGGGTTGGATTATAACCAGACAAATGCCCAGCCCAACTTGGTAATTCATTGCAAACCCTTCATGACAATAGTACAATATCAACTAAGGTGGGTCCTGCAGTATTGCATAATGTTGAGGTGTTCTGCCAAAATTTGTATTAAATACTATAGTCTATTTTGTCTTTGCCACTTTTTGCTCATTTCCTGCATATTATATAAACTGTGTTTAATCAAATTGCTGCAAACGGACACACAGTAAACCTAGGGTCAGGTAAAACTCCACTGTAGCAGTACTGGTTAGTCTGTGGGTGTTCAATGAAACTGCTACATATATTTCTGCTGTCTGCGCTGTATTGGGTGAACACAGTTTTAACAGTTTATCTGGCCATGCATTTATGACATTTAAAGAATAACTAGCTTTGAAAATTGTTTCGCATGTTCCTACTGCTTTGATGTGCTCCATTGTGCATAAAAAATAATGTTTTTAGTGCATGATAATAAAAGTCAGAAGCTCATTTAAATACAGTTGAATGCAATATATGTAATGTGCACTTGGCACAGTATGTCTTACAACACATTTATTAAATAATCCATCATCAAAAGTTATGGGATCATAAGCACCAAGAAAACTGATAAAAGATGAAATTGAATACATGTAACATGAGGTCAATGATTTACTTTTAGTAAGCCAGTACACTAAAGTGGTGGACTTTTCCCTTTGTGATGATGTTGCTTTGTTGTATTTACTCTGTTGTCAAGTAATCATTCAGGTGACATCATCCTGACACCCCGGACTGTTGCACAGCATAAATAAATATAAAAAATTTTGGTGCACATGGACCCCATTCTATGGACACATCACTAGATGGACACAATGAAAGAGAAATGTAAAAGTCCTGGCTTTGAAATCTATTTGGTACTTGTGCAGCTGTGTCCAGTAAAGGTGACTTCCAAGTAGAGCTGCAAGGATTAGTCGATAAATCCATTAGTTGATCAGAGGAAATTAATTGCCAGCTGTTTTGATAATCAATTAATTGTTCAGGTCATTTTTCAAGCAAAAATGCCAAACATTTGCTTCTTCTGGCTTCTTAAACAGAAGAATGTTTTTTGGCAAATGAAGGCTCTGGACAGTTCATTGGACAAAGGGGTAATTTGAAGATGTCACTTTGGGCTCTAGGAAATTCATTTTTCACATTATTTTTGACATTTTATCGACGAAACCATCTTGAAAATGATGGGATGATTAATCAAGAATGAAAATAATCTTTAGTTGCAGCCATACCTCCGTGTCATTACTCACTGCTCTGCTCCCCCAAGAGGCCCCAGCAGGCAGAGTGGAACTAGCTTGACCAGCACCAACCCCCAACGGGCCGGAGCCATCCCTTATTCTGTCTCCAGCAGCAGCCTGCTCTGGCACACAAGGAGGAAAATCAGCCATGTGGGATTTAGCTGCCTTTTTTTTTTTGGAGTAAGAGGTATAAATGGTCCCACAGTAGCCAGGTGTGGAAAAGAAAACAGGTGTTGGTGTCCCCTGTCAGCTGCTCATGTGTGTACCCTCATATTTCCCCATACCTTGTGACCCCACAGCCCAACTTCAGTCAAGTCTGGCATGAGCAGGAATATAATTATAGCACTAGAACATTCAGTTTTTTTTTTAAATAGGGAGCATGATGTGACTAAGCAAATAGCATCACTGCAAACTGTTAATACCACAGCAGCGCAGGCAGAGTGTGGCAAACTAGAGAGACCCATGCTTTCTATCTGTTGTCATCTGTCTGGTTTATGCTGCTGACTTCAGACTGGCTGGTGCCTGCCTGTGGGCTGCTGGGATCCAGCAGTTTTTTGGATGCTGCACTTGTTTATATGTCTGCACAAGAGTGACACTGAACCTTATATAAACTGACAAATGAGGACAGTTGATGATGCACATGCTCCTGTGGGCAAACTGGCCTCTGTGCCTCTCCATGTTACTGTTGCATATTCAAGGTCAGCTGAGTCAGGGCGTGCACACCCTATCCATGAACATTGGCCCTCACAGACTTGGCTTGCTAATTGCTTAAGATCCAGCAGATCCACTCATTTGCTGTATTCTTACAGTGCATGTAGATAATAATCTTTTATGAGCTGTCCTTTATAACCTGATGTCCTCCAGTACGGAGGTTATTCTGAGCTTCTTCCATTTGTGTTTCGGTTCATGCGCATTGTGTAAAATAAAGATAAAACACTATTTAGCTAAACTTAATCATTGTTATACTTTACTAAACCAGCAATGTGATTCAGAAAAAAAATATTCTGTAAAGTACTTAGTCACTTTGTAACAGGGCTGAATTAAGCAACCAGGGAGGCTTGGGCGAAATTGAGCTGTGGGCCCCTGAGTAGACATGATCGAGACACTTTAATGCCCTCATCATTATTGTGTAATTTAGTGCGTTTTCCAAACAAATTTAATCAAATTACTAAAGGACTAAAAAACAAATAGTGTCTGGGGCTCTGGAGCAGTGAATCAGTTTTGCTTCTTAACTTTCCCAATCAACATTTCATGTGTGCATTGTTAGTATTTAACAATAAATACACAAATAATTTTAGCAATATTTTTCCAATAATAGTTTCCAATATGCTTCAAGCTTCCATCAATCAACCTCAGGTCAAGTCAACATCAGGCCTACCTCATGTACCTGATAACAATGCTTTGTATTTCTGTGTCTCAGGGCCTGGTGGTCATGTGTCAAAGTACAGCCTGAGCTGGCTGGCTGAGAACAGCTATGAAGTAAAGAAGCGCAGCACCGTCCAGCCACGCATCCTTTGGAATTCAGACATCTATAAAAAGGCAAACATACCTTCTGTCAAATGGGACACGTTCATGAGCAGCAATGATGAACTGAAGAAGTTTCTTCAAAGCTATGTTCTGTATGGGATCGGCTTTGTAGACGATGTCCCAGCTACAGTTGAGGCCACAGAGGAAGTTGCCCAGAGGGTCAGTCTCATCAGGTACTAAGTTTTTCTTGGCCTGTGCTGCAGTTAAACCCTGCTTCTTGTTCACTCCGTCCTAATCCATTTTTGTTTTGTGCGTTCCTGATCCACAAGGGAGACTACATATGGAAAAATGTGGTGCTTTACTTCAGATCTTGCCAGAGGAGACACTGCCTACACCCAGCTGGCTCTGGACCGTCACACTGACACGACATATTTCCAGGAACCATGTGGGTAGGTGCAGGAGAGATGGACTGATGTAGGATTCCAAAACAGCCCCAATACAATGGAAGTGAAAGGATAATCCACACACCTCAGTGGCAACAGTTAGAATTATAAAGAGTTTGAATGTTATATTTTTAAAGAGACCCAAGAAAAATTTGCAAACCAGGCAGCAGCTTTAAAAAAAAAAAAAACAGCATATTGATTGTTGTTGCAGCATCCAGGTTTTTCACTGCCTCAAGCATGAGGGAACTGGGGGAAGGACACTGCTTGTGGATGGCTTCTACGCTGCTGAGAAATTACGCCAGCGGTCTCCTGAAAACTTTGAGCTGCTCGCCCGTGTGCCCGTCTGGCACGAGTACATTGAAAAGTTTGACAACCAGCAAAACCACATAGCAGGCATCGGCCCTGTGCTCAACGTCTATCCTTGGAACAACGAAACTTACATGATCAGGTACGTCACAGCTTAGATTTGTCAGTTCACTCTTGTTTGTGCTGTAGTGAATTATGAGGCAGCGTATTTACATGTTTACTGTTATATTTTGAGCTATTATCATTTCTCTTATGCATAATTTTATAAACATTTGTAATGATTGTAATTTACTATTATCACTTCTCTAGATGGCTACTGCTGCAAAATACATTCTGTGGCAAACTTGTCCTTACTAAGAGTTGGATTTGTAGTGCCTCTGTAGTTAGTTAGTATTGATAGTCATTTATTATTTTTTTATTTCGTGTTTTTTAAAGTAATATTCTATACTTTTAAAGGACCAATGAAATATTTTAATCTTCAAATCAGCAACAAGATCTTTGTGTCTTTTCTTTCAACAGATACAACAACTATGACCGATCGATGATAAACGCAGTCCCCCATGACCTTGTTCAGCGATGGTATGTGGCACATCGAGAGCTGACAGCAGAACTGAGGCGGCCAGAGAACGAGCTGTGGGTGAAACTGAATCCTGGGAAAGTAAGAAAGCTACACTTCTTCAAAGGAGGGGCTGCCACTAAATCTTTACATTCAAAAAATTTTAATAAAAATGTCCAAGCCAGAAAACAAATGTATGAATACCTCTTCCAATGCCACTTCCAATCAATCAATTTACAGCTGTAAGATACAAATGTAAGTGTAATTCAGTGTGTTCTAATGATTTTTACCTTCACTTCATCCTCATCAGGTGATTTTCGTAGACAACTGGCGTGTCCTGCATGGGAGGGATTCTTTCACTGGCCTGAGGCAGCTTTGTGGATGCTATTTGACCAGAGATGACGTCCTCAGCAATGCACGTGCCTTCGGTCTGCAGGCCTGATCCCGGACATGAACGTCTTTCTCTTCTGTGGCTTATCAGTTAGCCTGCAGCCTGCAGAGCAATCAGAAAGCAATGGGAATATTCATTTGCATAATTTCATAATTAATTTTTTTCCCTCATCAGTCTACACTGAATTACCCCTAAGGACAAATGAAAAACAGGATTTAAGATTTTTTTCGGCAACTTTCTAAACAGAAAAAATTGAAATCACATTGACATAAGGTATCAGTCAAAAGTTTGGACACACCTTCTCATTCAATGGTTTTTCTTTATCTTTATTATTTTCTACATTGTATATTAATACTGAACACATCAAAACTATACATTTCTCAATCAGCTTCATGAGGTATCACCTGGAATGGTTTTCAGTTAACTGTCGTGTCAGTTTGCAGACATTTTCAGGCCTCTCCAGAGATGTTGGATTGGGTTCAGTTCCACTGTCTGGCTGGGCAGAGTTGTCCCTACGCCACAGTTGTGTTGTCTTAGCTGTGTGCTTAGGGTTGTTGTCCTGTTGAAAAGTGAACTCATGATGCTGCCAGCACCATGCTTCATCAGGCCAGAGAATCTTGTTTCTCACTGTCTGAGAGTCCTTTAGGTGCTATTTGCAAACTCATGTGCCTTTCACTGGGGAGATGTTCTTGTGAAGAAATTAATTTGACAATTTTAACACAAGGATTGAAAAATGTGAAAAAAGTGAAGAGAACTGAATACTTCTCAATTTACTTTATGATAGAGCTTTAATTCAGTTTGCACTAAACTTCTTTGTTCAGAACAGTCAACGTGTCTCACTCCTGGCACAGCTTTTTTTTTTGTTGTAAAGATTTATCTACAGAACTCTATAGAGTGTGATGGCTCCCAAATTCCACTTCACTTAAATGTATATGTTTTCAAATGGCTTGATATTGATGAGCTCATACAATCATATGATCACATGAATTAGTGTAATGGTGGATGGGACTGAACAAAATACAATGAAGGAGTCAGTAATATTACCCTTTAGTCAGTATCTTTACACTAAATTGCAGCTGAAGCTGATGGCAGTGTCAGTTGTTTTTCAAGTACTTGGATATTTTTGGAATTTTTGACTTAACGAAAGGTTAATGGATCACCAACGTTATTAATGTTCATCCTCTGGGGATCATTAATGTTTGTACAAAATGTCGTGACCATCCATGCCGAAGTTGAGATATTTCAATCTGGACAACAGACAGACCGGCAGTGCCATCCAAAACACTGTATTCAGGTGTGTGTGTACAATATATGTTTGTGTATGTGTTTTACCCGTTGGTCTAAATGCAAAGTTATTTTAACATGATGATTTTTAGAATTGCTGACATGCTTACTTGTTAGCATATACATTCATGTATGTTTCAGTTAGCAAACTTAAACTCGACAGACAGTCTGTAAAGGACCAAATGAATGTAATTACTTTGGAAATGCCTTGACTGATTTTTTTGCAAAATGTATTGTTCCTTACTTTTGACCTGTTATTTGAGATTTATAATTACAGCTAAGTTTTGCATGGTCCCACCTCCTAAATGTAAAACCATCACAGATACTTGGGCCAGGCTCAGCCATGTTCATTATTACAAAAATATTCTGCCCCAAATGGGTAAAGTTGTTGTTTGGTAAGTGTAAATCTGTTGGCCACACAAGTCCTTAGCAGTCATACCACAGCAGGAGACTGAAAGCAGACTCTGAATTATCTATGCAAAATAAGTTGGCCAAAGCTGAGGTGTTACCCGTGTAAGACAAATTACATTGGTGCAAGTGGACTCCTTATTTGGCTCCATAAACACGTCAAGCAGCTCAGTTAAAGGAAACATATTGAAGGTCTTTGTGCTGCCTTCACACTTGCCAAATAATCATAAAATTGTGGAAACTAGCTTAGCTTTGGCAGAGGGGTATTCAGCTGTTATTTATGGATTTGGTCAAAGAAGCAGCTGTGTAATATTTGCTTTAATTAATGGGGAAATAAATACTGCTGTGATGACTTTATAGTACAAATTGTAATTCATCTGTAGCTGTTAATTGAGCTGGCAAACAAACCAGTGACCCCGTGATTCCTGGCTTTTACTTTTCCCCCTGGAATTAAAATGGTTCAAGATGTCACCACAGTTGCCCTCCAACCACTAGAAATGAATACAAAACTAGAAAAGCACTCGCAGCACAGTTCCGCCAGCTTAGTGTGACTTACACCCCAAAATATTAGTCCTACCTTTGATTTATCTATTTCAATGGATTCCTGGACCATAAAACATACCCTTAGCAATTGGAATTACATTGATATCATTTTTAGTTTAATAGTTATACCCGAAAAAATGGCGGTTTTCCGGATCACCTCCAAAATGTAATCATTTGTTCCTTGTCCCTGAAAGGACATTTCCTGGAAATGTCATCAAAATCTGTCCATAACTTTTTGAGTTATGTTGCAAACAAACAAACAAACCAACGCCGGCAAAAACATAACCTCCTTGACGGAGGTAACTAACAAATCTGTACAGAAATCTGAGGCATGTGCATGAGTCTGTTTTTTTATACATAAATGTGGGATCCCTATTCTGTCTAGATGACTAAACTGACCAAATGTTTGAGTTGCAGAGGGAGGTTCAAGTGTAAGTTTGCTGCCACCTAGATGAATATTGATATTCTCAATTATGATCAAACTGGAAGAGCCTCATGACTCAATCATTCAGAAAACACAATAGTTTATTTAATTGGAATCTGTGGAAATTATTACATAAAATATTCATAATTGATCCACAGCTGCTTTACAGTTTGTATTTTTGTACCAAAGAACAAATAGTGTTATTCTATTTTCTTTAGTAGTTGTAATTTTTATTGTTTAAAAGACTAAATTTTAATGTATGGCTTTTGTCCTTGGGGTTTTAAACACAATATTGTCTTATATGTCACTCTGCCCTCATCATATGCAGTACAACCCAGATCCCAAAGACGTTGGGACGCTGTGTAAAACATAACATAACAAACATTAATAAATCAGACTGTGATATTTTGCTAATCCTTTTTGACATATACTAAATTACTAAACAACTCGAAGAGAATATATTTCAAGTTAGACCCTCATCACCTGATTCAAAAACACCTGTTTGGATCATTCCACGGGTAAACAGGTTCATTGGTAACAGGTGATAGTATCATGATTAGATATGAAAGGTTCATCCTGGAAAGGAAAACAAAGAGGTTCACCGCTTTGTTAACACATGCCTGTAGAAGAGTCTGCTACATGGGCTCAGGAACACTTTGTAAAACTGTTGTTGGTAAACACCTGAGCCGTTTCTTGCTAAATGCGTACTATGCAAATGCACACGGTCCCAAGCCACCAGGGGGCCCCAAAGCTGCATGTTCAGCCTCATCTCGGGGGAATTAAAATGACCTGTCTTTATCTGTAGCTGTTTCATGTGTTTATATTTAGATTTATTATATCCCTTATGTGCTTGAAAAATAAATGTTGAATATAAAAAGGTAAGGCATTAGTGGGGGGTTGCTTCATGAGCAATGAAGCAACTTCTTTCCATCATAGTTTGATAAACTAGGGGCCCCCAAACAGCATCTTGCATAGGGCCCCCTCGAGGCTAGAAACGGCCCTGGTAAACACAATATATTTGAAATATGTTTGCATTCTGTTTTCATCTATGTTTTACACAGCGTCTCATTTTCAATTGTATTTCATACAACTGATTCAAATAGTTGTTCTGATATTATGCCGCTCATATATCAAATTCAAGTCTCATCTACCTACTGAGTATGAAAAAGTAAAACAAAGAAAAGCATTAAAAAACTTTGAGTCTACGTTCAACTAAATGTTTTGTAAAAAAAAAAAATTCACCTCAATAAAGCTGTTAAAAATCAAATGAATGGTTTCTTGATTCGCAAAACACATAAGAAAATACAGCTTCAAGCATGAACACTGGCTTCATCACATCGGTTGTGTTGAAGAGAGGACATCCTCCTGTTGTTCAGAGGAGTGATGCTGCTCCAGTTGTTTTCATCAGGCCTGTTTTCAGGCATGTGGATCTTCTTCCTCAGCGTGCAGGCTGCTGCCTCTGGCTGTCATTGGAACACTAGCTGAGGCCTCATGGGCCTTGGGAGAGCTCCTCCTAGTGGACAGAGAGAGAGCTGACATTATGCCCTTCAACGAGAAATGCTGTGATCATAACAACATTAAGAGGCTAAAATCTTACTTCATCTCGTTGCCCTCGGTTGCTATGACTGCTTTGTATTTGTGCTTCTTCACAGTGTGAGCGATGAACCACACGATCAGGACGATGAGGACGCAGCCGAGCAATGCACCAATCACTGCACCAGCTATCACTCCATCTCTCACTTCTACACACATACAACATTTTAAATCTGTCAGTGAAGCCTCTATAGTATTTTGGTTTCTGCCGTTATTGTACATATTCTCATAAACAAACATCTAAACTTACCAGGACTCAGCTCTACAGTGCAAACTGAATATCCCACTGCATTTGAAGCGTTGCACTGGTACTCCCCAAACTCAAACTGGGACATGTTTCTGATTTCCAGTTTCCCAGTTATGGATGCTGAGGAAATGAATGGACACATGTTTATGAAAGGATGAGTGTGCACATGTTCACTGGTATATCACAAACACACAAATACAGCACTCACTCATTCCCAGTACAGGCCTCGCTGTCTTGGTCTCATCCAGCCTGGTCCAGGTGTATGTCGGCTTCGGGCTCCCCTGCTCGCTGTGGCAGGTCAGAGTGACCAGGTGACCTGATTCCACATCACCATGGACGGCGCAATAAGGAGTAGAGGGCTTCTCTGGCAGAGCACAAGAAGGATGCATGAGTTCATTATGTGACTCTGTGATTAGTCTGCTCAATCTACTTTATGATGAAACACATGTTCAATCAAGGGAAATCAGGGATTTTTTTCATATTTCAGTCGGACTGTCGGACTGAATTGACCAGCTTTCAGAGAGGTTTGGTAACAGAATTTGTGGAGTTCTCATTCTGATATGAATTAAAAAAACAAAAAAAAACAAAACTATAAACACTATACTCATATGAGTCAAAATACTAGTAGTCATTATCTTGATATTTATTCTGTTTTTTGACACAGCTTGACTAATAACAATATGTGATGGGACTGGAATTTAGCACATTAGTACATTAAGCAATCTTCCATTGGAAAGTCAGTCATTGCCAGTTTCATCTAACCACTATAACTAAACTATAAAAAAAAAAGTGGTGTAAGAAGTACACACATCTATTTAAGCAAAAGTACACATTTAAAAAGACTCCATTATAAGTAGAAGTCCTACTTAAGCAAAAGTGCAAAAATGTTCTTAAAGTATCTTAAGTAAAATTCTGTAATGTCCCTGACAGTAGCAGTATTTTATATATTAACTCATAATAATACATCAAAGTGTAAACAGCATTTTAACTGTTGTAGCTGGTCGAGGTGGAGGTTGTTCATTTTAGTCCCTCCAAAGGGTCACAAGATAAGCCTGACGGTTGTGAGATAATTAATGAGGAAATTAAGGAGGAAAACAAAGTTCTGCTACACAGTGTTGTATTTATTTTTGGACTCTTTTCTTCTCTTTTTTGTGAATAATTTTACCACTTTGGTTCACCAGCAAATATTTAAATGAAACCATCTGAGAAGTTCAAAGGGGAAATCATTCTTTGGTTAAACTGCTGACTGCTGGTTGGGAATCACGGTTTAATCTTTAACAATGTGTTGTATTTTAAAATTATTATAAGTAAGGCCTTAATCTGAATGTAATGGAGTAACAAAGCTCAATATTTCCCTCAGAAATGTTGCAGAGTTGTAAAATAAAGTAGCATGACTGAAAAAGACTGGCCTATGCTTTTGTGTATATTTACTGCTATCTGACATTTCTACTAAACAATTTGATCTTTCAAAGGCCAAATTAATGATTTTAATGCTGCCAGCTTTTTGTACTGCAAACACAACTCAATAACACCTGTAAAAACCCTTATTCACAAGCAAAGAATTATTGCTTTGCTTATTTAAAACAGGTCATGGAAGTTAATTCAAAGTAGAGGAAAGACAACGTGTATGAATCTGTGCGTCTTGTAACAAAGATCTGAGTTACTCACTGTTAATCAAACAGGACGTCACGTGTGCGTCTATTAGTCATCATGAAGCAGGACGTGTGTTGGGAGTGGCCTTTCAGCTCTGTGCTCATGAGCTGTGACTAAATCTGTCACCTGTACCATGAAACTGTATTTCATGGTACCTGCTGATTAGTCATTAGGCTTTTCACACTGGCCATAGCTATAGTGTATATTGTGTTGTCACAATAGGGCTAAGGTTTGCATTTGTAATTCATGATCGACTGTTCACTCTTATTAAAACATGACCATCATTATATGTAACAGTATGCGATGATGAAAATCGTCTTTGATCCCATGACAATAAGCATGAGAACAACAATACATATTCATACGGCACTTAAGTATGCATGGCATTAAGTATGTAGAAACTGTCCTCCAAACATTTCCATAAAGGCCGAGGTTATGAAATACAAGAGCTGTGCTTAGCATGCAGCAGATGCTTCTGTATAGTCTGTATGCAGTACAAGGATGCAGTCACAGTCCGACTCTAATTTCCAACACTGACAATGAGGAGACTGCTGCAGTAACCATGGAAACTACTGAGGATACTGAGGCCTGTAAGGATGTCCCTGATATCTCGGTGAATGAGAGGATTCAGACCGAATGCAATTCCCTGATCACACGATTCAGGGCCACTATTTTAATACGTGTGTTAATGTTGCAACGCTGATAAGAGATAGAGTCATCTCAGATGTGGAAAGAGCACTGAATTATCTCACTGAAATCAGAGAACTGTTGATTTGGTCAAATTTTTACATACAGTAATTCACACTGCGAAAACACAAACAAGGAAACAGAATGGTTCCTTTCAAAACTTCAAATCAAAAAGAAAATGTGAGAAAGTTCAAAGAGGCTGATGACTCTCCCCTTCCAGGTAACCACACCCTTATGAGCAGGAGAATAATGGCCAGCAGGGGGGGTCAGACTGGCTTTTCTTTTCTGGCTCAATAGTTCTGTTTCAAACAGAAGAAGCAGCAGCAGCAGGTGTGGGTGTGGAAACTAGTTAGACAGCGGAACATCAGAGCCATGCTGACACGAGAATGATAAGCTACTTCTGCTTTCTCTCATAATTCAAATATTCAGCTGATACTGCTCACAGGTGCTGTTCAGTACTATGAAATCTGCTGCACACCCATTGTACACTCTCATGATTAGACCTTTTTTCAGGACTCTGCCCATGTCTACAGATCATTTTTATATGTCATAAATAATTACATACTTTCTTACTCAATTAGTTATTTTGTTGACTTCTTTTGTGTCCACTTTTTCAATAGTTAAAGCTCCTCACCTGTGAACTTTTCTTTAGTCTTGTGCCTTTAAACTTGACAACCAAGAAGGTAAAAAAAACTCGTCTCTGGATTGAATAAAACTTACCAAGAACCTTCACAATGACATTGGCCTCAGTCTGTCCGTTCACATCAGGCAGGTTGTGAACCTCACAAGTGTAGACTCCAGCATCTGATGACTGCATGTTGCTAATTATTATAGAGGCATTCCTGGACGTGCTGGGAGAAGAGGGAACCCGAATCCTGCCCTGGTAAGGTTTTGGAATGACATCCTTTCCTCCTTGATAGTAATACACCTGAAAGAAAATGGCAACGATCAATAGACTTTTTCACACACATTTTACTATGTACTTTTACATGATTTCATAGTTAAACCTCGTTGTAGTAAAGTTGGTTTGATTAAGAGCTGCAAATAAGTCTAAAGTGACTTAAAGTTCACTAATTACAGTAGAACTGATACAAGTTTTAGATATTCTGTAGATACTCAATGACACTGAAAGTTACTCTGAAACTGTACTTTACTCAGAGTATGATGTCATCTCAGAACCTTTGTATTCGCTCTCTAATTCCTAGGTTCCAAAATACAATGTATACTTTTTAAAAAGCATTTTTTTAGCATTACCAAAAAAGAGGTTTGTCATTTATCATTTAAAAACACTGTGAGAACATAGTAGTACATGATAATAATAATAATAATAAAGTTGTCCCCAGGGCCTAAATGAATGAGTTTCGGTGCAATTACCTCCAGTGGATTGTACTATTTTATTCATAAAGTGACTTGATTACCTGTGGAAGCTAATTAAACATTAGTTGTTCTGTTGAATTCATTTAAAACTGAATCATGATTGTACTCATTAATACTTCAATCAGAATGGTGCTTTTTGAAAAATAATTTAATTTAATCTGCTTTCATCTGATATCTCAATCAGGCATTGTTGACTTAGTGAGGTGTGTCTCCGAACAGTTAGGCAGCGTATTGAAACAAGGAGCCAACCTGTGTGTGTGTGTGTGTGCGCGTGGTTGGCGTGCAGACACAAAATGTGGTTTTGGTCAACGTTCAATCTTTGTCATGAAGTTGACTTTTCTGTGAGTAATTGAAAATACAAGCAACTTTGAATATCTTTCAAAGTGTTGAGTTCTTTCATTTGGTTCCACCCAGTGTAAATCCAACTTAGTGCTGCATTTCAATAATTAAATAATAAAAAAACAACATGCCACGTTCTGGTTAAGAGCGGCGATTTTTGTCCTGCTTTTGCAAACTTGAAAGAAACAGAGACTGAAGTCTTTACAGTATCACTCAAAGCCTTGTGCAGTCATCAGACAAACACTGTGAGCTGCTGGACTTCAACCAAGTGTAGAGATAAAATAGCTGCCTTTTGGAATTGGAAGGATTCTGATCTGTCTCACGTTTTACCAGGAGGTCACTAAACCTGATGTGACTGTTTTGAACGTCCTTCCCTTGCAATTGGTGCAAAGCCCTGATCCGAGCGGTGGCGTGTGCGTCTACCTGCTCCGGCTTCATGGAGGACGACGGGTCAAAACCCCACTGGATGGTGAGGTCGGTGGTCTGCTCATTGGTCGTCACAAACATACACTGGAGCAGGACACTTTGACCCACAGTGACATTGACAGATTTCTGCGGAGTCGTGACTGTGATCAGTTCAACACACCCTACAAAGCAACAAGTTCATCGAAGTTTAATCCAAAACCAAACACTCTTCAATAAAACCACCACATCACTCAAACCCACACATGCAATAAAACCCCCAAAACACATAAGAGGTGAGAGTAGTTACCTATGATGCTCAGAAGCGCCAACAAGCGCAGCGTGGAGGACATCTTCACAAAATGCTGGAGCGCACTCACAGAGCTTCTGAGGAACTGAACTCTGCACGGTCTCCAGCACTGACTGTTGAAGAGAGGACAAAAACGCTACAGTATCACAGGCAAGGTTACTGTACGCTTGTTAATGGACTGGCTGATAACGAGCATGTTCACAACAGCATGTTTGCATATCATTGTTTGCCAGAGTGGGTGTGTGCACTCGGTTGTTTTTTGAAAAAATCATGATCTGGCCGTTAATAATTTTTGGGTGGGGGCAGATGAAAATGAGGAAAAAAAGCCTCTTTATATTTGAATAAATGCGGTGCGTTTTAACAGCATGTAAAGGTGCAGTCCGTGCAGCTCAATGTGTGTGTGTTGGAGGTTGCTGACTTGGACCACGGCGTGTTGTGACACTGATGGTTAATTCATTTTTCAGTGCTTTGGCAGCAGTTTCACTACAGCTCATCACTCCATCCTCCTTGTCTTGTAAGTCATTCTGGGTCAGGGCTTCTGGCGAAGGAATTAATGTAATTTAATCTCCACCTGGCCTTTATCGCTCGCCTCAAGGAAGTGTAAGCCAAAGCACTGCAACACGCCGCTTATCATCGGGGAGTTCACTCCCTGGTGCTGCCTACTTCATAAAGGCAGTTTCACCTTTGTCGTTCTCGCTCACGCAGCGTCGAGCGAAACACTGGTGGAGAGACGCAGCGGATCACACATGATTAATTGTCTATAATTACCAGAAGCTGACATAAGTGATTAACAATGTGAAAAATGTTGATCAGGGGTGACTGGAGGGGCGAGGGGGGGGGATAAATGTAGGAAGTGGAAGGAGGCGTGTAGAGCTCATTATCCATGAGACACTTTCGTGATAGGTTGGGAAATTAAACCATCTCCAAGACTTTGTCTGAGCACAACAACACGTGCTGACAGCTCGGGCTGAACTGTGCGCTGCAACAACAAGGGCCAGTCTTTAAATAAATGTAATCAACAGCATGACTCATGACAGACTCATCCATCCAGGACCGAGAAGCATGTCTGAAGAATCGAGTCACCAGCGTGAGTAAAGAAGTGAGAGGGGGATGAATGAAATTTGCACGTTGTTCTGAATCCATAAAGTCAAGTGGGGAAACCAAGAGGAATGAATACATTCATAACTAATGCACATGATTAAAATTTTGGAAATTTTGATTTTACATCAGACATAAGTTGTTCATCAGATCAAGAATAGATAAAAACAAAAGACACAATGCAATAAATGATCCGCACATATTTGGTCCCATTTCACATTTCTGATCTTGGGACAATTATTATATTATTCCAAAAAGATTTAAAGAAAAAGACTTAAAGTGAAATAGTGAACACATCACATTTTTTAAAATACTGTATGTCAGCTTATATTTGAGAGGTTTCTTTACAAAAATGCTATGTTGGTTCTATGTTATTTTTCCCATTTGTGGTGTATAATTTGTGTACAGGTTGGACACTACATGTGTTAAAAAGAAGGCTTAAAGTGGTGCTTTGAGCTAACTGTTAAGAGGCTAGCATATTCACAGTGGTGTTGCCTACCAGGTATAAGGTTTACCATGTTCACCATCTAAGATTAGCTTGGCATCATGGTAATATTTGCCACTTAGCATTAAACGCAAAGTGCAGCTGAGGCAGATGGGACTGTCAATAGTTTTGTGGGTATTTGGCCATAAACCTATGGAGGTTGAGAACAGCTGTGCTTGCAGTTATTTTTTTAATGCTTTAAGGGGTTAATTTATCTTGCTATCTTGAGAAAACAAAAGGCCGATTTATCATGTATCACAAGACAACGACTTTCAGCAGCTTCATCACTGAAGTGCTCTCTCCTGTGAAGCTTCAGCCAGGTCAGACTTCTTGGCCAGGACTGATCTGATTCTTATCTCTAACAGAAAGACACAATGCAGTTTCTGCCTCGATTAGACCATGATTGAAGTACAATCTGATGCGCTGATCAATAATGGGTTCCCCAACATTTTCAGCTTAACTCTTTATATGGCACAAAAATTCAACCTTAGATTGTTATTGAAGGACATAACAACACTTTATTTCTGTTGTAAAATTTTTCACAATTTTGAATTTCTGTAAATTGTGTGTGAATTACCAAAAATAGTCACTTGCCCTATAAAGGGTTAAATTGTTTGCTACAGATGCAACCTATGCATGCTGGTGATCTCTAAAAAACATCGTAAATAATAAGAGGAACCTGCCTCTAGTTTTCTCCTGATTATGGGTTGATGATAATGATGAAATAATGAACTTGTGCTATTAAGATAATGTCATTAAAAACAACAATGTCAAGCCTGGCCGTTCTTGGCTTCCATATAAAAAATTGAACAAACTGAAAATTAAGACTGTGACTTGCTGGTTGAAAAAAGTCACGGGATCCCAAAAACATTAACTTGACTGAACCGCTGGACACCATGTACAGCATTTCATGGCAGTTGTTGAGATAGTTGAGTTCGACTGACCGATCAATATCCTGACAGAACCATCTAAAAAGCCATGTCGCCCACATGGTGAAAAGGATTGTTCATGATTTCTATAAAAACAAATAGAAGTTGTACAGTAGATTGCAGCCATTATCTGATTGATTCACCTCTTATCCTGCTATAATTACCCTTAATTATATCACGATCACATTAAGGACTCTTCAGTTACTACTTGAATGCGAGTGGCGGCCCGAAGTCGAACCCCCCCGCCCAGCATGCAGCGTGCTGTCTCGCACGGTGAAACGAAGGCGGCTGAGTCTGAAACTGTGTCCTGCTCAAACCTCCGGCAGGTTTCAGTGTAATACCTCCACACAGACTTATTCATCCACCCACTACAACCAGTGTTTCCCTGTCAGCAGACTGCGAGGAGGTGTGAGTCAGAGCTTTGGCTCAGAAACAGTGAGTACACATTCGAGGTGTGGTGTTTTCCAGACCTGTCTGAGGACGGCTTATACCTTACAACAGCAGCATGAATTCAAATATTTATTGGTCGAGTATTGCAGTAGTGTATTTATTAATTTCATTTGGTGGCAGTATAGTTTTTGTTGAGACACTGTCTGTAACTGATGATGTTATTATGAAAGGTTGAGATGCAGTTCCGATGTTGGCCAGCAGATGGCAGGCCAGGCTGCTAGATGTTGGGTGTTTCTGTTTCAGCGTGTGTGTGTGTGTGTGTGTGTGTGTGTGTGTGTGTGTGTGTGTTGACGAGCGCTATGAAAGCCAGGCAGCCGTCGGCAACAGAGCCAAGAGCGCCACACTCTGGCCTCACTCCCCCTCACCCTCCTCTCCTGCTCTCAACTGCTCTGGAAAAAAAATATATAGGCCAGACATGTAGCATGACTTCACTTATTGTCCCTACAGGTATGAAGCAAAGTACTTATAAAAACAGCCATGGTTCAAAACCAAATTACATGTGAGAACAAGAACACACAAGCACAAACAGTGGGGCGAAACATCATCTGAAAAGGTCTCCTTTGCATTGCATTTTTTTTCTTGGCACTATAAGCTGAACGCAGTGACACTGAACTATCATCCCACATTGGCGTCAAATGCAAACATGAAACACACACGAATCAAGACACAAACAAAAAAGTGGGGCGCAGATAGTCAGAGGCAACATCTCCTGATGCTTTTGTCATCTCTGAAATACAGAATCTGTCATTGGACAAGGTGACCTATCACAAATTGTCTAAAGAAGAAAGCACGAAACAAGGGTCAGATGACAGGAGAAATTTTATATCAGCAAACAGTCTAATTGACAGTCTGTCAGTGCTGCATTTAAGCTATAACTTTCATAAAGTGCTGGCAGTAAAAAAAGGTGCGAGCACATAGCTGACCCTTATTGGCATAGAGAAACATTATGCTTCTCCAAGACACATTATGTTCCCATATCCACTTTGTCTAATGGCATTTTTGATCATCTAAAATCTGTCCTTCAGTGACTGACTTCAATCCAGGTAAAATGCCAAAATAATTTTTGCCAGAAAAGTATAATTTTATGTGTTTGACTTGTGATCTTCGGCAAAATTTAACTGGAGGTTGTTTGTGTTTTCCACACAGAACATCAAAATCTCTCTGTGTCTAATGTAAAACAGAAGAGTGAGATTTCAACGTCTCAAAGTGAGATCATGTGCTGATTGATATTCATGGTAAAAATGCAAATGTTGGAGGGCAATGACAAGCTCAAACACAGCCAGCGCTGGACACACAGGATCCTTTGACACAGAAGGCATGCATATATAAGGTACATTCATCTCACAATATACAGTGTTTACATTCTCTCTGGTACATATGTCTCACCTTTAATCGCTGCACCACCACCACCACCCTCTCTGCTTTTTTGCTACACCCTCAGATTTTCTAAATGACGCCCCTGAGGGGGGTTGAATTTAGCGGTTCAGCTGTGGTCACATTGCATAAAAGAGATGTGTCTTAATATTTTATTAGACACATTATGTTTCCACTCTTCTTCATCTCTTCACTCTCTTTTCAACCCCCAAACAAGAACTCCATGGCAACGCAGATGAACATCCTGTAAAAGGAAAACAGACGGACACATGGCGCGACGGAGACAGGAGCGTGCTTGACATTTTATCATGTCAAAGATGTTTAAAGAATTTGTCATTCTTGTTTGGGGGTAAACCACTAACAGACTTAACTGTTTGTTGACTGAATAATTGATGATTTCAGTGGACAGTATCTTTCCGGCGGATCCAAGAGGAAGTCGGTTACAGTAAATCCTGTGGAAACTACATCTTTTCCCTGAATCAGAGGCACCGCAGTGTTGAAAAGTCTGCGTTGATGACTGTTTGTGAACATGAGGTTTACTTTAAAAACTTTAAGTTGCATGATCACGACAAACCAAAAGCTCAGCATAATTGATATTTTCATATTTTCTCTGATTCAGAATACTGCTTACAAATACTTCATGAAGACTGTAGGTCACCTGTGATGCACTGGTTCAAATCAGTGAAGACAATTTATTAAAAACATGGCAGAAAGCACGAGCAGGCGTTCAAAGCCACAAAGCTGAAGCGTTCACTGCTTTTTGAACACTTTCTTTTTTTTTCCCCCCACAGAGGAACAGCCATCAATTTCTGACCCATGTTAATGGACCCTTTCAATATTTTATGTTTTTTATATGGAGTGCTGACAATAGAACACAGAAATGGAAGGCACATTTTGCCGAGCTACTTCACCGGCTCTGTATCCATCTTCTCAACAGAGCTGTGCACTCCGGTCCGTGGAAAGAAAGATGAAAACACAGGCAAATTCAGCAACAGCAAACTGACACTGTACGCTTTATGTTTTATCCACATTGAACACAAGTGTTGAAATAAAGCTGTAGCATTTGTAGATATTTTTGCTTTGTTTGGTCGTTATGTTTCAAAGGCTACTTACAGTGCTTTGTGATGAGCGTTAAAGGGTTATAATGTGATCCTGATTTAATGCACGTAGATTGATCTTTGTACATCCTCGCATGTTGGACATATTATTTATATACCTCAGCTCCTCTCAAGGTGAACTCTCTTAGCGGCGTAATCAACTGTCGAAGCGCTCGGTAGAGAGTAAATTAAAAGAAATCAATTAGGTGAGACAAACCTGTGCATTAAATCTGCCTTGTATCTGAAGGCTGACACGCCAGGAGGGGATCATTACGCGGGTCGCAGCGACTGGAGGAGGCTAAGCATGATGAAATATATGGCACGGAACAACAGGAACAGCAAACAACAAAAGAGCTGAGACACAATAGGCTTAAACGCAGTGATGAATCATTTTGAGAACATGCCCTGTGAAAGTTCAGGTCAAGCTCAACTTTTGGGGCGTAAAGATGGGAAATCAGTCACAAAGATATGACGTTCAAGTTGGGTTGGATTGCAGAAGAGACAGAAGAGAGAAGATTCTTTCTTTAAGCAGAAAATGACATAAGCAAAATCCATCGACCACTTCCAGTAAAGTCAAAATCTATTTCATCTCAACCATCAACTACTATCTGTTTTAATGATTGACGATCCAATCACTAAGGCGCCGTGATCACATTACTTTTAAAACAGATACCTTGTGTCTTTCTGATGGTCGAATGATTAAACTACAGCTCCATTACTGCATCTCTATCGGCCATGCTGCTGCGGTAAACTAATCTTCCAAACAAGCTGCTTTACCACAACTTTTAATGACCTGAGCGCATATTAGTGGCATCGATTCTGTCCACGTATGAAGGTCCCCTGGTTATCTATTAGCTAGTTTCTCATTCCTGAGAATCAATAGCTGACCTCTGACCTCAAATCAGTCTTGTTAATATGTGTAAATTCTGGTAATAACACAAGCTTAAGATGAGTAATTGTGGTTACTGATCATTTGTTTGACAATGCAGGTCATATTTTTAAACACGCACATGATGTATAAGAACCTACTGCATGTTCTATGGATATTGAAATAAACCCATTCAATATCTTTCTTTAATACTTTTCATTTCACTTCACCAAATGTGCTTTCGTTTCCTAACAAATGAGAATTTTTATTTGGAAAACAATTTTGTTGACTATCAGAATTTAAACAAGAAAATCGCTTTTTGAGGACTTTGCATTGAGAAAGAATTCAAAAACACTTTAAAAAGTCAGTCTAGATGATGTATCAATTGTAATGTGACATCTTAGGCTACATTTTTTCTGACTGAACCAGCTGTATAAAGTACATCGGTGCACACTATGTGCCGTTTACATCAGAAACTTATAGAGAATGACTCGCTCTTCTTTAACCGTGCTGCTGCATGCCTTTTCTTGCCTCTATGCATTATTTATAATAAAACAGCTATGTCTCAAAAAAGAACAGATATGGAGCAGAAAAAAGGGGGAAGTGGAGAAAAAAACAAGAGCAAGGTAGCTATTATTTCAATGGCTGCTAGGTGGCTGTTTTGCATGTTTGAGGTTGGGCCTACAACTGCTATCCAGCTTGGTAGTTGAACCGAAACTTGTTTCTACCACGGCAATCCGCAAACATAAATGCCAGCATTTTAGTGGTCAAACAGAATTAATGCATCATTGTTCATATGAATCAGTAGAGCTTGGTGAAAACTCCTCTTTGAATGCCTTAACCCTGTACTGCATACCACTGCCCTCAGGAGACAGAAAACCTTTCTGCCCCTCATCTCTCACTCAACATGATTTTCTCATTGCCACATGATAAAATATGGTATGATAAGTTTGTTACCAATCTGGTGAGGTGCAGGACAGGGACAGGTACAGGAAGAGAAGTGCATGTCGTGAGCGGACGGCAAGCTACATTTTGCTCTTTTGCATGTTTAAATAGAGATAACATGACAACAATACAAATATGTGAATGTGTACGAGCCTCTAAAGAAACACACACACACACACACACACACACACACACTCAAGCACCGACAAGGACATACCACGGGCAAAAGAAGTTAATCAAACAGTTTGGATCAATACATTGACTAAATCTGTATTGTTCTAAACTAATATTACATAAAAAAAACCCCTAATTAATAGTTTATATTTCTAATCTGTTTTACTGCCCTTATAGGGTAACACAAAACTTCCTTGGTGGTGGTAAGAGTAACACATTGATCATTGACACATTATCAGAGAGAAACAATATTATAAAAAATGAGTGCAGTAGAGGCTTCAATCATTTTCCAATGCACCAGATTTGCCATTGAATTATGACTTGACACAAGATAAAAACAAATATTAAAGTTTAGCAACAATATTATTTGGCATTTTGAGCTAAATTAAACTTAAGTCTAGGAATCCTAGTCAACATCATGAACCCATCTTTCCTTTTCTCACCAAAGGTCCAGTTGCACCAGGAGTTGTATGGTGTCCATTCCTAGTCTATGTTTAATGAAACAGACACGATGGTATAATTCATGGGGCCTTTTGCACAGAAAACATTTGTTCTGTCTTAGTTGGCATAAGCATAGGTGTAATTAATAAAATGGATAATGGCTGGATTTTATTCAGGTACTTCAATTTTAGGGGTCGCTGTCACAATGTCATGACTTACTGGGACACTTGAACACAACAAAGCCATTAATATTGTTATTAGTAACACCTGCGCTTTTCCTACTATGCCAGGTTTGAAACAAAGGCCGACCGGCAGCTCAGCGAACCTGCTCCATCCCTCGACAGAAACGAGCAGATAAAAGACCAAGTGGTCGACAGACGGGCTGCAGGTCATCAATATTATTTTTCAGTGTGATGTCACATTGAGGAGCAGCTCTGATTGGCTTCTTCAGATGCTATTTCATCATACAAAAACACATGAGACAGGACAAGTTCTGACAGCCAATGAAAGAAAAAGTGTAGAGATGTTTCAGTTATCTATTGTGCATCTTTGCCACTAGGCCACAGTGACACCCCATCCATGTGCTTTACTGACTCGATTTTTTTTTTTCATGAGAATTTCAAATTGATTATCCCAATATAATTTTGATATGAGAATGTTGAGACCTCGTGATTTTGGTCATTCTCTCACATTGTAACATCTACTTGAGGGATTTTGCAGAAGCATATGTACAGACATTGACAGTTCCCAAAAGATGTCTCCTAATGATTAAGGTGATCATCAGGTCAAATCTTCAATTTGTCAAGTTTGTTGAGTTTATGGTAGTACCTGCAAAGTATAATGACATTCCCATCAGCCACAGCTGGACATTGTGTTTTGTGGTAACTACCAGATGTTGGTAGAAACACATTACAGCATGTCTGCTAAACACCACCATGTTAGCGTTGTCATTATGAGCAGGTTACCATGCTGATGTTAGCGTTTAATTTAATTAGACTGAATCTGCTACTTTTCCCAAATAACGTTATTGAATTGGAATTTAAAAAATACTTTTACCTTTTGTGAGTCAGGATTTGTAGAGCAACAGGCTATGTAATAAAGCACATACTCAGTTCTTTCTCTCATGCCTTGGACTGTATAGCAAAGTAATATTTCTACATTGTAAGTGGCTATTAGAAAAGTCATTCAAACTTTGTACTGTAATAACAAGTAAATTATGCATCACCACATCCAACAACCAAACCCTTTCCCAAATCTACATACACACGATATGTGGAATGTGCTCTCACGTCCACTGTTCTTTTCAATGCCGTAAATCCTAAATATTGCACACTGCCATTTGTATGCACGTGTGCAATTCACACACGAGGCCCCGGGTCCCGCTCCTGACGACATTGAAGTATTACCGTCTGGGGATGTCACCGCTCAAAAATCATTAACGAAGCCTGGAAGTGATGACTATTTAAAGCCATCAATGCGTGATTACCAACACACTCTGCTATGCATTGAATTTGACATGGAAAGTCCAACCATCCATCCATTTTCTAAACTGCTTATCCTGTTAAGGTTCGCCGCGGGCTGGAGTCCGTCCCAGCATGCATTGGGCGTGAGGCATGGGCATGTTGCCAGTCTATCACACAGCTGAAACACATGTAGACAGACAGATTCACGCTCACATTCACACCTACGGGCAATTTACAGTCTCCAGTGGATTTAACCTGCGTGTCTTTGGATGGTGGGAGGGAGCTGAGGCCCCCAGTGGATGTCCACACAGACATGGAGTGAACATGTCCACACAGATAGGCCCCTGTCATCCATATGTAGTTGAGTGTAGGAGAGATGATATTTCTCTATTTGTCAGCGGTTGTAGGCCTGTTTTCCAAATGTGTCGACAAACATTACTGATGTAAACAAACCTGAAACAGCATCAGATAGCATTAATAAATCTGTAACCTGTCTATGTATTAAAAGCCTTGTCGGTTCATTTGGAATCAGATTTCAGTCCTGTGTTTTCAGTTTTATGGTGGCGACTTTTTTCGTTTACATTTTTTAGATTGGGCTTTAAATCAGATTGTTGCTTCACAAAAAACTCAAAAGTAGGGGCAGACGTTGCCCCCAAAGGCCCGCGAACCACCTCTGCTATGAATCTATAAAATCAATGAGCTGGTTTTTGGACAGCAATGCATTGTTTCCCAATGCTTCGAGGCGAATATGGAACATAATATTTCAGATGTCTCACTGCATCATTACTGTTCTCTGAGCTCCAGGTGCTTTTCAGGTCACTTTTAGAGGCCATTCTCTTCACCTTCACCAACATTTGCTGTAGTTCAAACCCAAAACGAGTGGATCCAAAAAGAGGAAAAAAAAAAATCCAAATGTGCTTCCATATATAGTGTCATGTCCTTCACTAGAGGACAAAAAGTCTCAGCAAAGACTTTCAACTACATCTGTCCTTTCTGACAAAACAAATTAATTATCTCGTGCTTTGTAGATACAGAACTCACATCTCCACAGACAGGCCACAAAGCTACTTGATCCAACCTGTACTGCAGTATAGAATTTTCACTCATTTGCCAAAAATGTAAAAGAAAAACTATTTAACAGTTCCTGAATTGAAAAAGGGGCAAATATTACACTTGTCAGCAGGAGTCACTTTGCGTCTTTATTCAGGAAATAGGGTATGAAAGGAGGTATATTCTCATAAACGCGCAATGTTTTGTAATCAAATTAAAAGAAGATACTCTTGAGTTTTTCTTAAATTTTGTTTTCTCGGACTGTCTTCACATCCAACAGTCCTTATCAAAAGCAAGACACCAACTAAGAGGTGAGAGCTCTGACAACAACCTGGAATAGCAGTGGTAAATACCTGATTTGATCCTCTTATTTTGCAACATTGTGTGCTATTTACCTTTTGGGGACTAATATCGGAAAAGAAATTAATACAAAGTCAAATGAAACAAATGCGGGATATTAGTCCTCAAAGGGCAAATGAAAAGACATTAGCTTTCTTTACTGTATAAGCCTTTATTTGTAAAAAGTCTGTTGTTTGAATGATAACCCTTTTTATACCACATACTTGAACACCTTGTATTTGTAAAAAACACATTTTGTTCAAACACCTAAAAAAGCTGATTGACACTATAACATTAATTTGCACTGACAAAAAAAATACAACTTCATACTACACAAATGTTGATTCCATGAGTACTGATACTCCAAATGAAATCAAACACCTTATTAAACAACTGAATCAAATAAGCGCCCAATGTGAACAAAACAATTACAGTACAAAAACCAAATGCATTTTTCTTCCAGTGCCAGTATATCAGATGAATTACATTTCCTTCTTATGATAAAACAACAACAACAGTAAGAGTAACAATCCATAACAAATGCAACAAATACAATAAATCAGAAATGAACACAGAAATGAATAAAATCATTTACTAATTCATACTGAAAAATACTGTAAATGGGCTTGTCTTCTGGGTTTCTTTCTTTTCGTTGCCAATTTCTATAAAGTGTTGGAAAACCTTTCTTACCTACTGGTTCTCCCTGGTACGCTCTTTCAAAGAGGGAGGTATACTGATGTGTAACTGGGAATCAGCACAGCTTCTTCATCACACAGTAATCAGCAACAGACCATAACCAGAGGCAACTTATTAAAGAGAAAATACAGGGAAACACCCACTCAGTGTGCAATCACATGGCTTACGTTCAGATGCTACTGGTGAGCATCCTTTACATCCTTTGTAGTTGAAGGGCGATTGATGTCAATGCTAATGCTGAACCTGATCAAACTACAGCATGCACTTGGTGCATCGATTCCAAATTGCGTGATTTACAGAAAATATATTGCATAGAAGTACGCGCCCGTGATCCACGCGAATCACGCGACGCACGTTCTATGCTGACATTTTTCCCCTCCAGTTTTATGAACAGTTTGTTTCACAAGGTTTAAAGAGCTGGCTGTAAAACAAGTGCAATTTGAGCATGTAAACACTGGATCTTTCTTTTTCCTGGCTGTGGAGATGAACCGGATGATCGTGGAGTAAAAACATATGAAAATAAACCTTTCAAAACTCAGGTCATGCAAAACAAAACCTACAAGGTACACACAAAATAATGAACGCACCAGCAAAAGTTCTTCCAACAGTGAGGAGTCTGTCAGCCTTGTTCTGGTGTTCGGTGGGTGAAACTGTCTTGCATGGTTGTGGTCCGTTCTTTTATTAGAGGTCAGACTCGGTGCTATACATAACTCACAAAACAGTGTTCACAGGTCCAGTGCGTCATGCATATCTTTTCTTGGGAGCGGTGTAATCCCAGATGAAACACACTAACATGAAGACTGAAGTCAACAAAAAAATAGTATGATTTATAACTTATGCCATGTTAAATCCCAGCTGGTTTCTGCCACTGACTGAAACAGTTTAATCACACTCCAATACTGGGTGTAATTTACTTGCACAGGACCAGGGGACATTGGTGGAACTGTTTATCAAGGGGACCATGGTCTATCAATACTCTCAACGCAGCTAATCATATTGACTTCTGGGAGCCTGCACAGACATAGACTTCTGTTGTTTGCAAGTGAGCAGCTGCACTTGGGCAATTGGCTTGAGTGCCTTGCTCAAGGGCACACGTGACTGTCTTATTGAGGAACAGGAAAGAACATCCCACTCGCCTTCTTAAGGCTATCCTGCTCCTCTAGCCTCTATAAGCCAGCTAGCCGATCATGCCCTTAATTTTTTTTTTTTTTTTTTTTTTTTTTTTAGCAGATTCATGGACGATGGCTGAGGTAAACGCTGCAGCTATACTGTGCTGTAATCTCCCGTAAATCCTTCAGATATGATCGATGGGAAAGCCCCGCTAGAGAATTTCATTAAAGATGCCACCATGCAGTTTTGCAGAAAATGAACCAAGGCATACTGTAATTTCCAGGAATCGTTAACAGCATTAGCATTAGGCTTGTTCTTAAGGGAACAGGTGAACCAATACAAGCTCAGAGCCACCAGAAACTCCGTCACTGTGAGAGGACTTTGCATCGATTTCTCCATTATTTTGTTCACACCATGTATTTCTTGTGTTTCATTTTTTTTAAGGTTTCGTTTGCAGAAGTATGCCAATGCTAGAGAAGCTGTCCATGCCATTAGCAGTGAGGCTAGCTGGTATTACGAACTGCCATGTTTTTGTTCATGCATTAAGAACTATTAAGTGAAAGATATCATATTTACAGTACAATTCACATGTAATTACACATATACACTAGAGGCAAGAAAATTCACATTGAAATCAGTTCAACACTTTTTTTCCCTCCTCCTCTACTCCTTGAACATATGTGTCAAAAGAAATCTATTTTCTCTCTTGTAGAAGCAAATATCCTAAAGGAAAAGCATAGAACAGAAGATCCTCACAGCTTTTGGGATGAATGTGCTGATTTCATGTCCAGAAAGCAGGTAATACATGTTGTGAGTGAAATGAGTGAGATTTAGTGCGAGCATGCAAGGGCTGCTAATGTTTCTCCTCTGTAGGAAATTCATTAAAGATATGCATCAATTATCTTAAGAGAATTTACACCTGAATAGGCTTGTTTGTATTCATCTCTGGGAATAAACTGACCTGAATGAGAGTCTGATACTCGTGTTAGTCTTAGCGTTACAAAATGTGAGTGCATTTCATTGAAACCACAGAGCAGATGGATTAGGCTTTTTTTCTGGTCGAACACGTTCCATTGATTTAGTTAACAGAAGACTTGTGGTCGCCTTAAGTCCCACATTTTTACAAACAATATGTGCTCGTCTTGCACTGGAACAAATAGTATCCTCTGGCCTCACAGTCTGACTCGACTCTTAGTAGAGATCCATCATATTGCCTTTTTAACAGTTTGACAAGCTGTTAGTGTGCAGACCGGGATGAAATGATGCAAAGAAAAAAAAAACTCTGTAAACTGTATTGTTTGAATGATCTTGCATTCATTATCCAGTAACTATTACCACCTTCCTTTATTTTCCAAAATTTCTAAAGGACAAGGTTACCTGAAACATGAATGTGCACATCTGTAATCACCACCTCAAAAGTGCCTGAGTGCCCCTGACTCAGACGCCTCTAACCATTAACATTTGATGTCTCAAATGAGAACAGCTTTATAAGTTAGAATTGCAGCATGCACATCTCAGGGATGTAGTTTATATCACGAGTTAAAGGGGAACTCCACCAATTTTACACACCAAAGTCTGTTCACAGGTCTTGAGGAGAGCTACTGCATATGTTAAAGAAGTTGTCTAAAGCCTTTTAGGGCCACAAGGAGCTGCATGAAATCTGATAACTTGCATCAAGTGATGTCACTTGAGGCAAGAGATGTCACTTGAGGCAGCGTCAGTTTGGGACTGAAGACTACAAGCATGACAAAAACAAGGGTTTGGAGAAAGAAGTGAGCTGACCAGACCTCTGTAGCCCGCTCCCTATCTCTGTTTGAGGCTCGTGGCTCCAGGCTACATTATCCGCTACTAGCATGAGTTGCATTGTGGGTGATGTAGGCGCCAGGTTTTTACAAGAAAAGAGCGAATATGAGATAAAAGAAACAATGTCTCTGGTTGTGCAGAATCAATTTGATCCATTTTAAAACTGTTCACCGTGAAAGCAACAATTTTATAGTGGTGCAACGCAAAATTGGTGGAGTTCTCTTTTAAAACAGGAATTTGGCCTTTTTAAACCAAGGTGTGAAAGACTGCACGTTGAAACAACTGATGCTACTGTATTTGTTATCAACTCACTTCCGTTTGGCAACTTTTTGAAGAACTCACCAACAGTATTTGTGCACATATGCCACCATTTCAGCCGTTACCAGTCACCTACAGTATAATACTGAATGTGTAATCTCCATGTAACACAGTAGAACCTGCTTCAGAGCTTGGAGATCAACTTTTCACCCAGAGGCCATTTTCTCACCATATTCACTGCTACTTTAGTTCATTGTGGCACTTGTTGACTCATAGTCACTTTTCTCGTAAATAACAACAAATTCACTTGCTTCACATTTAAGAGTAATCACTATGTTTTGGTCATGTAATCCTTTGGACCTCACAGTTGACTGAAAGACAAAAGACAGATTGTTTGGCTGCAGACGGAAACAGAGACCTCAGCTCGCTGTGTCTTCCAGTTGCTCTCACCACCTTTAGACGCTCCCTGTTTATTTCAATGGATGACTGTGTATTTAAAGGTGATCTTTTTTTTTTTTTCTTTCGCTACAGAACGATGACGACGATGCCTAAAATTTTAACAAAATGGAATACTAAACTCGGGCCACATCACCGTACAAACTTCACTATGACTTACGGAGACAAACTGGTTTCTCGTCTGTATTCCTTTCTGAAGACAAGACCCTGCGCTCCAGAGGGGAGCGGACATTTCTGATGATGGACTGAATAATCTACAGGCCTTCCTCTTGTCCCTGTGCGTTTGTCTATATGACAATTCCCCCCTCCTTTTCCATGTTTTTCTTTTCTACAGGACCCAATAGTAAATTTGGTTGTGTTGGTTTTGCTCATAGCCTGTTGGTCCCAATAGAGTCTGTTTGTGCCTGAAGTGAGGATGACACCAAGGAAGATGTTAATCTACACTTCAGCTGAACCAAACAGGCACGGGAGGATTTTTTTAAGATTTTTTTTTTTGGCTCTTTCCTACCTTATCTACAATGTCCATCTGCCTCAGTCATCGAATGCTTCGACACATCATTCAGTCTGATTTCCAAATAATGTCAAGGTCCTACAGTACCTTTTTTGAGAATGAACCTGAGCACTGGAAATGTAGTGTGTGTGTTTGAGAGCAAAACTAAACAATAATATATATATATATATATATGTATTATAGGCCTTTTGGTCATCTTTTCAATTCATGGCTATTTATCACATGTTTTCTACCCAAGAATCACTGTATCATTCCTGATTAGCCCGATGTGTCTGATCCTCGGGGGTTCGGAGTGTTTGTTCGGCGGCACTGATTGAGTCTGAGTGTGAAACGTTGAATCCGTCTCCCCACGTCTTCTGCCCGTCACTATCCCTGCCAAATAATCTCGCCTTCAGAAACTGTGACTCTGACACTGAAGAAATGCTCAACAAACAAAGAAATACTGTATAGTGAATGACAACTGGTCAAACTGTGGGCTGATATGTTGACTCTTTTGAATATACACGTCCGCACATTTTCACTGTGGAATAGTTTCAAACAAATCACAAAAGCAACCCCCACCCCCCATTTCCTTTTAGCAAACACAAAGCAGGATATGACGTCAATGAACTCTGCATCTAAAGAGCATTGGAATCAATCAATAGGAGGAAATAAACAGTACAAGTATACTTTCATGAGCATCTGAATGATAAAATGTATAGAATATGTTTTTTTTCTCACACAATCAAAATGAGTAATGTATACCTTTGACTCTTTTATCTCATAATGCCCTAGCTCTAGAACATGTTCTGACACTCTCTGAAATCACAGTATTTTTCAAGACAAAATCATATCTACAATAATCAGCACTTGTTTTTAACCATAATGAAAAAGACCCCCCCACCCCACCCCCAGGACGTGTTTCTAAAAATAACATGAGAAGAGAAAGGAATACAAGTTTGCGTTGACTCTGGGCGGGAATGCGGCGGTCAAACATCCCATCCACGTGGCCCTCTAGCGGAGACCCTTAGGCCAGAGCTGATGTCTGATAAAGAGAACGATATCACTTCAAAAAACCCAAGGAACAACACATAATCCAAACAAGGTTGCTGTACATAGTAGAACCGGAGATTTCCGTGCATGTTATCCATGGGCAATGGGGGTGGGGTGGGGTGGGGGTTGTGGGGGGAGTGG